>OX377619.1:18354983-18845094 GCA_947397865.1 Polietes domitor | reverse complement strand
ATTGGTATAGTCACCAAGATAAAAATGACCTTCATCTGAAAACACCTAGAAGTAATACGCCAAAGAGATTAAGATGCCAATCATTTTTCTTTTTCTTTTTCTCTAATACTGACCTTATACCTACACGTATGTACACTATTAATTCCCTGCTCCCATCCCCCACCAGGTCCGTCTTAATTTATCTCAAGTATCAATCTCATTGAAACAATCACAGACAATCTGTTTTATTTTCACAATCGCGTCCATATCATTCCTCAGCTCGATGGCAAAACATGCAGTTGCATTATCCACTTGTATTAGTTGGCGAAAAAAAAACGAAGAACAAAAAAATGCCGAGAGGAATGTATCTTCATGCCATTACATTTAAATGAACTCTTCTACTACACTTTTTCGTGTTGTAAATTTTTATCTGTTTTATGGCAAATGTTTCGGAGACTCAAACATACCCATACACAAACTCCGAACACAGCTACGAATAGAGGAAGGAGGAAAAAATAAAAGTAAATTTGGAAAGTTGAGAGCCACACTTTCTGGCCAAAAGAACAACGAAAAGGAACACATTTTCCCATGCAGGAAAAACAAATGATGCCAATTTTTATTTAGTATTCAGTGGAGAGAAACCAGGAGATGAACAACTTCAATCTACATATACACTATGTGCAGCTAGTCCCGGCAGTTGTAACTCCATCTATCCAGTTGCTATATGTTTTCAGCGATTGCTGTAATTTTCGCTTCAGGGCCATTCCACGCTGAGTTGATGGGCAATATGCGAAAGGAATCTGTGATTTTAATTAAATTGTACTAATACGTTGATTATCAGCATAGTCTCATGATGGGGTTTCATAATTTGCAGCTGATTGGGTCAATGATGTATACATCGGGGAAATATTCTGTATGCCACTTTTAAGTACCGATACAGCATATAAAGGGTGATTTTTTAAAAGCTATAGGAAAGTTTTTCAAAAAAAAAAAAAACACATGAAATTAAAAAAATGCATGAAATCTTTATTTGAATCGATAGTACGGTCCATATAATTTAATGTTTGAAGATTATTACATGCAAATGTTGACCTTGACTGCGCCTCAAATGGTCCATTCGCTTAGTCCAATTTTGGCATTTCCACGTTTTTGAGTAACAGAGGCCCAATTGCTGCGAACTGCGACAGATCGATAATTGATGGCCATCATTAACACTGGCCGATACAGCTGCGATATTTTCTTCAGTTCGCACTCTACGTAAGCGTGTTGGTGGTTTAATGCCAACAATGTAAATTTGGTGCGAAATTTAGTCACAATAGCCCGAATAGCCGCTTCAGTGGGTCGATCAGCTGTTTAAACCAGTGTTGCCAAAAAGATAATAGCTAAAAAGTCACCCTTTAGATTCTTCTTCACTCTAACATTGGATGAGAGTATTCTAAACTTGAAATGTCGATCTGATAACCTTTGAATAATATATATCAGAATATATTGCAGTCCCTGATCATATGCAAGGTTCACCGTTGGTACTACGGGGCAATGTTAGAACCGAAATAATAACCGAACAGAACTGGCCTCAAAGGTTGAATTAATAATCAATTCACTCTCATTATTTATGTACATTTTAATAAAAACAATGTAAATTTTATATAATGACATATTAAAAAAATTAGATGCTAAATCCGGAAAATATTGGGTAATCCCTGCGATCTATGACATCTTCGTGTCAGTATTATGACTGCCTCGATGTAATGAAACACAAACGAAAGCTTATGACTTATTTCTTCCATTTAAGTAAGGATACGACGTTTCTTATACCGATTCATCATAATGTGTAAAAGGGGGAAATATTGACCCACCTCTAAAATGACCTCCATTTGTAAACATTCAAAACGCCGATACACGTATATTGTTTTTTACCCCCTGTATCAGAACCTATTGTCAGAAACTTATAATTTGTTATGCTCCGCAGTGTTACTTTTGGCGCTCAACATTCTGTCGACTACAGTTCCGGCTGATATTCTTCTGTCTATAAAGGACTTCGCTCATGACCTCAATATCTCATATATTTTACATAGGAAGATGACGTGTCGGAGCACTGTTAACACATATAGAAGTTATCGTATCCCGATAATAACAGAGTATGGTAATACCTCACTTTCTCCATCGGCTGATCAACTTCTTTATGTTCAAAATAATCTTGTAAGTCCATCTTTCTTCAGGCGATTTTTATCTATCTAATTTTCCACCATTATAGAGTTTTCTCTCGTTCAGTTTAACGTATACTCCAGCCCTGTTGCGGATTTTCTGTCAGACATATACTGCAGAACTCTTTTGTAGCTGAGTCGATCAGGATGAATGCTGTTACCTCAATATTTGCTTCATGGGATATTGTGCAGAATCCGCAGCCAACTCTTCTTCTCTTCTTCAAAATATTGATGGTATATCCTTCTGAATTTCTTTCTTAATGTCTTTGTCCATATTCGTGGAGTATTATCGAGTCCATTACTCAGGTGATTAGTAATCTACTACTTTGGCATGGACTTCCAACATTTGACATCATTCTGGCCAGCGGATTTAAACCTAGTTGTCTTTTCGTACGTGTACTCCATGTACCTTTTACAACTGCCCAAATATTTGATGACCTCCTTGGAGGTTATTTCACAGCATTCCAAATGAAGAGTTTCCCGTCTTTTTTCCCACTTATAATAACCGCATCAGATTTATGCTCTATCTAAGTTCGCCGATTTTAGCCACTGTGTAATGATTCTGATGGTTTCGTTCGTATATATTTTGTGCTTGTATCAGCACTGCTATGTCGTCTGCAAATTGTAAAATAGATGCCTCTACCGGTTTTTGCAGTCCACAATAGGGGCCCTAATATTGAGCCTTGAGGGAGGACCCCTGCTGTAACTTCGCACGACTCTGTTCCGTTGTCGGCCTCATACCACAGCGTTCGATGTGAAAAGTAATCTTTGACCATTCTATCAAGATATACTGGCACGTTTAGTCTATGCAAGGAAAATATATCCCTCCCAGTCACCGACTTTTTGCGTAATTTCAGAGAGTAGCTAAAATTTTCTTTATTTGGGCCGATTTGCCGATAATTTAACTCTAGGATGTGCACTACCCCATGGATTATTGTCGACCACGTTACATATTTTTTTAAAGTAGTCAAATTTGCTCTTGCTTATAGCCAGTTGCAGGGCTTATCTTGCTTTGAGCCAAGCATCCCTTCTCGTTAGGGCCTTCTTACATACTCCACCAGCAGTTCTCAAGAGCATCTGCAATTATTTTCTATCACATCTTCTACCGAACTTTACTGCACTTTTAGGCTGCAGAATACTCCAATGAAGCTTTTCTAACCAAATTTATTTTATTTGGTAGTCCCATGTCGCCTGGTGTGTAGTGTTCGCCAACCTTCCATTACAAATCGGTAGCTAGAGTGGTTCTTACAAAATTGAGGTCAACCGTGGAACCAAAGCCTCCTGTCCTGAATGCGTGGACATTCCCATAGTTTGGTAGTACGACATCGATCTATTAATACCCGTCCTCTCATTCTACTGCTTTATCGCATGAGTCCGTCTCCCATACATTTGTACTCTTATTTTAATAAGGTTCACTTAAAATTGTGTACCTTTTTAAATTGCAGATGGTTTGTGTCAGGAGATCATAAACTGCTGCTCAGGTTTACTGAATGAATATCAATTCAGTGCCTTTCAGAATATTGGACATCAATAGCTGCCGACAACATGTTTAAAGTCAGATTCCTGCCTCACATTATTTCACCATGTGTCCAATGTCCAGATATTTAAATAACAGTCATGTTAAGAGTTTTTATGCAGCATCGGCTTTGAAGCTAATATTAGCGAGCTGTGTTCTTCTGTAGGTTTTCCGTATAGACTGCGTTTCCCGTGCATTCGCCAAAGCGATGCATATCTCAGTCTTCGTGGTGACATCGTCCATATCCCTGCTATCTATCACCATATGTGTGTATTTACTTCCACCTATACTCTAATACTCCATACCAAGTAGTACAGGTCAGTCCTTCCGTCCGTTTGTCCATAAATCTGTCTGTCGGTAGTCTAATGGTCTTCTGGCGGCCGTCTGTGGGTCATTCGTCTATCTGCCCGTGTAATACTTCATGACTTGGTTCCGTTTGTCCATAAATCTGTCTGGATGTATGTCCATCCATCTGTCGGTAGTCTGATGGTCTTCTAGCGGCCGTGTGTGGGTCATTCGTCCATCTGTCCGTGACCAGGCCTGATGCTTTATAGAAATGACAGTCTTCGTAATACTCCATGACTTGGTTCCGTTTGTCCATAAATCTGTCTGGATGTATGTCCATCCATCTGTCGGTAGTCTGATGGTCTTCTGGCGGCTGTGTGTGGGTCATTCGTCCATCTGTCCGTGGCCAGGCCTGATGCTTTATAGAAATGACAGTCTACGTAATACTCCATGACTTGGTTTAGTAATAGTGCCGGGCTATAGCAGACGATTGTAGCTGATCCCTGTATGATGGCAAACCATGATTAAGGCCTCACGGTGAGAATCGTGTAAACCTTTCAAAGGTTGCCCGTCCATCTGCCCGGCCTTCCATCCATCCTTTCGTCTGAGTCCAACTATATGTTCATCCATCTGTCCGTCCGAACATGTTTCCGTCCATCCGTTCGTCTATCCATCCGATCATACCCGTAAAGGACGCTATAATCTAATCGAGCCAGTATCTGGCCTGGACTGCAAACAAATAACGCTTCCCTCATAAATGTTTACTTCTATTCAACCAAATTACACCAGACTTTATTATAGAAAAACACTTGATGTGCCCTCTTCGCGAGGAATTGCTCTTTTGTGGTGTCTCCCCCCACACTTAACCGGCTGGTGGCACTGTTGGTTGCTCTGCTTGGATCTGGGTTCTTATCTGACAGACAAAAGTAATGAAGTGTATGGAAACGATGAATTTACCGCGGAAATACTCAGCCCGAGTTTGCAGAAAGTTTTTTTGTCAGTGCATCCAAACGACTGCGATTTCGATTTGTAAGGATGGCAAGCAATAAGAAAAGTTTTCCCAAAAGCATGTTCTTTTCTAATTTTTTCTTTCCTTGAGAAGAACTCTCTCTCGTTTTATGTCTTTCTTTGGTGAACTATTAAAATAACGATTTTTTCCCTGTTGATGTTATTCCTTCGAATGTCTTTTGCGATAGCAGTTAATAAATGTACATGGACGCTCTTAAAGTCCTATTCCATGTCCTAGACTCTGCTCCTTTAAATCACTCCGTCGATGGGGGGAGGGAGGTGGAACTGTGATGTTATTGTCAAGGAAATGTCAAAAGGGGTTAAGGTCGTTTCTTTTTTCGTTTTGGTTTTCTGCAGTTTTCCGTTTGTTTTCTGGTCTCTGTGCATTTGTGTTTTTATGGCATTTACGTGCATACACATTATGCTAATTACATACCTTTACTTTGAGTTATTATTTTATCTACAATAACATATTTTTTGCTGCTCCTCATGGCATAGCTATGTGCATATACCTGCATACATATGTATGTATGAATGTATTTTTTTCTGTGCCGTAGTTGTATACATAGTTTTGCAGAACATTATGTCTGTACTTGAATATTCATGTGTTGAACAATTCTTGTTAATCTAGTTCAGAGTCTGTTTGAAGCAACCGTAAGATACACTGGCACATGACATGGTCACAGGACTCATATTGCACAAGGTTGGCATTAAAGGATTTAAATTATAGTTCTTTGTTAGGAGTTCTTTGTTGTGAGATAATTGAAATCAAGCCGAAACGGGTAGCATTTTGGAATGGGAGAACTATTATGTCATATATGTCATAACAAATAAAAATGATGAAAAATTATTTTTTTAATGTGTTTCAAATTGGGGATTTTTTGCAAATGGTCGCCATGCTTTTGTTTACCTTTTCATCTGTTTTGTTGATGTTTAGGTATTTTTATTGGGCATAAAAGACCGACTGTAAAGATTTCAGTGCGGAACAGTCCTTAAATTCATATATTACAGGAATATATACTAAATGACAATGAATTAGGGAATAATATATCTGAAGTTTGGTTTCGGTGGACAGTTTAGATCTAAATTTCCTCAAAACCCCAGTTGCAGCAGAAATCTTCTTCTTTAGCATTTCTATATGCATGTCCCAGGAAAGGTTAAACGTGAAATGAATACCAAGATATTTAACCGACTGTGACTCCGTAACAAGCTTTCCATCAATAAAAACCGCAATTTCTGACTGTCTTTTTAATAAATAAGGTCTAAATCTTATAAATTTTGTCTTATCCGCATTTATGCACAACTTATTAAGTCGGGCATATTCAAATAATATTGACGCATCATACTCAATCTCTGTTTTGAGGACTGTTGTATATTTATAACTATATAGAAGGCATATGTCATCAGCGAACCTAAAAAGTTTCCCAAAGAAAGTGATATTTGTCAAGTCATTTATGTAAATGATGAAGAGCAAGGGACCAATAATACTTCCCTGGGGTACGCCACACTTCACAGGTTTGCTACTACTTCTACTTTTCCCAACTTTTACATATTGCCTTCTATTATGTAAATAACTAGCAATGAGTTTCACTGTGGAGTCTTGAATACCAATAACATCAAGTTTTTTCAATAAAATTTCATGGTCAACAAGGTCAAACGCTTTGCTCAAATCGAAGAAAACCCCTGCTACGCCAGTATAGCCTTTATCAAGACCATTACATATTTCATTAACAACGCTAAATACAGCTGCTTCTGCACCATAACCCTGCAAGATATGATATATTATGCCTTTCAAGATTACTTGATAATTGGTCACTCATAATCTTCTCAAATACTTGTCTATGTTTGATTAAGGAGAAATTGGTCTATACAAACTGACGCTACGCGCACCGCAAGTCTTCGGCATTGGTACTACTTCGTGAATCTTTAAGATATCATGATAACTACTAGAATCAATCATACTATTAACAAGTAAGGAACGGCTAAAGTCGGGCGGGGCCGACTATATAATACCCTACACCACTCCCTACGTATGTACCTCGCTTTGATTACTAAACCCAGGTCTTTCGTGGGAGCAATTTTATGTAGTTCATATAAATTATAAAGTTACTACAAATTCAACTTTAGTCATATTTAACGAATATGTAATCCTGTAAATGTATGTGTTTGACAAAAAATTTTAAATCGGAAAGGACATTAGTATGGGGGTATATTGAAACCTGGAACCTGACCCGCTTTCACCATGTCTGTTTATTGGTGAAATATAATATGTAAAATTTGGCCAAAATCGGTTAAACATTCGGGAGCAACATTTGTATGAGGCCTATATCTAAATCTGAACCGATCTTACCCACTTTCACCATAGGTTTTTTAGTTGGATTATAAGATGTTGTGCAAATTTTGAAGAAAAACGGGTGCAATATGTGGATTTTAGAGCGGAAAATGTCAAATCGGGAGCGACATTTGTATAGGGGCTATATCTAAATCTGAACCGATCTTACCCAATTTTGGCATACGTGTTTTTAGTTGGATTATAAGATGTTGTGTCAATTTTAAAGACAATCGGGTACAATATGTGGTTTCTAAAGCGGAAAGAGTGAAATAGGGAGCGACATTTGTATGGGGGCTATATCTAAATCTGAACCGATCTTGCCCAATTTCTGCATAGGTGTTTCTAGTTGGATTATAAGATGTTGTGCCAATTTTAAAGAAAATATGTGGTTTCTAGAGCGGAAAATGTCAAATCGGGAGCGACATTTGTATGGGGGCTATATCTAAATCTGAACCGATTTCCTCCAAATTCAATACCGATGGTCCTTGGCCAGAAAAAATAACTTCGGCCAAGTTTCATGACAATTGGACAACAATTGCGACCTGTAGAGTGCGAACAAACTTAGATGGACAGCAGACGGACAGGCGAACGGACGGACAGACAGACATCCTTAAATCGACTCAGCTGGTGATTCTAAGCGGATCGGTATACTTAAAGGTGGGTCTAGCTCTATTATTTCATAGTGTTACAAACATTTGGCGCGAAACTAACTTATAATACCTTAGCCCACGAAGTGGTGTAGGGTATAAAAATTCTGGTCAATATCATCGATATTAAAGATTGACGCATAGACAACATTTTTGTTGTTATATCATCATGTCCCGAACCTTTATTTTTAGGCATCAATTTCAATACAGATTCCATAGTTGCAGTATCAACTTTTCGGAAATCTAAGGCAGTAGTATTGTTAGACATCGTTCGAAAGTTATTAAAATGGTCATCGACGTTTTCGTTGTTGCGTATGTTTTGAACTGTTTCATAAAAAAAGTTGTTATGGCCAGTGGCTTTCTCTTTATCAGACAAAATAATTCGTCCTTGCTCGTCACTTAAAAGGCTGGATTTCTTACTAGTTCTTCCTAGTTCTTTATTTAAAAACCTCCAAACTTTCTTTGGGTAACCACCACATGATGAAATAGTTCCCTTATAATACGTCTCAATCAAAGTGTTTTTAGCATATTTGATGGTTTTGGATATTCGCTTAATCTGACTTACTAAGGATACATCCGAGTTCTTTTTTTCGTCTGTTTGAGCAATTCGTTTTTGAAAATAATTAAATTAAGTAATCCTCTACTCATCCAAGGCCGCAATTCATGATATATAGGGGGAAAAATTGTTTCCGATTTCGCCCACTTTCAATGCCAACCGATCTGCAATCATTATATAAATTTCTGGAAATGTTTAACATCCTAGGATTGACTGACAGACAGCCAGACGAATAAGGATACATCGCTTTAGAATTGTGCCATAACCCAGAATATATATACTTTATGAAGTCTTCGATAAATATTTCAAGATGTTGCATACAGAATAACAAAATGTATATACACTCCAAACTAAGATGAAGGGTAGACAGAGTAATATGGAATAGTAAAGCACCCATTATTATCGGAAAATATTTGAAGTCAGCAAGATAAGTTATTGAGTTTACACAATAGCAAATGAATCTGAAAAAGAATCTCCAACAAAAAATGTGTTCCTTCCTCCCTTTGAAATTGGAAATATTTGATTAATTTTTATGAGTGATACACATGGTATCTGAAGACAACATTAGCTATTGCAATTGTTTCATAGCTCTCATTCCTATTGCCAGCAATCATCACTTAGTTCATGGCACATACGAGTATGTCAAGACTGGCACAGATGTATATATTCCCAAAATATGCTCCCTCCTCTGCCAAAGTTTTGCATTTACCAAATATCATTGCTGCTACTGGGATGCACCCTTGGTATGGCATGCCATCCAGGCAGTTATAAAATGTGACAATTTTATTTTGTCAACATTCAAATGCTGTTTTTGGGTACAAGATGCACAAAGTATAGCTCAGCAAATGCTATCTATATATAAACTGCAGATGTACGTACATACATATAATATATGGAGTAACGATGAATGATAATCAAATCATCGTCATCATCATCAAGGCAAGGCAAGCCAAGCAAACCAAATCTACATATGTTCGAACACACTTTCCTTGTAACCCGTCTATTTGTCTCTTGTTCGTCTGCAGTGTGGAAGGGGGAGGGACTGTGGGTTGCCGGAAAAGGGGTTGTTTGTTGGCTGGATGCTTCGATTCGACAAAAGACAAATGACTTATGACACATTTAACTAAAGAGTGATTTTGACATGAGTCTATGGAGAATTCATAAATATCTGATGTTTCGTTTTGTATCTGCTTGTTGTCGTTATACATTTGTCGAGCTATCACTACATGCATCTGGGAGGGAAATACAGACAGAAAAACAGGCGGACGGACGGACGGAGAGACGCAGAATGAACGAATGGAGGAGCTGCTGTTGTTAAACAACTGCACAGACAACAAGACAGACAGTCAGTCACACACACACAGCAACAAATTGATATGGGAGGGCAAACATGGCAAGAAAAACATGATGATTTGAAAAATCTTGTTGTGTTTTTGAAACTTTTGCTCAAGATTTATCAAAACAATTTAACGATATTTTTTCCAGCAAAAAGTCTAAGATTTAAGTAGTTTTGGTTTCTGGTTTTTATTGTCGTTGTTCGTCGCTGCGGAGCACAAGCCTTTGGGGATCGTTATTTTACTTTCGTTCAACACAAACTTACAATTCGCATAAATTATGTTAAATCATGCCGCCACGCCGTAATCATGCAACCGCAACAAATTTATATCATTAATTTAATTTGTGTTAAAATACTGATTTTTGCTTCCACTGTCATGCGGCAGTGTAGTGCATGCTGTGTGTGATACTGTTGTTGTACGCGCTACAGAGAGATGGCAGACATAGTTTATGAGGTTGTTGGTATTGAATACCTTTATTTTGGGCCAGGTGTTGGAAAGCGACATTGCTATATTGTTATCTCAGATTTGGACATCAACCAGAGGAGAAATCCTCGGCTCTATTTCCGATCATTTATCCATTATTACAAAAATAATAGAATTTTATTTTTCAAAGCAACAGTCACAATATTCACAATTTGGTAATGAGCGATGAAACCCATTTCCCATTAAATGGGTATATCAACAAGCAAAACTGCAGGATTTGGGCTGTCCAAGAGCAGTTCATCAGCGACATCACACCCACTTAAGTGTACTGTTTGGTGTGGTGTATCCTCCGAAAGGATAATTGGACCATATCTATACACTCCATGAGAGTATTATGGCTTTGTGCATTTGTTTGTAACATCCAAAAGGAAGCGAGATAGACCTATTGTTAAGTATACCGATCGACTTAGAATCACTTTCTGAGTCGATTTAGCCATGTCCATCTATTGTTGTAATCAAACTACAGGTCGCAATTATAGTCCGATCTTAACAAAAATTGGCACAAGTAAGTTTTGTGGATCAAGGACGAACGCTATTTAATTTGAGGCAAATCGGTTCAGATTTATATATAGCCCCCATACAAATGTCGCTCCCGATTTGACATTTTCCGCTGTAGAAACTACATATTGTACCCGATTTTCTTTAAATTTGACACAACATCTTATAATCCAACTAGAGACAGCTATGCAAAAATTGGATAATATCGGTTCAGATTTAGATATAGCCCCCATACAAATGTCCCTGATTTGACATTTTCCGCTCTAGAAACGACATATTGTACCCGATTTTCTTTAAATTTGGCACAACATCTTATAATCCAACTAGAAACACCTATGCAGAAAGTGGGTAAGATCGGTTCAGATTTAGATATAGCCCCCATACAAATGTCGCTCCTGATTTGACATTTTCAGCTCTAGAAACGACATATTGTTCCCGATTTTCTTTAAAGTTGACACATCATCTTACAATAAAACTAGAAACACCTACGCAGAAATTCGGTAAGATCGGTTCAGATTTAGATAAAGCCCCCATACAAATGTCGCTCACAATTTGACATTTTCCTCTCTAGAAACCACATGTTATACTCGATTTTCTTTAAATTTGGCACAACATCTTATAATCCAACTAGAAACACCTATGCAGAAAGTGGGTAAGATCGGTTCAGATTTAGATATAGCCCCCATACAAATGTCGCTCCCGATTTGACATTTGCCGCTCTAGAAACAACATATTGTACCCGATTTTCTTTAAATTTGGCACAACATCCTATAATCCAAATAAAAAACCTATGGTGAAAGTGGCTAAGATCGGTTCAGATTTAAATATAGCCCAAATACAAATGTTGCTCCCAAAAGATTAACCGATTTTGGCCAAACTATACATATTATATTTCACCTATTTCGTTCCAGGTTTCAATATACCCCCATATAAATGTCCTTTCCGATTTAACATTTTTTGTCAAACACACACATTTACAGGATGTAAAAATCCTGCCCGTTTTCATTTTTTCACCGAATTAAATTGTATTCGGGTAGAAAGTGGAGTGTATTATAGAATCGGCCCCAACCGACTTTAGCCTTTCCTTACTTGTTTTTTAATGAAAGTGTTGTCTCCATCTCTGTTATGGAAAATATTTTAAAAAGAGCACCTTTGTGCGAAGCAGAAAATTGACATCACTTACAGGCTATCACTTTTCAAAGCTAATTGCAAACATTTTTCAATAATATACTGTATTTTTTTTAATATAATAATCGCATAAATAAAAAAGTTTTAAACCATATAGTTCATTCTGCGCCACCCTGTATATTCGTGGTCGTGGTGCAATTCTAAGTCGATCTGGTAATTTCGGTTTATCTATTGAAAGCAAGCTAGCTTCCGAGAAGGTTCATAATTTCCATAAATGTGTCTAACGGTTGCAAATCAGTTTGGGATTGCAAAGAAGCGTCCAGAGGGAATCCCCTTACAAGCACTGTAAATATACTCTAAAATTTAGTTTATATAGAGGCATTTTTCGAAATTCGTACTTTCAAATACAAAATTGGTATAAAAATGGTACCAACCAAACGGCTGAAGTTGAAATAGTGAAATTCAGTGTTTACATTCATCTTAAATTCCTACGCGTCAACTCGCGCAACATAGAAAATTGTTAATTTAGGGGTAAAACAGGGCGAAAGGGATGCAAATTGTATCAAACAAACAGCTGTAGCGTGCAATTCTATATTTACGTTTCTATGCCAAAATAAGACATTTTTCCCAAATTCACATTTGAGGGTCAAAATAGAGAAAAACGATACAAATGGTACCAACGAAACGGCGGGATCATGTCACCATTATGATCAATCAAAATCATAAAATTCGAAGTGTAGATGCCCAACCGAAAGGATTTTTTTTTGAAATTTGTACTTTTGTACGGAAAATGCGCGAAAGGGGATAAAAAAAGTATCAACCAAACGGCTGCAATGGAACAGTGGAATTCGGAGAGTACTTCGCTTTGACCCGAACAATAAACTTTCGATATTTGTACCTTTAGGATGAAAATGGAATACAATCCCATGGCTACTGCAACTGATAAAAAGGGAATAAAACTGGTACCACGCAAACGGATATAGCTAGATTTGTATATATCTAGAGCAACCACCTAACTCTCACCAAATTGGTGGATGTATTGTCTCCACTTTTCAGACAACAGTATCGTCAGGTCTCCCGTAGATCGATTCCTACGTAAGCCATACTGTCGATCATTAAGTAAGTCATTGGTCTCTAAATAGCTCAAAAGATGATGGTTAACCATAACCATAACCTTCGAGAGCACTGAGCAAATCGCAATCGGGCGATAGTTAGCAGGGCTCAGGGCCGTGCGCAAGGGCGGGGGGTTTTGGGGGTTCAAACCCCCCCAGAGAGGTTTCGAACATATACTTTTTAAGACCTTCTAGACTTTCTGAAGCAATAAAATATAGAATTTTTTAAGGTCTTTTTAAAATAACTCGTCCGAAATGGTAATTTTGCAATAAAATCATGAAAACACGAAATTTACATAAAAAATCGTGGACACTTTCTTGAATTTCGAACAAAGGTTATGAAAAGTACAAACAAACTAAACAAATTGTGCCAATTTCAAGATTGTGTAATGTTAATTTCGCTAATGGATACCAAATTTCATTTTAATTAACCGATACCACTTCTTGTCATTCGACTAGAGCAATATCTTATGAACTTTTAATTGTGTACTAAAATACAAATTTAATAACAAAATATTTTAGATTTTTTTTAGTTTTTTCGTTTGTATTTTTTTATCTGTAATCAATATTTGATTTGAACTGGGATATTGTCCTGGCTCAAGACCATTTTGCATCTATATTTAATAGAATGCAAATTTATTTACAAATGACATTTATTAATTGTAGACTTTCAGCTTTCTTTTACTGACATATTTATTTGAGTGTACTGATAGATGGATTACTGAAATGCAATTTTGCCGACGATATCTGTCGGACAAATGTATCAAAATATTTCTCGAAGATCCTGGCAATAAAATATGAATGGTTTCCAAACGCACACGTAATCACACATAATCAAATTAACATCACTTATCATTGCGCCATAGACTGACTAGACGTCACGAGAAAAATTTAACATTGATTGAAAATTGGCTAAAATAATTAACAGAATTTTCACCTGCTTTATTTTTTGTAAAACTACACTCAGAAAAATAGCAATCCCTTATCTGAGTAAAATTCATACTGCAATTTAGTTCAAAAATTTTACTCCAGTTCAGTAAAAATTTGCTAAAGAGTTGGAAAATTAACTAAATATGAGTAAAGTTTCATTCTTTCAAAGTCATAGTAAATAGTTCATTTGCTAAAAATAAGATAATAGATTTACTTAAAAACATTTCTTTGGATATAATATAAAATTCTTACAATTGAGTAAATTCATACTTATGTGGAAGAATATTTAAGTGAGAAAAAAATCTGCAATTTTTTGTATGGAAAAAATTCCATTAACGAAATTTTAACTTAAAAATGTGTTTGTCCTAAAATGAAGTGAAAATGTTTACTGAAATGTATGCCGAGTTCTTCATACATTTAAGTATTAATGAACTTATAAAAAACATTTGAAATTGTATAAAAAATTCTTGAATAATAATCTAAGAAGCAATTCTCGTTCGTTTGCAGAGACTTATTTCTTAAATACTTTAAGAATTATTGTAAACAACCACTGCGAAGGCACCTCTCTTGCCTTCACAGCAATCATGGAGTAAGAGCTCAGCTCTTTATGGCAGAGGTATCATGAAACTTTTGAGAAATATTTCATGTTGTCATTTTTTGTATCACTTTTGCAAAACCATTTGTTTGATTTTTTAGCTAAATTAAACTTATTTTAAGTTCACTTTTTTCCTTGTTTCTCAGTAAATTAAAAAATTATTCGTTTTAAGAAAAAAAATCAGCAAAATTGACCTGAGTTTAAGTAAATATTTACGTGATTTTAGTAAAAATTACTTTCTTTTAGAAAAATTTCAGCAAAATTTTATTAAGATTTAGTAGAAATATATTTAGTTTTAGGAAAATTGTACTTAAATTAAGTAAAAATTTACTTGGTTCTAGGAAAAATATACTTAGATTTAGTAAAAATGTACTTGGTTTGAGGAAAAGCTTACTGGAATTTTCCTCAGGTTGAGTAAATATTTACTTGGTTTGAGGAAAATTAAACTAGAATCAAGTTCAAAGCATGTACTAATTTCAAGGAAAAGTTTAAGCTTGATTTGAGGATATTTTGTTTTAGCGCTATACGTAGTTCAATTTTCCTAAATTTTAGTTCAATTTAACTCATTTAGGGTTCACTTTTTTATGAGTGTAAATGAAACCCCCCCCCCCCAGGGGAAAATCCTGCGCAGGGCTATTAGCCTCACGTTTTTATACCAAATGGCCGCAACAAGAATCGCGAAATTCGGTGTATACATTCCTCGAATTTTCCAAATTCGTACTTCCTAGGGATACAATGAGGACAGAGGGATAAAAACGGTATGTACATTAGGGCGTACCTCAAAAAAAAAGTTCGCCGTACACCTTCGAATATGAAGTATTATTGAAAGGTAGTTTCAAAAAAAAAATTTTTATTTTTTTATGCCGAACGTAGGGGTCGCGCTTTTACATTTTTCTATATAACTTGTATTTATAAACGGATTTTAAAGTGTGATACATCGATGTTTTTGTCTCGACGAGGCCGATTTTTTTGTCTTTGAAGTCATTGAGCTCAAGCACCCCCTTCTGGTACTTACCCATCATTTCTCAGTTGCTACTACCCTAATGTACCACTCTAATAATCGAAAATTAAAGCTCGCATAAAATCATGAATCATGTTTGAGCTCAATGACTTCAAAGACAAAAAAATCGGACAAAAACATCGATGTATCACACTTTAAAATCCGTTTATAAATGCAGAAGTTATATAGAAAAATGTAAAAGCGCGACCCCTACGTTCGGCATAAAAAAATAAAAAAAATTTTTTTGAAACTACCTTTCAATAATACTTCATATTCGAAGGTGTACGGCGAACTTTTTTTTTTACTTGTAACCTGGTACGCTCTAATGTACATCCCTCTATTTACGTAGACACGTAAAATAAAGGGTAAAATGAGAAAAAGTGGATAAAAATAGTACCAGCCGTAGCTAGAATCAAGGAATTCGGTGTATATTTTCATCTGACTGTATAGACACGCAAAATAAAAAGAGTTTTCCAAATTCATACTTTTACGGCAAAAATTGGGTGAATCATGAAGTTGGGTGTACGTGAGAGATAATGGATTTTCAAAATGTTTACTTTTGGAGTTAAACTAGGATGGAAATACAACCAACTGTAGCACCCACTATCTACTAATATTTTTGGTATTTAAGCTTTTTTAAAGATTGTTGTCTTATATTTGCCTTTTTAATTGACTTAGAGTATTATTTCGATATATAAAGGGTGATTTTTTAAGAGCTTGATAACTTTAAAAAAAAAAAAAAACGCATAAAATTTGCAAAATCTCATCGGTTCTTTATTTGAAACGTTAGATTGGTCCATGACATTTACTTTTTGAAGATAATTTCATTTAAATGTTGACCGCGGCTGCGTCTTAGGTGGTCCATCCGCTTAGTCCAATTTTGGCATTTCCACGTTTTTGAGTAACAGAGACCGAATTGGTGCGAACGGCGACGAATCGAAAATTGGTGGTCATCATTAACACTGGCCGATACAGCTGCGATATTTTCTTCAGTTCGCACTCTACGTAAGCGTGTTGGTGGTTTAATGTCCAACAATGTAAATTTGGTGCGAAATTTAGTCACAATAGCCCGAATAGCCGCTTCAGTGGGTCGATTAAACTGACCATAAAATGGAAGCGCGCAATGAACTTTCTTAACAGAGCACGCATTTTGATAATAAAATTCAATAATTTGCAAGCGTTGTTCGTTTGTAAGACGATTCATGATGAAATGTCAAAGCATACTGAGCATCTTTCTCTTTGACACCATGTCTGAAATCCCACGTGATCTGTCAAATACTAATGCATGAAAATCCTAACCTCAAAAAAATCACTCTTTAGTACAACATTATAAAATCCAAACTTTATTTCCATGGAATGACTGGAAATATTTTTTTGACTCCGCCTAATATATATATTTGTTAATTTTTTGTATTTTGTTATACAAAAAAAAAAACAAAACCACAGATACATTATATCCCTCTACCCCGCATTAAGTTATGAAAAGTTGCCACCTCTGCCAAAACAGGCCGCTTGCTAGCTTGTGTTAATCCAGATTATCCCAATATTTCCATAGATAATCCCTCTATCCAACAATATCACATGCTATGGTCACTCTCTAAGTGGATTTATATTTATTGGCGAAGCGGATAATCCATTCGTCTTAAACTGATGTTGCAGTCCACAGCACACTTTAGTCCACTGCCACCGCTTTTTGGCTACAAATTGCCCTTTGCCAACGCGCATTGTACGTATATATGCATGTATGTGGTAACACCTACACTAACGCCAAAGTGTTTAACCCAATTAATGCCGGAGATGAGGTGCGTGATTCTGTGATTCTCCTCCACCAGAGTTTTTGTGGACGTGAGCTTGTGAGTGCCAGTGTGTGATACCAATTTTAAATTTGGCATTGTCATCATCTGTTACCCCGCGATACCAGCCGACAGCAAAGAATTTAAATGCTCTGCTAAACGTATGCAAACGGGAGCTGCTTTTAAGGGTCTTCCGGAGAACATATATTTATATATATATTCATAGATGTCTGTCTATATATTCTTAAATACAATGTGCATGTGTATGTGTACGTGTTTGTGTATTTTCGTTGCCATTAAATTATGCCGACACTTTAAGTGATTTTTAATTTGATGGGGTAATTTCAATAACTCAGGGCAAAATGTTAATCGATTGCTGTGTTTGTTTTGTTTTGGGGCGGGGGAGGTAAAATTTGTGCTCTTCGCTGGAAATTAGTTGGAAAACTGTTTTACGTGGTAACAGCAATTAAGTATGGGGTAATACAATATATTCGCTTTGTATTTAATATATTGCAGCTTTTAACTTTTATATGGATTGTTTGGAATACGTATTAGTATTAGGCTGTGATTGGTGGTGCCTCCAGTCTCACTAACTTGTACAGATTTATATTAATTTTACTAAATTAGTAAGTTAGTTAGATGTTGACATTTGATTTACACTGAAACTTTAAAACATTAGAGGTTAATATTCACAATGCATTACAGGGAGCCAATGAGGATATCATATATTCGACTTTTCCGACTATCGCCTTTTATGTGGAATTGTAATCAGTAACAAAAATTCAATTTTTCGGAAACGAAAAGTTGAAGCAATGAACTTTGATGTGAGTGTGCCATGTCAGACTCGATCAAAGGCCTTGAAGATATCTATAGCAACGAAATTACTCTACCAAAATGTGGGCGTCTTACCAAATGTTGGGCGTCTACACAGGCAGAGTTATGTATACACCGAATTTTATGAATTCAACTTCAGTTATTCGACTGGTACCACTCGTATCCAACTATTCCAAATTTATCAGTTAAATATCCATATATTTTACCGACGTGCATTCCTATTTCAATAGATACATTTGGGACATTTCTATTCGATTTACAAAACAAGTAAAAACGGGGTTAAGTTCGGTCGGGCCGAACTTTATATACCCTCCACCATGCATTGCATTTCACAGAGGCTGTCGATTTTCGTAGAAGAGCAGTAATATTGCAGGAAAATATTTTTTAATATAGCCAAACCAAAACAAATACACATATTGTAAAAATAATTTTAGAAATAAATATAATATTTTTATTATTTCAAGCTACAAGACAAGGCTAACAATACGTTTATACTATATATATATATATATATCGAAATAATACTTCAAGTCAATTAAAAAAAATATGTTTATGTTTAGATTTTCAAAAAAGCTTAAATACCACAAATATTGGTAGATAGTGGATGCTACAGTGGGTTGTATTTCCATTCTATTTTAATTACAAAAGTACAAATTTTGAAAATCCATTATCTCACGTACACAGTGCAAAATAACCTAACTTCATGATTTAACCGTTTTTGCCGTAAATGTAAAAAAAAACGATTTTTTTATTCTGCGTGTCTATGCAGTCAGAGGAATGTATACACCAAATTCCATGATTCTAACTGCACCGTTTTTATCCCCTTTTTCCAATTTTACCCCCTTATGAGTACGACTTTCTAAAATCTCTTTATTTTACGTGTCTACGCAATTGAAGGAATGTACACACCGAATTTCATCATTCTAGCAGTAGCCGTTTAGTTGGTACTATTTTTATCCCTCTGTACCCATTATGAAAGTACGAATTTGAAAAAACTTGTATTTTTCGTGTCTACGCAGTCAGACAAATGTATACTCTGAATTTCACGAGCTGTTGTCATTTGGTTGGTACTATTTTTATCCCCTTTTGTATATCCTGCTTTTTGTATATATACAAAAAACAGTCTGAAATACTCTAAATATTAGGGGTATTTTCAGTCCTTGTGAGGGAAATTTTTTCCCCCTGGCCCGATTTCGCACACTTTCAATCCCAACCGATCTGCAACCATAAGGACATTTATGGAAAACTTGATCCTCCTAGCTCATTTCGTTCGGAAGCTAGCGTGCTTTCAACAGACAGACAGACGTACCTTACAGACAGACGTAATTTTACCACGTCCCAGAATATATATACTTTATGGGTCTCCGATGAATATTTTAAGGTGTTACAAACGGAATGACAATGTGAATATACCCCCATCCTGGAGGTGAAGGGTATAATAAGCTTAAATACTCTAAAATATTAGGGGTTATTATGGGTTTTTTCAGTCCTTGTGAGGGAAAAAATTTTCCCTTTGGGCCGATCAATCCCAACCTATCTACGACTGTAAGACGTATTTATGCAAAATTTGGACTTCCTAGCTCATTTCGTTTAGATGCTAGCGTGCTTTCAACAGACGGACATACTGAAGGATGGACGGACGGACATGGCTAGATCGTCTTAGAATTTTATAACGATGAAGGAGATATGTACTTTAGAGGGTCTCAGGTCGATATTTCAAGGTGTTACAAACGGAATGACAAAGTTAGTATACCCCATCCTGGAGGTGGAGGGTATAATAATAATAAAAATTTTTAGGAAGCCTTTTCAATTCTGAACACTATGACAAATAAAATTTCCTATTATCTTAACTACAACCAAAGATATGAGATCTTTAGAAAAATGCATTGAAATTTTTAAAAACGACCTAACTTTCACGATTTTGAATTTAAAACAATTTTTTTTAATCTTGCTTATAACTTCAAACTGAACCCAACGTACACATTTTCATCGAAATCGCAAACCTAACATGAAATTATTGGTCGGTTTCCCATGGAAGTACTCATTTGTAATATCTTCCGTCGTTCAATGATGAAACGACAAACTACACTGAGCACAATTGATACTAGCATTGACATATCTGTGTCTCATGGATATAGGAAAATGTAACTTCTAAAAAATACCCACTACTTTCCCCACGATTTCTTAAGTCGAGCAAACAGTGTCCGACAGACCATCTAAGTAATCAATAAATCACTATAAAAACCTTTGGAGTTCAAACAAATGCAATTAAATATTGCCAAATCGATGTAGCTAAGTTTCCAACTTAAATAAGCCTCTATCCCTGGTACCACACTCTCACTGCACCATCAGTCGACTCATGTTGTTGCAACTTTTTTTTATTGATTTTCCTTTGACACTGATGGTAATTGAAAACATTACCATTATGATTAATATTTAACATATTTGTGTGGCTATTAAATGTCACAACATATACGTATTTAACACTTTCCTGCCGACGACACACTATCGCATTCAATATTTAACCAACGTTAAATATTTAAATCAAATCCTATCACAATCATCAACACATTCAATTCTAAAATTACGTTATAAAATTCAATAGAGTTTTTTGCCAATGCATTTATTTAAAGATTTAAAAAAATAAACCCCGCATACACTCGTACATATGTATACACTTGTTGTATGCATATATATATATATATATAAATAAAATATATGGCCGCTATCATACAAAAAAAAATAATTCAGAATTTACATATGAATAACTTTAACATTTTGTTAAAATATTAAACAACAACAAATAAGGATACAAATGGAAATCCAGCGAACACACACCCCACCACCCTCTCCAAAAAAAAACGAAAAAAGGACGAAGCAACGAACTAAACTGAAACTAAACGCGATATAAATCCACGAAATTTATTTACTATAAAAGCTCTAAACAATTTTCTAAAATAGCCTACAATTGCAGATTTATTTGTGCTGCCGGTACTGTTTGTCGTCCTTGTTTTTATGTTTTTTAACCGGATTTTTGTAGCCCGCACACACACAGCACACATGCTTGGGATCTAGGGGGAGGGGGCGGAGAATGTTACAGGGATCTCCACTGAAAGTATATCTACTATAGATTTTAACACAGATTTAGAGAGAGATTGATGATGGTTATTCCTGTTTTGGTTTCCATGTGCCATGTACATTTAGATTTGCAGGGAAATCATCACACAATGCCCGCACACACACACACACATAAAAATAACAAAATCAACAACTTGGAATTATTATTATTTTTGTTTTCATATGATGGTTTTGGAATAGAACATAAATATTACCCTACAATACGGCTGCAATGGCACTGAGTGGAGTGGTCATAACATCTCTGGAGTATTACACATGATGGATTACCACGAGTCTGTTTGAGAGGATTTACACATACTCAAAGTATTTTGCTGCAAATCCCACTGTGATTCATATTCAGTCTAAATGTTTGAGCTGTAATGAACTTGGTGGCGAATTTTCACGAATGAAAAAGAAAACAAAGAAAGCCAGGCATTTTTATGTCTAACTTAAAGTATTAAAGTCAAAATTTAAGAATATATCTATGATTTATATTCAAGACACAATAAGTACAAAGAATGGTTCCATAATACAGAGAGAGAAAAGAAGATTTCAAAGGCATTCAATGTACTTGAAGACACAGCCTCACTAAACTTTACAGTGATGCCGCTCATAGTTATCTCTGATAGGGAAAGTTGTATAGGGTCGGAAGTAATATTTGAGGGAATCAAACATGGAAATAGGTAGAGGTGCAGGGATTTTCAGTGATGTCCTACATATTAATTAATCAATACGCCTGAGTGGTGAACGTAGTGTGTTTCAGGCTGAAATTGAAGCGAAAGGCAGGAAGACCCTTGAATTGGAGATATACCAGGGAGTGCATATTACGGTTTACGTCGATAGTCAGGCAAGGTCGTTTGGTCTTGTAATAGGTCATTAAACGCTCTGCTGGATTCGATTTTTTCCTCAACTAAGTAAATTTTTACTCAAACCAAGTAAATTTTTGCCGAAATTTTCCTAATACTAAGTAGTCAATTAAATATTTACTTAAACTGAGGACCATTTTGCTGATTTCTTCCTTAAAACAAGTAAATTTTTATTTAAACTGAGGAAAATTGTACTTAATACAAGGAAAACAAGAAAGGAAATGCTAAAGTCGGGCGGGGCCGACTATATGCTACACTCCACTTTCTATCGGAATACAATTCAATTCAGTAAAAAAGTGAAAACGGGAAAAATTTTTGTATGTTTCCTAATCACAGACCAGGTCATATGTACAATTTGTCAAATCGAGAATAACATTTTTATCGGGGCTATATCCAAATATAGAATGAAGTGACTAACTTTCACAATCAGTTCTTCCAGTTGAAGTATAACGTGTTATGCTCAATTTTAAGAAATTCTCTGAAAATACGCGGTTTCTGGGGGAACGGAATTTGTATGACAGCTATATGTAAATCTGAACACTGTGACCCATATGGGTCACCGTGGGTATTTCTAATTGAAATATAAAATGTTTTGCCAATTTTGAAGAAACCCTGTTAAAATATATGGATTCTGGAGCGGAAAAATTCAAATTGGGAGCGAAATTTGTATGGGAGCTATATACAAATCTGAACCGATCTAACACATTTTTACCACAGGTGTTTCCAGTGGAAATATTAGGCGTTTTGCGAATTTTGAAGAAAATCTGTTAAAATATGTGGATTCTAGAGCGGAATAATTCAAATTTGGAACGAAGTTTGTATAAATATATAAATCTGAACCGATCTAAAACATTTTTACCACAGGTGTTTCTAGTTGAACTATAAGATGTTTTGCCAATTTTGAAGAAAAACTGTTGAAATATGTGGTATCTAGAGTGAAAAGGATCAAATCAGGAGTGAAATTCGTATGGGGGCTATATCTAAATCTGAACAGATTTTCTTCAAATTAAATAGCGTTCGTCGTTGTCTCGAAAAAATTCGTTGTGCAAAGTTTCGTTTTGTTCTGGCTACAATTGCGACAACAATAGATGGACAGACGGACATTGCTATATCGACTCAGAAAGTGATTATAAGCCGATCGGTATAATTAACAATTGGTCTACAAACAATGGGTGTTACAAACAAATGCACAAGGACATAATACTCTCGCGGAGTGTATAAAAAGTGAACTTAACATATGTTCAATTTAACTAAAAATAGTTTAAACAATCGATTTTTCTTCAGAGTATGCAAAACTAATACAACATTAAATATTTCTCAAAAGTTTAATGATACCTCTGCCATGATAAAAGATAAAGATGAACTAAGAGATGGGACAGGTGCCTTCGCAGTGGTTGTTTAGAATAATACTTGAATTATTTAAGAAAGAGCTCTTGGCAAACGAACTTGAATATATTATACCCTCCCCTCTTAATCCCATTACAAAATTTTACTAAATATGTTGGTAGTAGGCGGCAAGAAGTCAAATGGGAGGAAACGTTTATAGGGGGATCAAAGCAATGGCCACATTTACAAAAGGTGTTTCTGAAATACAATATAACAATACAAATACAAATCAGAGGGGCCTTTTTATGGAAATATTTGTATCAAACATTGGTCGATCCACTTTACTACAGATGTTCCCAGATAAAATGTAACACCGTATAGGAATATAAGAGTAGAATACTGTTAAATATACTAAAAATTTCATATATCTATATGTATTTGTAAGAAAATGTGAGCATAATACTGTGGTTTGACCCACTTTCGCTATAGATGTTTCTAGTTGAAATGTGAGCTATTTTGCCAAATTTGAAGAAAATCTATTAAAATAAGTGGTTTCTAGAGCGGAAAGAGTCAAATCGGTGGAGACTTTTGTATGGGAACTATATAAAAATCTGAACAGAACTGGCCCATTTTTACCGGAGCTGTTACTAGTTGAAATTATTTCGTTTGCAA
This sequence comes from Polietes domitor, assembly GCA_947397865.1. Classification (NCBI taxonomy): domain Eukaryota; kingdom Metazoa; phylum Arthropoda; class Insecta; order Diptera; family Muscidae; genus Polietes; species Polietes domitor. Next base: position 18,820,876 of record OX377619.1, on the reverse strand, counting down.
ATTAGATGAAAATCTGTTGAAATATGTGGTTTCCATAAAATCGGGATCAAAACATGTACGGGAGTTATATCTAAGATAGATGAACACCGCCCGCTTCGCCCGGCAAAAATCAAAATCAGTTTTCTTATTGATTTTTATCGTGGTTAGTAATATATACGTTCCAATTTGCAGCCTTCCAGCTAAAAAAAAACACTTTTGCCACGCCCCCCCCGCCCATCAAACGAATATCCAAATTTTGGAATCAAACAATATATGACCACGGCCACTCCGCCCACAAACGAAAATCCAAATTTCGGCATCAAATTGAACTTTCTCGTGGTCAGTAATATATACGTTCCAATGTTCAGCATTCTAGATCAAAAAAACACTATTGCCACGCCCACTCCGGCCACAAATTGAAAATACAAATTTCGGTACCATATTTATCATTCACGTGGTCAGTAATATATACGTTCCAATTTTCAGCCTTCTAGCTCTCAAAAACACTTTTGCCACGCCCACTCCGCCCACAAATTAAAAATGCAAATTTCGGCATCATATTTATCATTCTCGTGGTTAGTAATATATATGTACCAAATTTCAGCCTTCTAGCTCTCAAAAAAAAACTATTGCCACGACCCCTACGCCCACAGAGCAAATTTTGAAAGATTCTATACCCTATAGTTCCTTCCAGACCTGCATATATCTGTACTGAAAATTTCAACAACATCGCTTCAGCCGTTTACACGTTATTGCGGAACAAACAAACAGACAGAAATACACTAAGGTTTTATAATATAAATAGGGATCTGAACCGATTATCTTCAAATTAAATAGCGTTCGTCCTTATCTAGAAAAAGATCATTGTGCAAAGTCTCATTTGATGGTAACAACAGTTGCGACCTGTACTTTGTAGAATATGTGGACAGACTGAAAGATGGACGGATGATCGATATATTAAACAATGTTTCCATTTGAGTGTTACAAACTAATATACAAAGACATAATACCCTAGTGGAGGGTATAAATAGCCATTCGCAGCAATATGTTTGGTGGTATTGTTTTTTTTGGTAAATAAAAATATTATAAATAATAAAAATAAACAGATTGAGATGTAGGGGAAAGAGTTCATTCTATAATGAATGATTGCTCTGCGAAATAAATAATCCTCTTCTACTTTCCTTGTATACTTTAAGCTTACACTAGACTTCAACCCTTCTCCAAACCATTAGCAACCATTGAAAGGGTGATTTACAACCCAACACTGACCACAATTTCAGTTAGTCAATTTAATCCATGAACATTGGTCTCGTATCAATTTAAAAAAGTTCCGCAACATGCGATACAACACACAAATGTTTAAATTTACACAGGACTTTGTTTGTGTGTGTGTGTTTGCTGAACAAAAGGATGATGAATTATTTTCGAAACATCATGTTTTGCTCTCCACTCGACAAACAGCAAATATTAGTTACACACACAAAGTGCTAAAGTTATTGATTGATATATGTTTGTATGTTTGCAAGCTTTTTATGCGTGTTTTTATTATACCGATGCTATTATTTTCACTTTAAAATTTATGGTAATTTTATCAAATTGATAGCAAACACAGCCAATCCAACAACAACAACCACAGCGGCAGTTTCGACATAACCAAACCTGACCAAATGGTTTTGCAACAACCTTTTGCCCGGATTAGTTTGCACTCAATTGGTTTACCCTTGAAATTTACATAAAAAGGTCAAGGGATTTGACGATTTTGGCGTCCAAACAAAACAAACCGACCAAACCAACTTGGCAGCACCACAATTTAAGGGAAGGAAGAAATCAATGTGATGGCTGACACTTTAAATCTTTAAATTCATATTTCCCGGGAACATTTAATGGCACATTTCACATGTCTATCAATTTAATGGCTATTTTCCATTTTCTATTTTCCAAAAATGTAGCCACTACCAATACAATTTAGAGGACATCATGATGTGAAGCTCTCGCTCGCCAGAGATTGTTGCAACACCTCGTTGCCAAAATTGGCTGGTGGTGGCCTTAAATGGTTGTGCTCGGCTGTTTGTCTGTCTGTGTGCAACATTTTATGGCTAAAATTAAGTTTTTAGTTTTTGGATTTTCCGTTGAATGGTTATGACTGGCAGATATGTTTTGCCATCAGCCACAGTTTAATTGCTCTGACTCACTCATCGCATCGATACAATAAAACCCAATGATGCTGCAGGCCTTAAGTGTGATAACGATTTGAACGACAAACAGCGCACCCTGATATTTGTGGGACGAAAAGGGTGAACAGACCGAACGTTATCTTTGCGTTTCAAGGGAAAGTGGTGGCTATTGCAGAAAATTCACAAAATTGTGTGGCAAATATAGGTTTGAGAAAAAAAGGGGAAAATACGCCACGTTTAACATTGGTAGTGGCTTAAATCGATGACACCGAAATTTCAACGGAACTGAGTTAACATTTATCAAAAGAGCAAAAAATATTTTTTCGTAGAAATGTTTTAAACTCTCGACTGTGTTGGATGCAACAAGATTTGCTAAGCATATTTTTTCAATATGTCTGCTTGTACTTACTTGATATTGGGTATGCGCATTGTCCCTATACTAAAAACTAGCACCATAAAGTGATTCTTATTCGTAGGGGGTAAATGGGGCAAAAAGGGATAAAAATGGTACATATCAAACGAAAACATCTAGAAACACGAAATTCGGTGTGTACATTCCTTTAAATGAGTAGATACATAATATATAAGTATTTTTTCCAAATTCGTACATTTAAGGGGTAAAATGGTAATAGAAGGATACCAATGGTACAAACCAAATGGCTGCACCTATCTGGTTGCGTAGGCACGTAAAATAAAAGGAATTTTTTGAAAATCGTACTCTTCGGGGTTAAAATGGAAAAAGGGGATACAAATTGTACCAACCAAATGACAGCAGCTAGAGTCATGAAATTCGAAGTATACATTCATCTGACTGCGTAGGCTCGAACAATAAAAAGGTTTTTCTAAATTTGTACTTTCAAGGAATACAATGGGAAAAGAGGGATAAAAATTGTACCAACCAACAGGATACACCTTGAATTATGGAATTCGGTGTGTACATCTCTCTAATTGTGTAGACACGTTAAATAATGAGTTTTTAGAAAGTTGTACATTTAAGGGGGTAAAATAGGAAAAAGGGGATAAAAATACAAACCAAATGGCCGCGGTTAGAATCATAGAATTCGGTGTAGACATTCCTCTGACTGCATAGACACGCAAAATAAAAAGATTTTTCCAAATTCGTACTTTTTACTTTTACGGCAAAAAATTGGTTGAATCATGAAGTTAGGTTATTTTGCACTATGTACGTGAGATAAAAAATCATCAATATCATCAATATTTATGGTATTCAAGCTTTGGAAATGTAAATAAAAGAATATTTATTTTTTGAATTGAATTGAAGTATTATTTCGATATAAATATATTGATATATAGTATAAACGTATTAGTAGCCTTGCCTTATAAGCGAGATTTGAATTAATAAAAATTTTATATTTATTTATAAAATTGTTTTTTCAATATTTTTATTTGTTTTGTGTTGGCTGTATTTAAAAAATGTATCATTTTCCTGTAATATTACTACACTTCTACGAAAATCGACCGTCTCTGTGGACTGCAATCCATGGTAGAGTGTATATAAAGTCCGGCCCAGCCAAACTTAACTCCGTTTTATTATACCCTACACCACTTCGTGGGCTAGGGTATTATAAGTTAGTTTCGCCCCAAATGTTTGTAACACCAAGAAATAATCGAGCTAGACCCACCTTTAAGTATACCGATCGGCTTAGAATCACCAGCTGAGTCGATTTAACGATGTCTGTCTGTCCGTCCGTCCGTCCGTCCGTCCGTCTGTCCGTCTGTCCGTCTGCTGTCCATCTAAGCTTGTTCGCACTCTACAGGTCGCAATTGTTGTCCGATTGTCATGAAACTTGGCAGAAGTTATTTTTTCTAGCCCATGACCATCGGTATTGAATTTGGAGGAAATCGGTTCAGATTTAGATACAGCCCCCATACAAATGTCGCTCCCGATTTGACTTTTTTCGCCCTATAAAGCACATATAGTACCCGATTTTCTTTAAATTTGGCACAACATCTTATAATCCAACTAGAAACATCTGTGCAAAAATTGGGTAAGATCGGTTCAGATTTAGATATAGCCCCCATACAAATGTCGCTCCCTATTTCACTTTTTCCGCTTTAGAAACCACATATTGTACCCGATTTTCTTTAAAATTGGCACAGCATCTTATAATCCAACTAGAAATACCTGTGCAAAAATTGGGTAAGATCGGTTCAGATTTAGATATAGCCCCAATACAAATGTCGCTCCCGATTTGAAATTTTCCGCTCTAGAAACGACATATTGTACCCGATTTTCTTTAAATTTGGCAGAACATCTTATAATCCAACTAGAAACATGTATGCAAAAATTGGGTAAGATCGGTTCAGATTTAGATATAGCCCCCATACAAATGTCGCTCCCGATTTGACATTTTCCGCTCTAGAAACGACATATTGTACCCGATTTTCTTTAAATTTGGCAGAACATCTTATAGTCCAACTAGAAACACATATGCAAAAATTGGGTAAGATCGGTTCAGATTTAGATATAGCCCCAATACAAATGTCGCTCCCGATTTGACATTTTCCGCTCTAGAAACGACATATTCTACCCGATTTTCTTTAAATTTGACAGAACATCTTATAGTCCAACTAGAAACACGTACGCAAAAATTGGGTAAGATCGGTTCAGATTTAGATATAGCCCCCATACAAATGTCGCTCCCGATTTGACATTTTCCGCTCTAGAAACGACATATTGTACCCGATTTTCTTTAAATTTGGCAGAACATCTTATAGTCCAACTAGAAACACGTATGCAAAAATTGGGTAAGATCGGTTCAGATTTAGATATAGCCCCGATACAAATGTCGCTCCCGATTTGACATTTTCCGCTCTAGAAACGACATATTGTACCCGATTTTCTTTAAATTTGGCAGAACATCTTATAGTCCAACTAGAAACACATATGCAAAAATTGGGTAAGATCGGTTCAGATTTAGATATAGCCCCAATACAAATGTCGCTCCCGATTTGACATTTTCCGCTCTAGAAACGACATATTCTACCCGATTTTCTTTAAATTTGACAGAACATCTTATAGTCCAACTAGAAACACGTACGCAAAAATTGGGTAAGATCGGTTCAGATTTAGATATAGCCCCCATACAAATGTCGCTCCCGATTTGACATTTTCCGCTCTAGAAACGACATATTGTACCCGATTTTCTTTAAATTTGGCAGAACATCTTATAGTCCAACTAGAAACACGTATGCAAAAATTGGGTAAGATCGGTTCAGATTTAGATATAGCCCCGATACAAATGTCGCTCCCGATTTGACATTTTCCGCTCTAGAAACGACATATTGTACCCGATTTTCTTTAAAATAGGCACAAAATCTTATCATCCAACTAAAAAACCTATGGTGAAAGTGGGTAAGATCGATTCAGATTTAGATATAGACCTCATATATTTCAACTAAGAAGACATATTATAGAAGTCAAATATATGGGTCCATATTTTGGTAAAACCCCCATACAAATTGGGCCCCCATTCCACTCTATTACATCTCTATAACCCACATCGTGCATTAGATCTCGATATAATTTTGCATATCATGTCATATTTCAACTAAGATTACCTACTTTGAAAGTGATCTATATGGAATCTCTTTTTAATGTAGAGCCCTTACAAATGGCCCCATTTTAATTTTTATCATTCAAGAACCCAAATATTACATCGGATTTTTTTTTTTCAAATTTTGCAGATTATATTATATTTCAGAATACAAAGTTAAATATATGTGTCCACACTTTGGAATAACCCAATAACCCATTCTACTCTAATACAGCTCTAGAAACTACGTCTTACATAAGATCATGATATATTTCAACTATGAATACCTACAGTGAATGAGAAATATATAGGCCCATGTTTTAAGCCGGTGTTGTTGTAGGCCTCCTTTCAAATGTCGGTCCGAGTCATCCTATTACTACTGTATATTTTGTATTTGTCTGCCGGAAAATTGGATCAATTATTTACAATATTCGTTAAATATGACTAAAGATGAATTTATACTGCAAAATTTATATGAACTACATAAAATTGATCCCATGAAATACCAGGGTTTAGTAGTCAAAGCGAGGTAAATACGCAGGGAGTGGTGTAGGGTATTATATAGTCGGCCCCGCCCGACTTTAGCCTTTCCTTACTTGTTTGTTATTTACTTAATTTTCTTTTGGTGGATATAGATAAAATAAATCAAAAATAGTAACTTAGAAACATACTATTAGGTAGCACTCATACACAATCAAAGGAATGTGCTTGTCGATGTTCACTATTCTAGCTGAACTCCATTAGTATGTATAATTTTTTATAATTTTCTACCCAGTTTGGAACAAAAAACAAGTAAGGAAATCCTAAAGTCGGGCGGGGCCGACTATATGATACACTCCACTTTCTAACCGAATACAATTCAACTCGGTAAAAAAAAAGTGAAAACGGGAAGGATTTTTGTATGTTTCCTAATCATAGGCTAATATGACCTGGTCCAATATGTCACATCGAAAAGAATATTTGTATCATGGACATATCCAAGCATGGAATAAAGTGACTAACTTTCACAATAAGTTCTTCCAGTTCAAATATAACGTGTTATGCTCACTTTCGGTGATAATTCGTGGTTTCTGGGGCGGAAAAGTTCTATCCGTGAGCGAAATTTGTCTGGGAGCTATATGTAAATCTGAACCGATCTGACCCATTTTCACCATGGGTGTTTCTAGTTGAAATATAAGATATTTTGAATGATTTGAAGAAGATCTATTAAAATATGTGTTTTATTGAGCGGAAAAAGTGAAAGTTGTATGGGAGCTGTATATAAATCTGAACCGATGTGCCCTATTTTCACCATAGGTGTTCTTTTTTTAAATATAACATGTTTTGCCAAATCTGAAGACAATCTGATACAATATGTGGTTTCTAGAAAGAAAAAAATCAAATCGGGAGCGAAATTTTAATGGGAGCTATATATAAATCTGAACCGATCTAACACATTTTTAACACAGGTGTTTGTAGTTGAAATATAAGATGTTTGCCAATTTCAAAGAGAATCAGTTGTGATATGTGGTATATAGAGTGAAAGGAGTAAAAACGGGAGTGAAATTCGTATGGGGGCTATATCTAAATCTGAACCGATCTGACCTATTTTCACCATAGATGTTCCTAGTTTAAATATAAGATGTTTTGCCAAATCTGAAGACAATCTAATATAATACGTGGTTTCTAGATCCGAAAAAGTCAAATCGGGAGCGAAATTTGTATGGGAACTATATATAAATCTGAACCGATCTAACACATTTTGAACACAGGTGTTTTTAATTGAAATATAAGATGTTTTGTCAATTTCAAAGAAAATCTGTTGTAATATGTGGTATCTAGACTGAAAAGAGTCAAATCGGAGTGAAATTCGTATGGGGGCTATATCTAAATCTGAACCGATTTTCTTCAAATTAAATGGCGCCCGTCCTTGTACCGAAAAACTTCGTTGTGCAAAGTTTCATTTGGTTCCGTCTACAATTGCGACCTGTATCGTGTTTACAAGAATAGATGGACAGACAGACAGACGGACATTGCTAAATCGATTAAAAAAGTGATTCTAACTCGATCGGTGTAATTAACAGTGGGTCTATCTCTCCTCCTTTTGGGTGTTACAAACAAATGCACAAATACATGATACTCTCGTGGAGTGTATAATTGCAGCCGCAGATCCTTTTATAGCCTCGATGCAGCCGGCCACTTTATAACTTGTACACCTCTTTCGCAGAAAGTACACATTTTGGAAAATCTATAGGTAACATGTGTTTTTTCTTCTCCTCAAACATGTACTCTATTCGGTACCACGTTTATCCCTTGTCCTCCTTATAAGTACACATTTTGTAATATCCATTTATGTTCACATTTTATCCTTAAAATTTTATCCTTATACCTTAAAAGTGCAAATTGCGAAAAATCCAATTTTACTGCGCTTCTTCACGGTCAGAGGAATTTACAATTCAAATTTCACGGCTATAGCTGCAATACTTTAGTTGGTGCCATTTTTATCCCTTTTTGTCCCGCCCCCCCCATTATGAGTACAAATTTCGAAAATTTCATTTAGATTTGCGCTTCTACGTTGTCAGAGGAGTTTACACTCCAAATTTCACAACTATAGCAGCAATACTTAAATTAGTACCATTTTTATACCTTTTTGTCCCACTTATGATTACAAATTCCGAGGAATCCAATTTTACTGAGCTTCTACATGGTCAGAGGAGTTTGCATACCAAATTGCACGATTCTGGCAGTAATACTTTAATTGGTACCATTTTTGTCCCGCTCGCCCCTTAAAAGTGCAAATTTCGAAAAATCCCTATTTGTAGCTCGTCTGCATGGCCAGTGTAAGGAGCACACCGAATTTCATGTTTCTAGCTACTACTGTTTAGTCAGGACGAAGGTTCGATGTTTATCCCTTCTGTATTCTTTGTCCCCTAAAAGTACGAATTTCGTAAACCCTTTCTTAGTCGGCGTCTACGTCATATTTGGGATCTACCTGAAAATGTCATGATCCTGTCTTCAGCCGTTTTGTCTGGTCGATGGTCAATGAACAGTCAGTCAGTAACGCACCTCTTTTATATATGTATAGATTGTTTTTCTCTTATTGGCCTGGTCACTCTAAGCGACTAGGGCAGTTTTGTAATATTACACCAATAATAGTAGTAAAACTAAAATTGTCAAATGTCCATGTTGACATCACAGATAAGAGTCAGCGCGAGAGTGAGAGATTTAGAAAATGTTTTAATTTTTAAGTAGTTGCCAAATCTACCAAATTGAATGTTCGCTCTTTCGTCCGCTCGTCATGAATGCAAAGCAAAATGGAACATTTTATTATGTAATTAACACTTTATAGATGACATTAGAGCCATTTTCGCAGCAGAGCAGTCAAACAGAAATTTACATACGTTTACGTGGTAAGGCTGGTAATCAGCCGACATTGCACCAACGTCAACAAAAGCAGAAAAACAATTGAAAATCAGCCAGTGTCTGTGCAGGCGAGACCATGATGACGACGGCGCACTTAACCCAAAAACTCGTTAACAATTCTTTTGAAGTCTATCGGAGTGCCACTAAACTTCTCTTGTCTTTTTTGAGTTTTTTTCTGCTTTTGCAGTTCATTAACATTTCGTGGAGTAGCGTGCGGAGTAGTTTATTATTCGTGCATCCTCCTGCTGTAACTACTCCTACATTTTTAATCCTTTAGTTTTCCAACAACAACAGCAGAAATACAAAAAACGGTCCCATTATTCCTTTTGTATGTTAATTCTAGTTTGAATACTTTGTTTTTGTCTCCACAATTACGGCCTTTCATAAAGTGACAACTTTTGAGCTTAGAGACCTTTTTTATGGCTTTGCCGTATGTACTGTTGCACATTGGTGTCAGAAGGGGAAACGTGAGATATGGAAAACAACCCAACAAAATAATTGAAAGTACTTCAACACATTTTAATGTGTATTTATCTTTTTAATATACTTTTCATTTCATGGTTCTATTTGTATCCCATTAAATCCACGAACGATTGAAATAAATTTCGGGGAAAAAAAATGTTGATGCATAATCTTTTAAAATCTAGGCCAACATATAAAGTAATTAGATTTTTGTCAAAAAGTAATCGACATATTGATAAATTATTTAATACTAAATTACTTCTAAAGTCATTTTAAAGAAAGTGAAAGACATTAAAAACACACCAATTTCAAAATACAGCATGATTTTCACATTTTTCCAGTGTTTAAATATAGGTTGGGTCATGTAACATTTTACTTAAAATCATCTATAAAAAAGTACTGATTATATTTTCAAATTTCTGGTTTTATTGGAAAATTTGAATTTCGTCATTTAATACTGGAACACAATATCATTCGATCAACCCAATTTTCAGGACAGCCCAAAATCTACACCAAAAAAAATCCAAGATAAGTTTGGTCAAAGAAACGACACCACTACTTACAGAACAATTTACGAAACCTGGGATTCGTTATTCTACTTACAAATTGATTGCAAATCTCTAAGTTATCACCACAGGTTCTTCTTTAAGGCACATAGTCCACTCGATTCAACTTTTTGAGCCATGAAATAAATTTGCAGAAATTTCTATTATTATACCCTTCACTAGGGTATTATGTCTTTGTGCATTTATTTGTAACACCCAAAAGGAAAGGAGATAGACCTATCGTTTATTATACAGATCGGCGTGGAATCACTTTCTGAGTCGATTTAACAATGTCCGTCCGTGTGTCAGTCCATCTATTATTTTAATCAAAATACAGGTCACAATTATTATCCGATCCTAACAATAATTGCCACAAGTAAGTTTTGTGGGTGAGGGTGGCCGCTACTTCATTTGGACCAAATCGGTTCAGATTTAGATACAAATCCCACACAAATGTTGCTCCCAATTTGACCTTTACCGCTCTAGAAACCACATTTTGTACCTTTTTTTGAATTCGGTATAACGACTTATGTTTAAACTAAAAACATCTATAGTGAAAATAGGTCAGGGCGGTCCAGATTTAGATGTAACCTCCACACACATTTCGGTCCCGATTTGACTTTTTACGTTCTAGCAACCATATATTTTGAATGATTTTCTTCAAATTTGGCATAACACCTTATATTTCAACTAGAAACATCTCTGCTAAAAATGAGTCAAATCGGTTCAGATTTATATAGCTCCTATACAAATGTCTCTCCCGATTTGACTTTTTCGGATCTTGAAGCCCAATCTTTAAATCGATTTCCTTCACATTTAGTACAACAATTCATATTTCAACTAGAAACATCTGTAGTAAAAGTGGACCAAATCGGTTCAGATTTATATATAGCTGAACACAATATCGCTCTTGGTTTGACTGTTTGTTCTAGAAAGCATACATTTTAACCGATTTTGTTTAAATTTGGCTCAACACCATATATTACAACTAAAATCGTCTGTGGTGAAAGTGGGTTAGATCGGTTCAAATTCATATATAGCTCCCATACAAATATCACTCCTCATTTGATTTTTCCTACACTAAGAACTACATAAATAACTCGATTTTGCTAAATTTGGCACAATACCTTATGGTTAAATTGTAAGGGCCGATGTTGAATGTGAATCAAATTCATTTGACATTTCTCAATGCCAGACTAACTCAATTTGAACCATGGAAAGATAGGCAATCAGACAACGCGTTAAAGTTATTCAGGCTTATTATAAAAATGGGCGTTCAAATCATAATGCATATCGTGCACTTCGTGATTTGTTCGGTAAATCTAATTGTCCAAATGTGCGTACAATCGGAAAAATCGTTCAAAAATTTGAGCAAACCGGGTCTGTAGGAGATGTGAAAACATCAGTGCATAGTCGTACAGTTCGTACTGCAGAAATTATTGATTCTATTCGGGATAGTGGGGCTGAAGAGCCGTCCACCTCAACTCGTCGTCGTGTCCAACAATTGCACCACTCACGCTCGTCTTTGATGAGCATTATGCATAGAGACGTGCATTTGCACCCTTAAAAGGTTCAATTGACTCAGGAACTAAAGCCTATTGACCATTCCAAACGTCGTCAATGGTCAGAATGGTGGCAAGAAATGGCAACAGTGGATGATCAATTTTCGAAGAAGATCATCTTCAGTGATGAGGCACATTTTCACCTCAGTGGATTCGTCAATAGGCAGAACTGCCGCATTTAGGCGAATGATAATCCAAGAGTGATTGTCGAAAAACCAATGTACCCACAAAGAGTGGCTGTTTGGTGCAGTTTATGGGCTGGCGGCATCATCGGGCCGTATTATTTCCAAAATGAGGCCGGTCAGGCAGTTACAATGAAGGGTCTTCGCTATAGTGAGATGATAGCGAACTTTTTATGGCCCGAATTGGCAGATATGGATGTGGACGATATGTGGTTTCTACAGGACGGTGCTACTTACCACACAGCTAACGAAACAGTGGCTCTCTTGGGCGACAAATTCAACGTCCGTGTTATATCACGTGGTGGCGATGTGAATTGGTCGCCAAGATCATGTTGGACTTCTTTCTTTGGGGTTATTTGAAAGAAAAGATGTACGTCGATAAGCCAACAACAATTCAAGAGCTAAAGGATGAAATAATTCGGCACATTAACGGCATAGAACCTCAATTATGCCTCAGTGTCATCGAAAATTTGGACCATCGGATAGAGGTGTGCCGCCGGGGTTGCGGCTACCATTTGGCTGATATTTTGTTCCATACATAATTGAACCATAATAATAAGAAATGACAATAATTTCCTAAATAATTTGCGTTTTATTAAAAATCAACATCGGCCCTTAAAATTTTAATCTAATTCAGATTTTTTCGTGTTTTGTTTCTCTGTCAAACATCTTCAGTTTTGTCTATAATTTAACCATGAATCGTCTTACAAACATTTTTACATTTGCATGAAATAATCTTCAAACATTAAATTATATGGACCGTACTATCGATTCGAACAAAGATTTCATGCATTTTTCTGAATTTTATGTGTTTTTTTTTTTTTAAACTTTCCTATATTTTAATAATACCCTAGACCACGAAGTGGTGTAGGGTATAAAAAATCACCCTTTATAACAGATGGAACGAAAATTGTGAATGAGGGTATCATCGGTCCATGTTATAGGACACTTTCCAAAATTCGGCCCGTTCGACTTTAGCCTTTTATTATATGTTTCATTTTGTGGTTTTGTTTAAATGTGACTTGGAATATGGATCATACTTGTCGAAATATTACACAAATTCTAACAAATCCTTTATTATTTTCTAAATTTTTTCTACGCCCACTTCAAGGAAGTTAATGGCGCAACAAAACTCATGATTTTCTTCCACTTGTTTTAAATGTTCCTCCACAAATTTACTATATATTTTTTGTGATGGTATTTTATATAGTGCAGTTTCTCATAGGATTCACTTTGTCATTTTCTTCTTTTAACTTCCAAAATGACCATGCGGATTTGGTTTGGACCCTTCATCAGTAGGTGTGCTTCTATTTTTTAAGAGCTTGATAACTTTTTTTTAAAAAAAAACGCATAAAATTTGCAAAATCTCATCGGTTCTTTATTTGAAACGTTAGATTGGTCCATGACATTTACTTTTTGAAGATAATTTCATTTAAATGTTGACCGCGGCTGCGTCTTAGGTGGTCCATCCGCTTAGTCCAATTTTGGCATTTCCACGTTTTTGAGTAACAGAGACCCAATTGGTGCGAACGGCGACGAATCGAAAATTGGTGGTCATCATTAACACTGGCCGATACAGCTGCGATATTTTCTTCAGTTCGCACTCTACGTAAGCGTGTTGGTGGTTTAATGTCCAACAATGTAAATTTGGTGCGAAATTTAGTCACAATAGCCCGAATAGCCGCTTCAGTGGGTCGATTAAACTGACCATAAAATGGAAGCGCGCAATGAACTTTCTTAACAGAGCACGCATTTTGATAATAAAATTCAATAATTTGCAAGCGTTGTTCGTTTGCAAGACGATTCATGATGAAATGTCAAAGCATACTGAGCATCTTTCTCTTTGACACCATGTCTGAAATCCCACGTGATCTGTCAAATACTAATGCATGAAAATCCTAACCTCAAAAAAATCACTCTTTACATAAAGATTTATTATACAACTTGGGAGTAGATTGTGAAAACTTTAAAACTTAAGTATTTTCTAATGAAAAATAAGTGTTTCTTCTGTCACTCAACACTAATTTTTACAAATTCTCAGAAAGGTTTTAAAATAACTAGAAATTGATTCCAAGATGTACAATAAATCTTTTTGTAACAGCCTTATATTGACATTAATAATATTTAAAAAAATTTTAACTCAAAAATCCTTGGGTCGCTAAGAATGTTCTGGGTGGTATTAGATCACCCCAGTCATCCTCTTTCTATGCCTATGTCTACCTCTCTATAAATACATTTCCATCATTTCCTAAGATTTATACGATTTTTGTTATCGTCTAGCTTGAGGTAGACAATAAATGAAAACAAGCTGTTGTATGTTTATTATTTTATTTTTCGGTTTCTGTTGAAAACATACAACGTCTTGTTATCGTTTATTTTTCCAAATGTCTATCTACAGCGAATTTTCGTGCATTTTCTCCAAAGAATATTAAAAATCTTGATTTTTCGCTTTGAAGCCACTGTGTAGGGTTAGTTTTCCTACTTGCAACCACAGACAACAAACGGAGTTGCAGGCGGGGGACTGCGTGGGGCGGTCGGAAAACGAGACTCCAGTGAGAATTAATTACGACTATCAAAAGTTATTAGTAACAATTATGTTTGCTATGTGACAAACTCAATGAAATATGCCCACACGCACACATTAGTATGTGTGAATGGCTGTGAACACACTCTTACACTCTGGAGGTTTTCAATAAAACATTAAGTTAAGCATCGGAAACAGGAACCAAACGAAAAAAAAACCAACAGCAACCCAAGAAGACAAAGAGCCACAGAAGTGTTTAAGAACCGGCATCCTTTATACTGCCTCTGTGACAGTTGGCAAATAATGGAATTTAATTTGTTGAGGGAATTATGAAAAGCCCACAAAATATACCGCACAATGACAGTTAATTGCTGTCAGTCGAGCCATCGACTGCGAGACACTTTAGTTGCACTCTTTATGACATTTAAATATCTTTTACAAACGCAGCGGGATAAATTGCTTTCAGTTTAGTTAGAATGTGTTATAATTTGTTAATGTCAGAATCACTGAATGGGGATGTTCTGTAAGGCAGGCATTACTGACATTAAGAGAGAAAGGTTCGTATGTAGGGACTTGCTTGTGGGGAATACATTTTAATCTTTTTGAATACAGAAAAATTAACAAATAGTTGGGTTTATGGAATACTATTTATTATAAACTAAACATACGTATACAAACACATATATGTGTTTGAAACTGATTTCAATATTAAAATATAAAATTCCATAAAGTAATGCACCAGATTCTAAACCTCGTACCTTACATATAGACCTCGTACCCACAATAAACGCCTCAAATCTGGGACAGTGAGAAATATTTGACGGGCTCGGATAGACAACTGCACTTTAAGGAAAATATGCTTTTGCCAATGACAGCAAAATAAAGAACAAATATTGTGACCGGGACATAATATAGGGTGGGCCATTTAAAATCTTAACTACCGATTACCTTCACTTAGAAAGGTAGAACAACATTCATGTTTATACCCTACACCACTTCGTGGACTAGGGTATTATAAGTTAGTTTTCCGCCAAATGTTTGTAACACCAAGAAATAATCGAGCTAGACCCACCTTTAAGTATACGGATCTGCTTATATTTACCAGCTGATGTCTGTCTGTCCGTCCGTCTGCTGTCCATGTAAACTTGTTCGCACTCTACAGGTCGCAATTGCTGTCCGATTGTCATTAAATTTAGCAGAAAGTACTTTTTTTGGCCAAGGACGATTGGTGCTGAAGTTTGAGGAAATCGGTTCAGATTTAGATATAGCCCCCATACAAATTTCGCTCGCGATTTGACTTTTTTCCGCCCTAGAAACCACATTTTGTACTCGATTATCTTTAAAATTGGCACAACATTTTATAATCGAACTAAAAACATCTGTGCTGAATGTGGGTAAGATCGGTTCAGATTTATGTATAGCCCCCATACAATTTGACAATTTGACCCCCCGATTTGACTTTTTTCGCTCTAGAAACCACATATTGTACCCGATTTTCTTTAAAATTGGCGCAACATTTTATAATCGAACTAGAAACATCTATGCTGAAATTGGGTAAGATCGGTTCAGATTTAGATATAGCCCCCATACAAATGTCGCTCCCGATTTGACTTTTTCCGCTCTAGAATCCACATTTAGTACCCAATTTTCTTTAAAATTGGCACAACATTTTATAATAGAACTTGAAGCATCTATGCTGAAAGTGGTTAAGATGGGTTTAGATTTAGATATAGCCCCAATACAAATGTCGCTCCCTATTTGACTTTTTCCGCTCTAGATTCCACATTTTGTACCCGATTTTCTTTAAAATTGGCACAACATTTTATAATCGAACTTGAAACATCTATGCTGAAAGTGGTTAAGATGGGTTCAGATTTAGATATAGCCCCTATAGAAATGTTGCTCCGAATGTTTAACCGATTTTGACCAAACTTTACATATTATATTTCACCAATAAACATACATGGTGAAAGGGGGTCACATCGTTCCAGGTATCAATATATACAAATGTCCTTTCCGATTTAACATTTTTTGTGAAACACATACATTTACAGGATGCAAAAATCCGTCCCGATTTCACTTTTTTACCGAATTGAATTGTAATGAGATAGAAAGTCCGTCCGTCTTTAGACTTTCCTTACTTGTTTGGGAGATGCCCATATGTCCATACTTTGGTATAACCCAAATGGTGCCCACTCTGATCTATTACAGCTCTAGCAACTACATCTTACATCGTATCTTCATCAATTTTTGCAGATCATTATATGTTTCAACTAGGAATACCTACCGCGAATGCGAAATATATTGGCGCATGTTTTTGCAGAGACCTCAAGTGTTGTTATAGGTCCCCTTCAAATGTCCGTCCGATTCATCCTATTACCACTGTATAATCTGTATTTATCATTGGATCTTGATCAATTTTTCCATATCATGATCTATTTACTTTACTCGGAATATCTCCTCGGAATATCTCCCTCCACCTCCAGGATGGGGGTATACTAACTTTGTCATTCCGTTTGTAACACCTTGAAATATCGACCTGAGACCCTATAAAGTATATATATTCTTGATCGTCATAAAATTCTAAGACGATCTAGCCATGTCCGTCCGTCTGTCCGTCTGTTGAAAGCACGCTGGCATCTAAACGAAAGGAGCTAGAACGATCAAATTTTCCATAAATGTGGCTTATAGTCGTAGATCGGTTGGGATTGAAATGGGGCGAAACCGGCACAAAGGGAAAAGTTTTTCCTTCACAAAGACTAAAAATACCCATAATAATCCCTAATATTTTTGCGTATTTAAGCATGTTTTTGAATATGTCTGTTTATATTTGCTTGAAATTTGGTATGCGCAATCCTCTTGTAACAAAAACGTGCACCATAAAGTGATTATTATTTGTAGGGGGTGAATGGGTGAAATGGGATAAAAATGGTACTTATTAAACGACAACAACTAGAAACAAAATTTCGAAATTCGGTATGTACATTCCTCTAATTGAGTAGATACATATTATAAAAGTATTTTTTCCAAATTCGTACTTTTAAGGGGTAAAATAGGAATAGAGGGATAAAAATGGTACCAACCAAACGGCTGTACCTAGAATAATGAAATTCGGTGTATACATTCCTCTGATTGCATAGATAAGTAAAATACACCGATTTTTCAAAATTCGTACTTTTTGGTGTTAAAATGAAAAAAGGGGATAAAAATAGTACCAATCAAATGACCGCAGCTAGAGTCATGAAATTCGGAGTATACATTCCTCTGAGTGTATAGACACGGAAAATAAACTGATTTTTCGAAATTCGTACTTTTTGGGGTTAACATGAAAAAAGGGGATAAAAATAGTACAAATCAAATGACCGCAGCTATAGTCATGAAATTCGGAGTATACATTCCTCTGACTGCGTAGACACGGAAAATAGACGAATTTTTCGAAATTAGTACTTTCAGGGGATACAATGGTACAGAGGGATAAAAATAGTACCAACTAAACGACCACAGCTAGAATGATAAAATTCTAATTGCGTAGAAACGTCAAGGGGGTAAAAATGGTACCAACCAAATGGGCGCAGCTGGAATCATGGAATTCGGTGTACATTCCTCTGACTGCATAGACACGCAAAATAAAAAGTTTTTTTCCAAATTCGTACTTTTTCTTTTACTGCAAAAAATGGTTGAATCATGAAGTTAGGTTATTTTGCACTATGTACGCCTGATAATGGATTTTCAAAATTTTTACTTTTGGAATTCAAATAGAATGGAAATACAACCAACTGTAGCACCCACTATCTACCAGTATTTATGGCTTTGAAAATATAAATAAAGGGTGATTTTTTAAGAGCTTGATAACTTTTTTTTTTAAAAAACGCATAAAATTTGCAAAATCTCATCGGTTCTTTATTTGAAACGTTAGATTGGTCCATGACATTTACTTTTTGAAGATAATTTCATTTAAATGTTGACCGCGGCTGCGTCTTAGGTGGTCCATTCGGAAAGTCCAATTTTGGGCAACTTTTTCGAGCATTTCGGCCGGAATAGCCCGAATTTCTTCGGAAATGTTGTCTTCCAAAGCTGGAATAGTTGCTGGCTTATTTCTGTAGACTTTAGACTTGACGTAGCCCCACAAAAAATAGTCTAAAGGCGTCAAATCGCATGATCTTGGTGGCCAACTTACCGGTCCATTTCTTGAGATGAATTGTTCTCCGAAGTTTTCCCTCAAAATGGCCATAGAATCGCGTGTGGCATGTAGCGCCATCTTGTTGAAACCACATGCCAACCAAGTTCAGTTCTTCCATTTTGGGCAAAAAAAAGTTGGATATCATCTCACGGTAGCGCTCACCATTCACAGTTACGTTACGATTCGCATCATCTTTGAAGAAGTACGGTCCAATGATGCCACCAGCCCATAAACCGCACCAAACTGTGACTTTTTCTGGATGCATTGGTAGCTCTTGCAATGCTTCTGGCTGATATTCACTCCAAAATCGACAATTCTGCCTATTTACGTACCCATTGAGCCAAAAATGAGCTTCGTCGCTGAACACAATTTCTTGCTTTCTGAACTTTCTTAACAGAGCACGCATTTTGATAATAAAATTCAATGATTTGCAAGCGTTGCTCGTTAGTAAGTCTATTCATGATGAAATGTCAAAGCATACTGAGCATCTTTCTCTTTGACACCATGTCTGAAATCCCACGTGATCTGTCAAATACTAATGCATGAAAATCCTAACCTCAAAAAAATCACTCTTTATAAGAATATTTATTTTTTGAATTGACGTATTGGTAGCATTACCTTATAAGCGTGGTTTGAAATAATTAAAATATTATATTTATTTATAAAATTATTTTTTCAATATTTGTATTTGTTTTGGTTTGGTTTTCCTACGTAAACTGACAACCTCTGTGGAATGCAATCCTTGGTGGAGGATATATAAAGTTCGGCCCGGCCGAACTTAACGCCGTTTTTACTTGTTTACCATATTCATTAAATTTGACTAAAGATGAATTGATGGTAACTGTATAATTTATATGAACATAAAATTGCTCCCATGAAATACCTGGGTTTAGTTATCAAAGCGATGTATATATGCAGGGAGTGGTATAGGGTATTATATAGTCGGCCACGTCCGACTTTAGCCTTTCCTTTCTGGTTTTATAATGAATCTTCAAAGGAAACCTTGTGATACTTACATTTTATGTATTATGTGTAAGACGCGTTAAGGAATATTATTGAAAACACTACGAGGAACATTTTTTTTAACACTCTAGCTTTTCAGGATAGGACTTTGTTTGGTCCCCTTTTCTGTGGACCAGTTTAGCATAGCAACAAAAGAAACATTTTCATTTTAAAGCAAAAGAACATTTTCGTTCTCAGTCAGGGCATGGAGTTAAGATGAACTGGGTTCAGCTTCCTTTGAATGTTTGGGCGAATCTTCTGGTCTAACTTTGAATTCAATCAAACGCCGAGTAGAACGAAAGTCACCTGCACTTCTTACTATTAACTATTAAGCATCTACAGCGAAATTCTCAGACTATTTGAACTTTTTTAAGGCAACTTCAACAGCATTTATGCAAATGTTTTTTCTTTTTGGAATTTTAAAATATAGCCCACAAATAATTTCCATAAAACTAAATTACTAAGGATGTTCACGAGTACATTTATCATTGGCATAATCAACACACTTGTGTCCACAATTGCGTTAATATGCTGACGTTTTCATCATTCGCAAGAGCGGTCTGAACATGAGGAACATTTGCACTGCAGGCGAGCTCTATTAGCTTAAAATTTTCTTCATCATCTTTTTCAAAGAGCAATTCTTTCATTCTTCATTCGACGACATTACGAGACGATGCCTGTGCTGTTGTTGTTGTTGCTGCTGTGAGCGAGTGTCGTTCCTGCTGACATGGCGAGGAGCTCAACGTGTGCGTCTTGTTAGTGGATGCCTGCTGCGATGATGAAATGTTGCCACAGTTATTTTTATGCGAAACATTTATTAAACAAAGGAGCACAAAAATAACAACAGCCACCAACATTTCACAGACAATGCGAACGAGTAGATGTGTAGATACTCCGGGTATTTTGTGGCACAATACTTTACGTATCTTTGCTGCATGGCTGCAGACATTCAAGTGCGACGACAATGATGATGATGATGCTGATGCTGCTGGTGAGGCCGTTGCTCAGGCTCTTGTGTCCCTCCTTGGCTCCTTGCAATGATTCACTTGTCACTTGATGATTACACACAGATAGATCCACAGGAACTTTTGCATTCATTCTGACATATCAGCAGCCAACATCGCATTCACACACACACACATATCCACGTGCATCCGCACACAACAAATTCATTCATACATATCATCATCATAAACAAACACGATGATAGTGTCACTACATGGCATTTCATTCATTCATTTCGCGGCATGTCGCAAGCTTGTTGCTTGAGCATATGTGTGTGTATGTGCGTGCATACGTTGATGCACCGCGTTATGCGTAGCACAGTGGTGCGATAATGAAAATAAATTCATAACTATCATGTAAGGAAAAGCTAAAGTACCCTCCAGTACGCCATTACAATTCAATTCGGTGAGGATTTTGGCATTTGTACCATGTCATGGACCGATGAGGCCCACTTTGTTCTGATCAATATATGTGGTTTCTAGAGCAGAAAAATCAGGGAAGCTACATATAAATCTAAACCGATTTTACCCATTTTCGCCAGATATGTCTCTAGTTAAAGGTGTCTAGTTAAGGTGATGCGCCAAATTTGATCAAAATTGGTTAAGTTATGTGGTTTCTATAGCAAAAAAAGTTAAATCGGGAACAATATTTGGATATGAATCTAAACCGATTTGGTATTACCATCCATTATTACTGAAGAAAGTTTTCCCTTCGGACCAGTTCTGCCCATTTTCAAATCGGACTTTATACACTCAGATGCAAGCATGTATATCACATTTCGCTTCATTTTATCCTAAAGGTACGAATTTCGAAAGTCAATTATCTTTCATGTTCACAATGGAATGTACAATTCTAGCTACAGCCTTGTGCTTGGTACCAGCTGTACCTCTTTCACCCTATTTTGTTCATAAAAGTACGAATTTGGAAAAATCCTTTTATTTTGGTCTTCTACGAAGTCGAAGAAATGTATAAATCGAATTTTATGATTCTAGCAGCAGCCGTTTGATTGGTACCATTTTTATCCCCTTTCGCTTCGCTTTAGTTACAAGTTTCTAATAAAAATCCATTCGCGTCTACACAATCAGAGGATGTACACACCGAATTGTATGCTTCCCTTGAAAATCTAATTTGGAAAAATCTTTTTATTTTACGTGTTTACGCAGCCGAACCGAACACCGATTTTCTATCTGTGGCCATTTGGTTGGTACACTTTGTATTCCCTTTTCCATTTTACCCCCGATAAGTACGAATTTCGAAAAGTCCCCTTTTTCGTGTCTACACAATCAGAGGAATGTATAAACCGAATTTCAGTATTCTAGCTGCATCTATTGTTTGGTACCATTTTTAAACCTCTGCTGCCATTTTACCCCTTAATAAAGAGTGATTTTTTTGAGGTTAGGATTTTCATGCATTAGTATTTGACAGATCACGTGGGATTTCAGACATGGTGTCGAAGAGAAAGATGCTCAGTATGCTTTGACATTTCATCATGAATAGACTTACTAACGAACAACGCTTGCAAATCATTGAATTTTATTACCAAAAGCAGTGTTCGGTTCGAAATTTTTTATCGACAAATTTTGTTCAGCGATGAGGCTCATTTCTGGTTGAATGGCTACGTAAATAAACAAAATTGCCGCATTTGGAGTGAAGAGCAACCAGAAGCCGTTCAAGAACTGCCCATGCATCCCGAAAAATGCACTGTTTGGTGTGGTTTGTACGCTGGTGGAATCATTGGACCGTATTTTTTCAAAGATGCTGTTGGACGCAACGTTACGGTGAATGGCGATCGCTATCGTTCGATGCTAACAAACTTTTTGTTGCCAAAAATGGAAGAACTGAACTTGGTTGACATGTGGTTTCAACAAGATGGCGCTACATGCCACACAGCTCGCGATTCTATGGCCATTTTGAGGGAAAACTTCGGAGAACAATTCATCTCAAGAAATGGACCGGTAAGTTGGCCACCAATCATGCGATTTGACGCCTTTAGACTATTTTTTGTGGGGCTACGTCAAGTCTAAAGTCTACAGAAATAAGCCAGCAACTATTCCAGCTTTGGAAGACAACATTTCCGAAGAAATTCGGGCTATTCCGGCCGAAATGCTCGAAAAAGTTGCCCAAAATTGGACTTTCCGAATGGACCACCTAAGACGCAGCCGCGATCAACATTTAAATGAAATTATCTTCAAAAAGTAAATGTCATGGACCAATCTAACGTTTCAAATAAAGAACCGATAAGATTTTGCAAATTTTATGCGTTTTTTTTAAAAAAAAAGTTATCAAGCTCTTAAAAAATCACCCTTTATATTATATATATTATTCGTACTATAGTACGAGTTTTGAAAAATACTTTTACCTACTCAATGCGTTTTATGGGTACCATTTTTATCCCTTTTTGTCCCATTTCACCTCCTACGAATAAGAATCACCCAATATCAATAAAATATAAGAGGACATATTCAAAAAACATGCTATAATACTCTAAATATTAGGAGTTATTAGGGGTATTTTTAGTCCTTGCGAGAGAAAAAAATTTTCTATTTACGATTTCGCGCAGTTACAATCTCAACCGATCTACGACTATTCCACACATTTATGAAAAATTTTAACCTATAGTTCGTTTCGTTTAGATACTAGCGTACTTTCAACAGACGGAGGGACATGGATAGATCGTCTTAGAATTTTATGATGACCAAGAATGTATATGTGCCAGTTATAATGATAGTGATCTAAGTGAAAAAACCCAAAAAATGAGATATGCTAATTTTTCTCTTTACTTTGATCAGATCTCTTATTTAAGAACTTTTATTTTTAAAATTTATAAAAAATGTACCCTTACAATGACATTTCTCATTTAAAATTGTCTTTAGTGTTAGTTTGAAAATGGTCTAAGTCACACTATATCCACTGATATTGACAAACATTTTATTTATAATTTATAATGTCCACTAATGTTCAGATAATTTGAATAACATATAAAATTAAATTATTTGAAAAGTATATAATAATTTCAATATAAAGTTTCTAAACGAACAGCCAGTAAATATTTACACATTTTTCTTATTTTTCTGAAATAACATATTTTGTGTTTTCCTTCATTTTTGGTAAGAAAATATTACTTTTGCGAATAAAATTTAAATATTTTTGTTTAATTTTTTAAATTTTGAGAAGAATGAAAGTGGTCTGAAAGAAGTGGTCCCCTTAGAGGTAACAATGTGGTCGATTTTAAAAGTTCGATATAGTAGTAGGATATTCTAAGAAAAAAATATTTTTCAATTGACTCAAACATAAGCCATTGCATATAGCAGAACGTATAAAGTGTGACTTAGACCACTATCATTCTTACTATATCAAGGTGTTAATAACGGAAGGACAAACTTAATATACTCCCATCCTATGATGGAAGGCATAAAAATGTGCCATATGGAAGTTCTAGGCGACACAAATTCGAATCCGATGGAACAGAATAAATTAAATATTTGTGCATTTGCTTGTAACATCCAAAAGGAAGCGAGATAGCCCCATTGTTAAGTATGCCGATCGACATAGAACCACTTTTGAATCGGTTTAGCCATGCCCGTCTGTCTGTCCGCCCGTCCATCTATTCTAGTAATAAAAGTTGTCCGATCCTAACAAAAACTGGCAAAAGTTAGATTTGCCACACAAGGACAACCCCTATTTACTTTGAAGATTTAATTCGGTTCAGATTTAGATATTGCCCCCATACAAATAACGCTCTCGATTTGACTTTTTTCTCTCTAGAAACCTCATATTTTACTCGATTTGCTTTAAATATGACACAGTAACTTATAATTCAACTAGAAACATCTATGATGAAATTTGGTCAAATCGGTTCAGATTTAGACATAGCTCTCATATAAATTTCGTTCTCCATTTATCTTTTTCCTCTCTAGAGATCACATATTTTAACTAATTTTCTTCGACTTCGGCATAACACCATATAATCCAAAAAAATACACCTACGGTGAAAGTGGGTAAGATCGGTTCATATTTAGATAAACATAAAAATCTTGATTCGGATTTGTCTTTTTTCCAATCTGCCAACCACATATCGTACACGAATTTCTTTGAATTTGGCACAACACCTTATAAAACAATTAAAAACACCTATGGTGAAAGCTAGTAAGATCGGTTCAGATTTAGATATAGCCCCCAAACAAATTTTGCTCGTAATTTGACTTTTCCGCTCTAGAAACCATATATTGTAACCGATTTTTTTTAATTTGGAACAACACCTTATAACCCAACTAGAAACACCTGAGGTGAATGTGGGTCAGATCGGTTCAGATTTAAATATAGCTCCCATACAAATTTTGACCTCGATTTCACTTTTCCGCTCTATACCCCACATAAATAGTATCCATACAAAAATCTCTCCCGATATCACTTTTCCACGAATTCAATTGTAGTGGAGTAGAAAGTGAAGGATATCATTTATTGGGCCTTCCCGACTTTATCCTTTCCTTACTTGTTTTAAATTACATACAATAGTTCGAGCGAAATCCGACCAAAATCGATTGTAATATCTGTCTTCTAGAGTGGTATGAAGCCATATATCAGACCGATATGACACATCTTCACCTTACACTAAAAACAAAATGCAAGTAAAAATTTACTAAAATTAGGATTAGAGTTACTTAGACAAGATGGGTCCTATTTTTACTCATTAAACTACAAATGTACCGAAATTGTCTTTTTAGGCTCAATTTTAGTATTTTCCAGTGCAGATGTTTCGAGGTAATATATAATGTGTTGTACCAAATTTGACCTTTTAATCTTTTAAGTATGTGGCATTTGTATGGGTTTATGGCTTGGGGTTTACCTTTTTTTTGTTCAAACGGGCATGACTAAGTCGAAAGTGATTCTAAATCGATCGGTATAATAAACAATGGGACTCACTCCCTTTTTATAAACCATCTTGCAAATTCATACATATTCATGGGTCAGTTGGAACTTTTTCCAGTCTAATAAAATACAATTAAATTAAAATTAACTATAAAATGAGTCCCCTTTATGATACACTTTCTTATTATTGTTACTCCTTTTTGTTCGTTTTCCATACACTGTGCCCGCTGTACAAACTTATCCACTGTTGATGTTATTTATCTGCTCCCTGCGACATTGCACCGGCATTTTCGTTGATTCGACATGCAATATGTGTTGTCGTTTTCGTTGTCGCTGCGCCTGCATAAGGACGCGGGCTGCGATGTATGTATTGTTGCTGTGCCGGATTCTTGGCCGGTTGGCTGGATGGCATATGTTAATGTTTATGCAATTTGTAATTGGTAGCACGATTTCTGTGCAGTAAGCAACTGCTGGTACAAAAGAATAAGCGTTGAATGTTGGTGCTGTCGGCCATATTCGAATTGTTTTAATTGAGATCCCAACATTTCCATTTTTTTCATGTGTGTTTGTGTGTAATTTTAATTGCTTGCAACGGGGGCATTTTTGCGGAGATCGCATTGCTCAAATGACCGTGAATGAAATTTTGATGAAATCGTTCTTTTCAATTTATGTTGGCTCGTTGTGGGTGCCGGTGCCCGTTGCCGGTGCCAGTAAATGTTTGCAATTGTGGTCTGAGCGAAAAGACAAAGACACAATACATTTTACATGAACGGTGCGTGTAATGTGTGGGAAAATGTTTTTAATTCTGTTGTCGGCAACATAAGACTTTTGAATAATAGAATTCGGTCAATTAAATAATCAATTCAGAGGAGCAAGGCATCGAGAAACTTATGGGAGCCTAATGTACAAATTTTAGTTTTTGGGAGAGTCCACTACAATATACGCATAGTGTACATTAGGATGGGTCACGAAAATAAATTGTAGCCCTCAGAAATGAAGATTGGATTATTTAATGCTGATCGTCACTGGGTCAACCTACCTCTGAAAACACCTCTAAAAATCATGTTTTTCCCGTTTAATTTATGCCATGTAGCTTTTTTGCCCAATTTTTACTGAATAACTCGACTCTTGGAAGCACTTTAAACAAAACATTTTATTTTTGTTTTGGAATAACTCATTGGTCGTATTATTGGACTTTTATATTGATTTCTATGGGTTTTCAAGGCTACAGCTAAAACTCATATTTCTTGAAAACATTTTGTAAGAGGTGTTATGAAAAATAAATAGGAGAAATCAATACCTTTCGAATGATGCCATGACGTTACTGCCACCATATTTGTGAAATAATATAATACAGGAGATGGCTTTTCAGAGCCAAAATGTTCAAACTCTTTTTACAAAAATGAGTGCTGCTTCGTCAATTTCCTTCCGATGTTCATCATTTAGGCATCATTCAAAACGTATAGAATACCGCTATTTATTATACCCTACACCACTTCATGGACTAGGGTATTATAAGTTAGTTTTCCGCCAAATTAAACAATTCACAAGTCATAATTAAACAATTCAAACTTTATTTTTGTGGGATGACTGGAAATTGTTTTGTATGGACCGCGACCCAGCCTTGTGTACATATATCTGAAAAAATTTAACCGTTTCATAACGTTTCCACCTTAAAATCATATCCTCATATCAATAGTTTATTGTCCATCCATAGGAATTCTGCAAAAATCTGAGATTGTCTTTACAAAATATTTTCTTGGAAAAGTCATGGAACAAACAAACTTTTCCCCTTTTAAATATGCTACAAATATTTCCGTTTAAAGAATATTTCGTGGTGCAACAATTTTCGATTGCATTGTTTCTAACCACCGCCACCACCACCAATAACTGACATTTGCCACACATATGCAAGGAGCAGCATCTCTGGCTGACCAAAATTCACTTACATGGCAACAATGTTATCATCACATTGCTGGTTGACCAAGTGATCTCAATTAAGCAATTCCAGTTTTAACTTTTCCCCATTCAAGTTGAAAATTACAAACCGTTGTCTTCTTTTGCCACATCTAATGTCTCCTCCTCCTCCTCCACTCCACTTCACATGACATGTCCATATCCGTGTCCATAAAGGCTAAGTTTTACAAGTGGTTTGTAAAAGCTTCTTTTTGCTGTTTCACAGCAAACAAATTTCAAAAAATATAGACGGAACTGTTCATGTGTGTTTAGGTTTTTAAAAGAAGAAAACAGATTATTTTCTGTGGGAAATGGGGAAATGGATATGTAGTCCAATCATTTACCATCTTTAACGAGAATGGGGCTTTTTGCCGCAATACTGAGCTACACAGCCATCCAGTCAGTCAGCCAGCCAGCCAGGTAAGTAGTTAAGGACATTTGTGTGTTCTTCGTGTCGGAAAAATTTGAAAATTGTACAAAATGAAGTTCGACTTGAACAGAACATAAAGGTGCAAAAACTCGACCATTGAGTAATTTGCAATTTGTGCTGCACAAACACAATTACACGCTTGCACTCATACATAGACACACACATACAGCTAATACTGCTAGAAAACTTTTTGTTTTTAGAGTTGCAACCAATTTTAACAAATAACTCTGCACCAGGGAAGTTTGTGCATGTGTATGTGTGTTTTTTTCTGGTTGTGTGTGTGCAGTACATTAACATACATAAAAACAAAATATTGTTGAACAGAACACAAACTTTTACATCTCATTTTGTGGTTTTGATGCTCGATTATACATGTACGTTAACTGAAAACGATGACGAGGGCCATCTGCGAGGTTTGGCCATCACTGTATCCTCGTAAAAATTTCAATCTCTCGTCGATTTCGATTTCATTGATAAAGCTGGAACACTATAAAAATCACAATTTTCAACCGTTTCTTATGATAAATCGTTTAAGATAAAACTATTGGTCAAAAGGTAGAAGGGATTTTTTACGGTAGAATGTGGTTAAAAGGAATAACAAATGGTACTTCGACAAAACGGCTAGACCTAGATTCTTATAATGTATTAATTTTTTCGAAATTTTTAAACATGTACTCCTCTGATCGTGTAGATGCACAAAATAAGTTCATTTTTTCAAAATATATACTTACTAAAAGAGGCCGGGTATGCTGTTGAAAAGTCGCTGGGAATCCACCTGACAAAATCATGATAGGGGTAGTGTGCAGCCAGTAATAAATGTCTTCATGCCATTTGTAAATAAATTTACATCCTATAAAATATAGATGCAAAATATAGTATTGAGTCGGGAGAATATCCCAGTTCAAATCAAATATTGATTGACATACCATTTTAAAGTAAACGAAAAAAAAACAACTAAATGAAATGAAACCTTATTCAGATGAAATAAAATCTTTTACGAATAAATGCATTTTTTTCAAATAAAATTAACCCTTTTTTAAATGAAATGAAACTTTTTTTCAGACTAAAAGAAACTTACTTCAGAAAATAGTAAATAATTTATTGATTTTTCAGACTAAAAGAAACTTACTTCAGAAAATAGTAAATAATTTATTGATTCCATGTTTCTTGTGATCTCCGAATTTAATGAAACTTTGCAAATTTGTACTCCAGAATAAGGGAAGTAAAACTGCATTTTCAGATTTAAAAAAATTATGAAATTGTAAAATCATGAATATTGTCATAAGACAATTTAAACGAGTAAGGAAGGTTAAAGTCGGGCGACTATATGATACCCTACACCTATAGAAACGTCGTTACATTTGAACCGGGTGATATACGAGACAGCTATAAGAGAATAATGTACTACAAATTTCATACTTCTTTCTGTATTTGTAAAAAATTTGAACACAAACTTTGAATGACAGCTATATATAAATCTGAACCGATCTGACCAATTTTTAGCATAAGTTGTCTAGCTGATATATAAGACGCTTTCGCAAATTTGATGGAAATCTATTAAATATGTGCTCTCTAGAGCGGAAAGTATTAAATCGGGGGAGTCATTTATATGGGAGCTATATATAAATTTGAACCGATGTGGCCCACTTTCGTCATGTATGTTTCTATTTGAAATAGTAGGTGATTCCGAATTAGAATAAAATCTGTTAAAATATGATATTTCAGTTCGGTGGCGATATTTGTATTGGAACTATATATATATATATATATATATATATATATATATATATATATATATATATATATATATATATATATATATATATATATATATATATATATATCAGAACCGATCTGACCTATTTTTACCAGAGCTGTTTCTTGTTAAAACTTATGGCGTCTTGCCAAATTGGAAGAAAATCTGTTGAAATATGTGGTTCTACAGCGGAAAGAGTAACATCGGGAGCAAAATTATAGCTATATCTAAATCAGAACCGATTTGCTTCAAATCAAATAGCGTTCATAATTATCCTTATAAAACTTTGTTGTGCAAAGTTTCATTTAGTCCTAACAACAATTGCGATCTGGACTTTGATTACAAGACGGACGGACGGACATCGCTTAATCGACTCAAAAAGTGATTCCGTTTCCTTTTGGGTGTAAGAAACAAATGCACAAAGTCATTATACCCTGTGGTGTAGGGTATAAAAATCGTAACTTTTTGGTAGTAGGATATACAGTAGACGCTCACAAATTAGAACGTTCAGTAATTCGAACGTCCAGAAATTAGAATCAGTGCTTGCAATACATTAAACACTCTGAAATTCGAATTTAAAATTGTAATTTCCGAGCGTTTTTTGTTATTTGCACACAAATAATCTCCAATTTATTTTTATTCCGATTGAACATAGTAAAACTAAAAAGGGGAATCGCCAAATTATATATGTTTTTATACCCTACACCACTTCGTGGAATAGGGTATTATAAGTTAGTTTCGCGCCATATGTTTATAACACCAAGAAATAATCGAGCTAGATCCACCTTTAAGTATACGGATCGGCTTAGAATCACCAGCTGAATCGATTTACCGACGTCTGTCTGTCCGTCCATCCGTCTGTCCGTCTGCTGTCCATCTAAGCTTGTTCGCACTCTACAGATCGCAATTGTTGCCCGATTATCATGAAATTTGGCAGAAGTTACTTTTTTGGGCCCAGGACGATCGGAGTTGAATTTGGAGCAAATCGGTTCAGATTTAGATATAGTCCCCATACAAATGTCGCTCCCGATTTCACTTTTTCCGCTGTAGAGACCACATATTGAACCAGATTTTCTTTAAAATTGGCACAACAATTTATAATCGAACTAGAAACACATATGCAAAAAGTAGGTAAGATCGGTTCAGATTTAGATATAGCCCCCATACAAACGTCGCTCCCGATTTGACTTTTTCCGCTCTAGAAACCACATATTTTACCCGATTTTCTTTAAAATTGGCATAACATTTTATAATCGAACAAGAAACACGTATGCTAAAAGTGGGTGAGATCGCTTCTGATTTAGATATAGCCCCCATACAAAAGACGCTCCCGATTTGACATTTCCCGCTCTAGAAACCACATATTTTACCCGATTTTCTTTAAATTTGGTACAACATCTTATAATCCAACTGGAAATGCCCATTTTCAGCCTTCTAGCTCTCAAAAACACTTTTGCCACGCCCCCACCGCCAACAAAACGAAAATCCAAATTTCGGCATCATATCTACATTCTCGTGGTCTGTAATATATATGTACCAATTTTCAGCCTTATAGCTCTCAAAAACACTATTGCCCCCCCTCTCCCAAAGTTCTTTCCAGATCTGCATCTATCTGTACTGAAAATTTCAACAACATCGGTTCAGTCGTTATTGCGGAAGAAACAAACAGACAGACATACTAAGATTTTATAATATTAACTAGCCCCGCCCGCTTCGCCAGTCAGAAAACACATGGTAAAATTAAAATCAGATACCAATTTTCAGCCTTTTAGCTCAAAAAACACTTTGGCCACGCCCACGAAACGAAAACTCAAAATCCGGCATCATATTTATCTTTCTCATGATCAGTAATATATACGTTTCAATTTTCAGACTCAATTTTCAGCTCAAACAAACACTATTGCCACGCCCACTCCGCCCACAAAACGAAAATCAAAATTTCGGCATCGTATTTATCATTCTCGTGGTCAGTAGCTCAAAACACTATTGCCTCCGCCCATAGAGAAAGTTTTTAAAATATCTATAGACTATAGTCCGTTCCAGACCTGCATCTATCTGTACTGATTGCGGAACAAACCAACAGGCAGACAGACTTACACTAAAATTTTATAATATTAATTGGGATTGGGATCGTAACAAAAAATTGTGTGCCAATGACGGACACAAATTAAATAATTTGGTGCAAATCGGTTCAGATTTAGATATAGCTACCATACAAATGATGTTCATAATATACTTTAGCCAAAACATCTATGGGTCAGATCGGTTCAGATTTATATATAGCTCCCGTACAAATTTCGCTCCCGATTTGACTTTTTACCTCCTAGAAACCACATATTTTAAGAGATTTTCTACAAAATTGGTAAAAAAATTAAACTTAAAACATCTATGGTGAAAATGAGCCAGATCGGTTCTGATTTAGATATAGCTCCCATAAAAAATTCGATCCGATTTGATTTTTTACACTCTAGAAACCACATATTTTAATCGACTTTCTTAAAATTTTGTAAAAACCTCTTATATTTCAACTAAAACATCTATGGTGAAAATGAGCCAGACCGGTTCTGATTTAGATATAGCTCCCATACAAAATTTCGCCTTGATTTGAATTGTTACGCTTTAGAAACCTCATATTTTAACCGATTTTCATCAAATTTGGCACAACACTTCATATTTCGACTAGAAAAATCGATGATGAGAATGGTCCAGTTCGGTTCGGATTAACATATACAGCTCTCATACAAATGAGTTTGAATTTTTCCTCTATTTACCAAGTGCTTTAAGCTTTCTTCTCAAAGCTTTCTTCTCTATTTGAAATGTAACTCACGTTACATATATGGTGAAAGTGTGTCGGTCCATTGTATAGAACCCTTACAAAGATCCATCCGATTTCACTTCGTTCGCCGAATTGAATTGTAGTGGAATAGAAAGTTGGGGTATCATATAGTGGGCCCCGCCCATTTAGCCTTTCCTTACTTGTTGATATTTTGTAGAAAATAAAATAAGCTAAAATACCAAAAATAATGATAATGATTATTCATGATATTCAGGGATTAAGATTATTTTTAATTTTTGGAGTCCTTAATCTACAAGGACATACCAAACCTTGTTTGAGAGTTATTACATCATCAACGAAGCTACCTCTGTACAATAATTATAAAAAATAATTTTGGACAACTGTGAAACTCGATTCGCGTACGACTTTGACCAGTACGCGCAAGAACGATTAGACTTTTTTTATCAAAATCAAAGAAGATAAAAATCCGCACTGGGTCGAAATTTTGTGGAACTACCCTTACGTAAATAGAAAACAAGTAAGGAATGGCTAAAGTCTGGCGGGGCCGACTCTATGATACACTCCACTTTCTATCCGAATACAATTCAATTCGGTGAAAAAGTGAAAACGCCCAATAAGCACATCGGATCCGAATCGGATCCGACTTCTCTGATTTGGTTTCGAGAACGGGTCCGATTTCGGTGCGAGATCGGTCACAAGAACGGGAGCAATTCCCTCTTCGATATCGGACCGAGAATTGAGTCCGATTTCGAAATGATATCGGACCCGAACTCAAAACGATGTAGGAACCAACATCGAAGTGAGTTCGGATCCGATTTAGATATGAGTTCGTATCCGATATCCAAATGATTTCGTCGCCATCCGAATCGGAACAGAGAAAGCGGAGTCCGACATCTCGGACTCAAATCGGATCCGAATCGGAACAGAGAAAGCGAGAAACCGAGATGTCGGACTCAAATCGGATCCGAGTCCGACTTTGTGCTTATTGGGCGGGAAGGTTTTTTGTATCCTGTAAATGTATGTGTTTGACAAAAAATGTTAAATCGGAAAGGATATTTGTGTGAGGATATATTGAAACCAGGAACGAAATAGGTGAAATCCAAAGTGTATAGTTTGGCCAAAATCGGTTAAACTTTTGGGAGCAACATTTGTATTTGGGCTATATTTAAATCTGAACCAATCTTACCCACTTTCACCATAGTTTTGTTTAGTTGGACTATAAGATGTTGTGCCAATTTTAAAGAAAATCGAGTACAATATGTGGTTTCTATAGCGCAAAGTTCAAATCGGGAGCGACATCTGTATAGGGGCTATATCTAAATCTGAACCGATCTAGCCCGCTTTAGCCACAGGAGTTTCTAGTTAGATTATAAGATGTGCCAAATTTAAAGAAAATCGAGCATAATATGTCGCTTTTAAAGGGGCAAAAGTCAAAGCGGGAGCGACATCTGTATGGGGGCTATATCTAAATCTGAACTGATCTTACCCAATTTCAGCATAGGTGTTTCTAGTAAGATTATAAGATGTTGTGCAAAATTTAAAGAAAATCAGCAAAATATGTGGCTTTTAAAGCTGCAAAAGTGAAATCGGGAGCAACATTTATATGGGGGCTATATCTAAATCTGAACCGATCTTACCCAATTTCAGCATAGGTGTTTCTAGTAAGATTATAAGAAGTTGTGCCAAATTTAAAGAAAATCGAGTACAATACGTGGTTTCTAGAGCGGAAAATGTCAAATCGGGAGCGTCATTTGTATGGGGGCTATATCCAAATCTGAACCGATCTTACCCAATTTCTACATAGGTGTTTCTAGTTGAAATATAAGATGTTTTGACAATTTTAAAGAAAATCTGTTGTAATATGTGGTATCTAGAGTGAAAAGAGTCAAATCGGGAGTGAAATTCTAAATCTTCAATTTCTTCAAATTAAATAGCGTTCGACCTTGTCCCGAAAAACATCATTGTGCAAAGTTTCATTTAGTTATGTCTACAATTGCGACCTGTATCGTGATTACAAGAATAGATGGACAGACGGACGGACGGACATAAAACGGACTAAATCGACTCAAAAAGTGATTCTAAGTCGATCGGTATAATTAATCGGTATAATATAATTAACGTTTCCTTTTGGGTGTTACAAACAAATGCACAAAGACATAATACTCTCGTGGAGTGTATAATTATATTCTTATAATCAAAACCAAATGATTTGAGCAAAAATTCTCGCGAAAATCCACCAAAAATATGTGAGCTTTTGATTATATTTATGTGAAATTTTGCACATCTCTTTACGAAAATTTTTTCTGAATTAAAAAATTTTGACACATCAAAATTTTGATATTAATTTAATTTTTTAAGAGATTGTTCTGATCACAATATATGTAATATTTATATAAACATTTTCAAAACTTCAAAACAATTTTCAGCGGCACTTTTGAATGAATGAAAAAAAACATGCTATGGCCCATTCGATTTTTCTAGAGCCGATTGCATATTTTGAAATAGTGTAAAAAAAACTTATCCTAATGTCCATCAACTTGTCTTCTTATTTTGAGGTGTTCTATCCAAATATTTGGTCAGATCGCAGCACCTCAGATGTCATACTCTCCTACCAAGAACTCTTCTCTGATCGACCTTTTCACCAATTCCCTGCACTTGACACACCGCCCTACCTAACCACCTCGTTTATAATGAACAAACGAGTTTTTTTCTTGGTGTCGTGCTGTTATTTTTGTTACCGCTTCAACTGCTGCCGTAGCAGTAGATTTTTTCTGTGGTTTATGATGTCGTACCCGTGTGAATGCCTGTAAGTACCCTACACTCATGTCAATGCATAGGTACACTCCAGGTGTGTGTGTCCGTGTGTAGCCTTATGGTCATAGGTGTGTAATGCAGGTTTATGTCTGTATGTGAGTTCAAATTTCTACATTTGTCTGTTTGTGGTGGCACAGACATGCATGCATACGTACGTACAGACCCATTTATGTCATGCGAGTAGTACTCGATGTTGTAACCATTACATTTTCTCTTTTTTATATTCTGATGCCATTATAAAATTTAGAGGTTTTTGTTGGTTTTATAATGACGCACACACACATATACAACCACGCACACACTCATCGTTTGTATGCGCGATTGTGTCCTTGTGACAATGTGTATGGCAAAATATTTGTGCGGAGTTTAAAATAATGTCGTGTTTTTGGAAGGACTTTAAGGTGAGTAAGCTGGGCGTGTGCGTATGTGTGTGTGGATTTTATGCACCTCTCCACGGATGTCCATAAATACGTACGTGAAATTGAGTGCTCTGGAGTGGATAGCAGTCGCTTGCAGTCGAGTCGGGTGGAGTGATGCGCAGTGGAGTGGAGTAACCGAAGTAATAATGTGGTAATTGAGGCTTAAAAATATTATATTTATGCTTGTACATCATAAACACATTAAATAGATAATATCCTCGCTAGGCAGGGACAAAATGACACAAACACTGTGACAAAGGGTGATTTTTAATTTGGAGCAAATGTGCTGTAAACGCCAAAAATATAACATGTTTAAATGGAAAGTATTTCATTTGGAAAACATAATTTATGTAGCCGAAATAAGAAATGGTAAATTTCTAAAGGTTGGCTGGCTGGTATTTATGGTGTCACGGATTTGAAAATTATTTATTCCATAAAAATGCTGATAAGTTAGAAGGTAAAGGCAACAATGTTGTCTTCTTTGTTTGTTCGATACAAGAATGAAAAATTCAAAAACACGGAAATTTATAACAAATATGAAATTGTACACTCGACCCATTTCAATATTCACATAAAGATGCGAGTTAAATGTTTCATACGGCCGTGCGAGTGTAGCAGTGGTTTGTGGTTTATCGCTCACCAAAACTTTGCGTATTCACAATTTTAAACATATATACAGAGTGTCGCAAAAAGGACTTTAATTTCACGCCATAGACGTAGTAAAGTGCCGATGTTGAAAAGAAATACCTGAGGACAACTTATCGTTAGTTAACTTTTATCCGTAGATCTTTAACAAGTAAAAAGGCGTTAACTTCGGCCGGGCCGAATCTTATATACCCTCCACCACGGAGTGCATTCCACAGTATTACCGGCAGATTAGAGACCGTCAACTTTACATAGAAGTGCACTATCTTATTACGAAAATTGTGATATTTTTTATGCATATCCCAATATTTCTATAATGTATACTTATACTATGTACTGTTTTAACAAAATAATGATGCATAATTATTATAATATTATATAGGGTCCGCCAAATAACTTTTTTTTGAAAATGCTATAAAAAAACTACTGAATATTTTCTCAAATTTCTTTTTTTATTTGAAAGTACAATCCTTCCGGTTAATAATGGAAAATAATTTCATTCAAATGGCTGCCTCGGCACACCACAAATAATAGTCCAACGGTTGAAAAAAACGTTAGATGGCGGATCCTATATTACTACTATATTAACCCTTTAACCGCCCTCTGTCTCCATATGAGGACACCAGTGTAATGCGAAACATTTAAACAACAGTTTTTTCTGGGCGTTAATGGGTTAATTTAAACTTCAAGATTATTCAAAAAGTGAACATGCGGCAGCAATCTCCAAAAATATGCCCTAAATATCGTTATTTTATAGAAACAATTTCCTTCAGTGCCGATTTTACCATTTACAATTTCTTGAGTCCAGCTACAGCCATATGCAGCCATTTAAATACTGAAAGTACGAATATCGAAAGATTTGCGTCTACGCAGTCAGAGCAATGTACATAGCAAATTTCGCTATTTTAGCTGTAGCCGTTTAGTTAGTGCCAATTTTATCCCCATTCGGTCCATTTTCCGCCTAAAGATACTAATATCAAAAATTTCTTTATGTTTCGTGTTTATACGTCAGGTGAATGTATAGACCGAATTTCATGATTTCAACTTCAGCGGTTCAGTTGGTACCATTTGTATCCCCTTTTTCAATTGTATCCCTAAAAAGTACAAATTTTGAAAAATACTTCTAGTTTACATGTCCCATGTTTAGAGGGATGTACATTGTACACACCGAATTTCATGATTCTATCTGTTATCGTATAATCGGTGCATATAAAATAGAAATTTAAAATATGATTAATAGTCCAAATATTAGCGGGTATTTTCAGTCCATGTTAGGTAAATATTTTTCCCTCTGGACCTATTTTACCCTCTTTGAACCCAGCTCGGCGGCTAGTGTGCTTACAAAAGATAGACAGACAGAAAGACGGACATGGCTAGATCGACGTAGAATTTCACCATGACCCAGAATATATATACTTTGTGGAGTCTCCGATGAATATTTCACGGAATGACAAAATGCATATACCACCATCTTAAGGTGGAGGGTATAAAAAAAGAAGTATATAAGTTTCTGTCTTTAAAACCGATTCATAAAGGATTTTCCAATAAGGACTTGACAACATTTTTTAAATAAAACGCAAACCATTTGAGATATTTCCAAAACAAACATGGAACTCGACTTCGTTCATATGGCCACCGCGTACACATCGGCAGCGGTCGATTCGTTGGACCCAATTTTCGACGACTCGGTCACACATTTCGGCCATAACGGCCGCTATTTTGTTTGCAAAGTCTAAAGGCACGAACGACGTGGCCAATTGACTGGTCCATTTCTTGAGATAACAAGTTCACCAATCATACTCTTCAATAAATCGATTGTTATGTGCTGTGTTGCACTATTCTGCCCAATTCGGGCGAAAAATAATCGGTATCAAGGCGCGACAACTAGGGTGTCCAAAACCGTAATCGGTTAACCGGTTTCGTCACCTGCAACCGTCGTCGGTTAACCGAGAAAACCGGGTTTTTCCTGTCGGTTAACCGGTTTTTGGTAAATAAGTGAATATTGCACCAATACAAAACTTCTGCACAGAAATACTACCATTTTACGGAAATTGTGACACATATGTAAATGCCTCGTATCAGTGCAGCATTTGACACTTTCAATGTCAAGAATTGCAGCTAACTTCACTCAACACAACATTTTGAAAACACAACGAAAATTGTGACAAAAAAACAAACATTGGCATTGGTGTGTCAAAAACCAAAATTTTTGTAAATCGTCTAGTTTAAACTTATGTATGTAAGTACATGGAAGTGCATAAAGGTACAACATTTCCATGTTTATAAAAATATTGTTTTTTTCAGTCTCCACTATTCCTCTAGACAAGATTTCTCAGTGAATGTGAAAAAATATCACAAATTGTTGAATTATACCTTTGTGGATGATCCGTAAAGTGCTACAGAACACCTTTACATTTCAAAAAGAGCCACGTGTGGAAGTACTTCGAAAAAGATGG
The DNA here is from genome assembly GCA_947397865.1 of Polietes domitor. Taxonomy (NCBI): domain Eukaryota; kingdom Metazoa; phylum Arthropoda; class Insecta; order Diptera; family Muscidae; genus Polietes; species Polietes domitor. The sequence continues at coordinate 18,782,160 of OX377619.1, read as the reverse complement.
AATGGTACCAAATGTTTAAAGAATTTGTGTTGCGGTGCAGTATTCATAAAATTGAAATTGGTCCGAAAGCCACCACCTCGTTACTATACAAAAGACCGTGAACATCAACTGAAAAAGCAGGTCCATTATCAGAATACCTTAAGAAATCCCAAGGTCTCTGTGAAATTTTGGCCAGATGTGTAGCAAAGAATTCAAAATGCCATCAAGCGCTTCTGCAATTTGGGGTTTAATAGAAAACGAGTATAAAAATATCTCGATGACTGTTAGCCCTACATCAACATTTAGCGAGCGTGTTTTTTCTAAGTCAAGCTTTATCAAAAACAAACAAAACAAATAAAAACGGTGTTAAGTTCGGCCGGGCCGAACTTTATATACCCTCCACCATGGGGTGCATTCCACAGATGATGTCGATTTTCGTAGAAGTGCAGTAATATTGCAGGAAAATATATATTTTTTAATATAGCCAAACTAAAACAAATACAAATATTGAAAAAATAATTTTATAAATAAATATAATACTTTTTCTTATAACTCTAATAAATATAATATTTTAATTTCAAACCACGCTTATAAGGCAATACGTCAATTCAAAAATTAAACATATATATTTTAAAAAAGCTTAAATACTATAAATATTGGTAGATAGTGGGCGCTACAGTTGGTTGTATTTCCGTTCTATTTTAATTCTAAAAGTACAAATTTTCAAAATCCATTATCAGACGAACATAGTGCAAAATAACCTAACTTCATGATTCAACCAATTTTTCCGTAAAAGAAAAAGTACGAATTTGGAAAAAACTTTTTTATTTACGTGTCTATGCAGTCAGTGGAATGTATACACCAAATTCCATGATTACAGTTGCGGCAATTTGGTTGGTACCATTTTTACCACCTTAAGAGTACAACTATCTAAAATCTCTTTATTTGACGTTTCTACCCAATTAGAATTTCATCATTCTAGCTGTAGTCGTTTAGTTGGTACAATTTGTCTCCCTCTGTACCATTGTATCCCTTGAAAGTACGAATTTGGAAAAAACCTTTTATTTTCAATGTCTACGTAGTCAAAGGAATGTATACTCCGAATTTCATGAGCTGCCGTCATTTGGATGTTACTATTTTTATCCTCTTTTTCCATTTTGACCCCAAAAAGTACGAATTTCGAAAAATCCGTTTATTTTCACTGTCTACACAGTCAGAGGAATGTATACTCCGAATTTCATGTCTCTAGCTGCGGTTATTTGATTGGTACAATTTTTATCTCCTTTTTTTCATTTTAACCCCATAAAGTACGAATTTTGAAAAATCCGTGTACTTTACGTGTCTATACAATCAGAGGAATGTATACACCGAATTGGATTATTCTGGGGCCAGCCGTTTGGTTGGTACCATTTTTATCCCTCTATTCCCATTTTACCCCTTAAAAGTACGAATTTGAAAAAAATACTTTTATATTATGTATCTACTCAATTAGAGAAATGTACATACTGAATTTTGTGTTTCTAGCTGTTGTCGTTTAATATGTACCATTTTTATCCCATTTTGGTCCCATTTCACCCCCTACAAATAAGAATCACTTTATGGTGCACGTGGAATTCGCATACCAAATATCAAGCAAATATAAACAGATATACTCAAAAAATATGCTTAAATACGCTAAAATATTAGAGATTATTATGGGTATTTTTAGCGTTCTAGCTCCTTTCGTTTAGATGCTAGCGTGCTTTCAACAGACGGACAGACGGACGGACGGACATGGCTAGATCGTCTTAGAATTTTATGACGATCAAGAATATATATACTTTATAGGGTCTCAGGTCGATATTTCAAGGTGTTACAAATGGAATGACAAAGTTAGTATACCCCCATCCTGGAGGTGGAGGGTATAAAAATGCTATTGCGATATTATTATAAGAAGGCTCCTACGTAAACTTCTTATTCAAGTTTTTGAACGTAAAAATATAAATTGTTTTATCTATCCGAATACAATTAAATTCGGTAAAAAGGTGAAAACGGGAAGGATTTTTTATGTTTCCTAATCATAGGCTAATATGACCTGACCCAATTTGTAAAATCGAGAAGAATATTTGTATCGGGGCTATATCCAAACATGGAGTAAAGTGACCAAATTGCACAATAGTTTCTTCCAGTTCAAGTATAACGTGTTATGCTCAATTTGAAGAAATTCGCTGAAAATACGTGGTTTCTGGGGTGGGAAAAGTCAAGCCGGGAGCGAAATTTGTATGGGAGCTATATATAAATCTGTACCGATCTGGCCCATATTCATCATAGCTGTTTCTAGTTAAAATATGGGATATTTTGCGAGATTTGAACAAGATCTGTGGTTTCTAGAGCAGAAAAAGTCAAACCGGGAGTGGAATTTGTGTGGGAGCTATATATAAGTCTCAATCTCCCAGTTTCTGATTTCGAAAGGCTTTATTTTTCACCATTCATTCATTGCTATAATTTATCTTTGCCGTAAATTCCATTGTTTCAAGTTTTTCCCGCAGTTTTCTAATGAACATTTTCTATAAATCATTTTGTTAGTTCTACACCGAAATGCAATGAAAGGAATTTCGCCAACAATGTTATCTCGCGGCATAGAACAGCTAACTGTTAAAACGCTATTTCTTGATATACCCGCCCCGTTGCTGCAGTAGTATAAAGTGATTTGCGATTCGAGGCAAAGCATCAGCAACTATTTCCTTAAAATATGTTATTTCACTTTTTTGTTGCGGCCCTATTTTTCGCCTTTCCCCTTGTGGTTCAAAGCCGCCCCGACCCGCCCGGTTGTTCCTCCCCGGCCACCCCTGCTACGTAGTATTTCATATATGGCTAAAACATAAAAACGCTTTACAATGTTAACAAAAACAAACGAAAAAAACGGAACTCTTGTTAATGTTGTTGCTATTGGTGTTGTCAGTGTGTTATTCCCGTTGCCGCTGTTGTTGTGAGCAATTTTATCAGCTTCTTAGTGGTGATGCAGCAGCAACATACTGAGTAGGAAAAACAAGGACTACAGCGACAGCAGCACCAGCACCAGCTCGGCTGTTGTAACTTTATTGTTGTCTTAAGTAACTCTTTAGCTAAACAATAAGTGGCGCGATAGTGTCTTTTTCCTTTTGCCAACTTCTTATTTTGTTCCTAGGTTACCATCACCATATCCCTGAGCCCTATATGGCTCCACATATGAATCTGTGTGTTTTGTTGCTGCTGCTGCTGTTTTTTGTTCGCCCCGCTGATTTTATGTATACGGAGGAGTAAGTGCTGTGAGCTCGCTCTACTCGTTCTCGTACTGGTACTGGTAGAGTAGAGTATTCTTTTATCACATATTTGAAATTTTTTATTTAAGTGTATTTTTATGCTTTCATGGTTTATGAGTTGACTTTAATTTTATTTGAGTTGAAAGTACATATAACTGGCAGAGAATAATGGGAACTTCGTTGCCTCGTTTCGTTTGAGGAGATAATAAAATGTAAAGTTCACAAAGGACGGAAGTTTCTTTTGGAACAAAGAGAGCTTGTTGTCTCATGATTTTCGTATTTGTGTTTTGCAGAAGAAACTAGTTGAGAGAAAACGTATACTTCCAATAAGTATGTGGTGAAACAAAGCAGTTGAGATGCCATGATGTGCATTTAAAGGCTGACGAAAGATAACTGAGTTCATCATAATGATGGGATAATGATGAACTGAGTACTTTTCATCAGGCAGTGAATATGGTGTCATGGGGTTTATAACCCCGTAATAATTTGTATGTATAGTAGATGCCTAGAATTGAAAAATAATCCCATTTAATTTGAACTTAGATATTGTCCTGGCTCAAGATCTCTTTGCATCTATATTTTACGGTATATTGCATTCCGTTTCAACAAATACCAGATACTCTAACGCAGGAAACACAATTTGTTTTAAAACAAGTAAGGGAAGGCTAAAGTCGGGCGGGACCGACTATATAATACCCTACACCACTCCCTGCGTATATACCTCGCTTTGATTACTAAACCCAGGTTTTTCGTGGGAGCAATTTTATGTAGTTCATATAAATTATACAGTTACCATAAATTCATCTTTAGTCAAATTTAATGAGTATGGTAAATAATAAAGTAATTGATCCAATTTTCCATCAGATATTCCGAGTAAAGTAAATACAACATAATATGGAAAAATTGATCAAGACCAATGATAAATACAGATTATACAGCGGTAATAGGATGAATCTGACGGACATTTAAAGGGGGCCTATAACAACACTTGAGGCCAGCGACATGCGCCTATATATCTCTCATTCGCGGTAGGTATTTCTATTTGAAATATATCATGATCTGCAAAATGTTATCAAGATCCGATGTAAAATGTAGTTTCTAGAGCTGTAATAGAGTTGAATGGGGCCCATTTGAGTGATATCAAAGTATGAACACATATATTTGACTTTCATAGTATGTATTCTTAGTTGAAATATAATATAATCTGCAAAATTTGATAAACTTCCCATGTAAAATGTGGGCCGTAGAGGGGTAATAACAACAAGTAAGGTAAAGTCGGTCGGGGCCGACTATATGCTACAATCCACTTTCTATTCGAATTCGCGGTTTCTGGGTCGGAAAAAGTCTATCCGGGAGCGACATTAGTATCTAAATCTGAACCGATCTGGCTCATTTTCACCGTGGGTGTTCGTATTTTAAATATAAGATGTTGTGCCAATTTTAAAGAAAAACGGGAATAATATGCGGCTTCTAAAGCGGAAAAAGTGAAATCGGGAGCGACATTTGTATGGGGGCTATATATAAATCTGAATCGATCTTACCCACTTTCAGCACAGGTGTTTTTAGTTGGATTATTAGATGTTGTGCCAATTTTGAAGAAAATCGGGAACAATATGCAGATTCTAGAGCGGAAAAAGTCAAATCGGGAGCGATATTTGTATGGGGGCTATATCTAAATCTGAACCGATCTTACCCACTTTCAGCATAGGTGCTTCTAGTTCAATTATAAGATGTTGTGCCAATTTCAAAGAGAATCGCGAACAATATGAGGATTTTAGAGCGGAAAGAGTCAAATCGGGGGCGACATTTGTATGGGGGCTATATCTAAATCTGAATCGATCTTACCCACTTTCAGCACAGGTGTTTCTACTTCAATTGTTAGATGTTGTGCCAATTTTAAAGAAAATCTGGAACAATATGCAGTTTCTAAATCGGAAAAAGTGAAATCAAAGTGAATGGGGGCTATATCTAAATCTGAACCGATCTTAACCGCTTTCATTATATGTGTTTCTAGTTAGATTATAAGATGTTGGGCAAAATTTGAAGAAAATCGGGTAAAATATGTGGTTTTTAAAGTTTGGTTTGACGCCCTATAATCTAACTAGAAACACCTGTGGCGAAAGCGGGTTAGATCGGTTCATTAGTTGGTGAAAGCGGGTCACGTCGTTCCATGCTTCAATATACCCCTATACAGATGTCCTTTCCGATTTAACATTTTTTGTCAAACACATACATTTACAGGATACAAAAATATAGGATTTATAGCTGTAATATGATAGAAAGTGGAGTGTATCATATAGTCGGCTCTGTCCGACTTCAGCCTTTCCTTACTTGTTTTAATTTTACAATCTAAATCAAACCTCACGGTGAATTACCCTTTATATGGCATCCTAACAATTACTGGGACTAAGAGATTCGTGATTGATAGTTTTCGGTTGAAAAGTAGACTTTTGGTATCACGAGAGTCGTTATCTACTGATAAACGACAATTCGTACGACAAGAAAGTGGTTTCGTTAACGAATGTCGTGGAGTACATTCCACAGTATTTTTTACTTCTTCGCGTCTACGTAGTAAGATCGTTGTATACACAGTATTCTAGCTACAGCCGTTTGGTTGGTACCATATTTATCCCTTTCTGTACGTACCCCCTAAAAAGTTCTAATCTCTCAAATCCTTTTCTTTTACGAGTGTACGTAAGGAAAGGAACCAGGACGTCCAAATTTTCACAGGAAACGTTTAATAGTTGTAGATCCACAGAGAAAAATTTTTCCCTCGCAAGGACAAAAATACCCATAATATTTTTTTGTGAACATTTCCGATTTTTATACACTTGAAATTTGTTTCGTACCTTCCTATAGTAATCATTAAAAAGTACAAAAAATACTTAGTGGGTGAAATGGGACAAAAGAGATAAAAATGGTACCAATGATACGGCAACAGCTAGAAACATGAAATTCGGCGCGTACGTCCCTATAATTACGTAGACACGTAAAATAGAGAGATTTTTCGTTTGTATTTTGATGGGATTCAAATTGAAAATTGGGATAAAAAAGGTTCCAACCAAACCGCTGAAAATAAAATCTGAAAATTCGGTGTATGCTTTTATCTGATTGTGTCGATGCAAAACATAAATGATTTGGGATAAAATTGGTATCATGCAAACGCCTGTAGCTAGAATTATGAAATTCAGGGATTACACTAGTCTATTTTGTTAGTGGTACCAAGCAAACGGATGTATCTAGAATCATGAAATTAGATTTTTTTAATTACAATATGGACGCGAAACATAACAGATCTATGAAATTTGTACTTTTCTTATCAAAATGATAAGTCACTTAGTTTTTAGCTGAATCAAGAAATTGCAAATGGGAGAAATTGGGCCTGAGGAAAACTTGTTGGTCTAATGACGACTGACAATACACCTATTTTAAACAACGCGCATAAGTATGCCTTATAGTTTGAAATAGTATAACAAATATAGTAATGCGCATTAAAAATATCACAATTTTCAAAATATGTTATGAAAATGGTGTTGGTAGTATTTTCTTTAATTTATACAACAAACCACAGCCGAGCAGTAGTACTTCCGTTCTAAAGTATTTCTTATTACCTTTACAATTCGATGACATTGTTCAGGTGTGCCATGCTTATGTCTGAATCCATACTGATATTCCGGGATTATATTTGTTTCTCCAAAATGGGGATTAATCTTTTTTGGAAGAGTCTTTCGAAAATTTTGGAGAATACCAACACAATTTTATTTAGTACTCAAATCATATCTTCAAGAGCGATATTTTTATGTTAATATTAATAGCGAAAACTCCGAATTTGGTGTAGCACGTTCGGGAGTTCCACAAGGGAGTGTTTTGGGACCAATTCTCTACACTATTTTTACATCAGACATGCCGACTATCGACGATATAATAATAGCAACATATGCGGATGATACCGCAATATTGAGTTCTAACACGTCAGCCATTGAAGCTTCAGCATCTGTTCAAACCGAGTTGAATCTAATCAATAATTGGCTTTACAAATGGAATATCAAAGTAAATACAGAAAAGTCGAGTCATATTACATTTACAATGAAAAGAGTGGATTGTCCTGACGTCTCTTTAAGTGGATGTGTCATTCCGAAAAGCAATAATGTAAAATATCTAGGACTCCATCTAGATAGAAGACAAACTTGGAAAGATCATGTGAAAGCTAAAACTAAAAACGAATAAAATGTATTGGTTACTTGGACCTAAATCAGAACTAAGCCTGGAAAATAAACTCATATTGTACAAATCATTACTAAAGCCCGTATGGACGTATGGAATCCAACTTTGGTTGACAATGAGTAATTCTAATATTAAAAAACTTCAGGCATATCAATCTAAAAACTTGAGACTAATAACTAGTGCGCCGTGGTTCATGAACAATAAAAACATTCACAATGATCTTGGTGTCCCAACAGTTAAAGAAGAGATAAATAAATACAGCACTAACTATTTGTAAAGATTAAGTTATCATATAAATCCTTTAGCTATTAGTCTGTTAGATGATAGTGATGAAATCAGACGATTAAAAAGACCTCATGTAGATATATATGTAGTACTCTATTGTATATTTGGTCTCACTGGAGTCCAAATTTGCTTATTAGTTTTATATTTGGAAAATAGATTGCAAATAAAGAAATGAAAAAAAAAAACAAAAAAAATTGTATGAAGCATCAAACAATATTTAACAACCACAATTAGCAAAAATGTCTTCAAATGTTGCGTTTGATAATAATGTTTTATGGCAGACGCCGTCAACAACAATAACTGTAACTAAGCCGCTAAATACTATTTACAAATATCTACTCGTTCTAATTGAACAATCATTTACAATGATTAAGTCTGTACCAAGTTATATTTACCATTAAGTTTAACACATATTTCATTGTTGTTGCCATTTTGATTTTATATTTTTCAAAAAATATTAAAAAATACCAAATTTAGTGGACAGAGAAAATGTTGCACTTTTTACCAGAAAATAAAAGATCATTAATAATTTTGAGACGTTCGCTACAGTAAATAATTACCCACTAGGAGCTTTCATCATAAATTGATTTATTTTCAATTCAATTCTGCCGTCCCATACATTAGGCGAAATAATCTTTTGTTGATCAAATAGAATGAATGAACTTCAATATAAATTATTATCCAGTCTTGTTTTGTCCATAGTATGGACAGCAACACCCGCTCAATTTTGTTATACAACGCTCTGAACAAAACTTTTGTGCTGCACAGCAGCAATAGCAATAACGACACCAACAACAACAGTGACGACGACAACGACAACAACCACGGAAATATGTACAAATTAATCAAAAACTAGAGATGTCATTGTCGCTGCGAAAATGCCTCGATCTGGCGCACAAAAGAGCATGGCCGATGGCCGGCCATTGTGCAAAATGAACAATCGGCGAATTGTAGTTACAATTGTACAATACGTACGGACGTACAACGGACGTATGGACGTAAGTACGCGTATGTATGGTCATGGTGTGCCGCACAATTGTTACGTTTGACGATGACAATAAATACACATACACAGACAGACGGTCAGACAGACTCATGGCTGATGTATTGCTTTTGCTCCTGTTGCTGTTGCACAGTGTTTTGAATCAGAAACCAGTTTTTTTCTATATTTTTAGAGTATTTAACTTTTTTTAATATGTCTACTTGTACTTACTTGATATTGGCTATATACATTCCCCCTATAACAAAAACGTGCACCACACAGTGATTCTTATTCGTAGGGAGTGAAATGGGGCAAAAAGGGATAAAAATTGTACCTATCAAAAGAAAGCAGCTAGAAACACGAAATTCAGTGTTTATATTCCTCTAATTTAGTAGATATATAATATAAAAGTATATTTTCCAATTTTGTACTTTTAAGGGGTAAATGGGGATAGAGGGATAAAAATGGTACCTACCAAACGGCTCCACCTAGAATAATGAAATTCGGTGCATACATTCCTCTGATTGCGTAGACACAAAATAGAAGAATTTTTCGAAATTCGTACTTTTTGGGGTTAAGTGAAAAAATGGGATAAAAATAGTACTAACTAAATGACAACTGCTAGAGTCATGAAATTCGGAGTATACATACAGACTGCGTAGACACGAAAAATAATAAGGTTTTTCCAAATTCGTACTTTCAAGGGATACAATGGAAACAGAGGGTTAAAAATGGTACCAACTAAACGACTACAGCTAGAATGATGGAATTCGGTTTGTACATCCCTCCAATTGCGTAGACACGTAGAATAAGAAGATTTTCGAAAGTCGTACTTTTAAGTGGGTAAAATGGGATAAAAATGGTACAAACAAGTGGCAGCAAATAGAATAATGAAATTCGTCGTAAAAAATCCAAATTCGTATTTTTTTTTACTTTTACTCCAAAAATTTTTTGATAACCTATCTTGTCCTTTGTAAGATATAATGGATTTTCAAAATTTGTACTTTTGGAATTAAAATAAGATGTATTCCCATCTACTATCTACTATATTTCGCACCCATTATCTACCAATATTTATGGTATTTAAGCTTTTTGAAGAGTGTTGACTTATAAAGGGTGGTTAAATATACAGGGCCGATGTTGATTTTGAATAAAACACAAATTATTTAGGAAATTATTATCATGTCTTTTTATTATGATAATATTGGTATGGTTCAACTATGCATGGAAAAAAATCGGCCAAATGGCCGCCGCGACCTCGACGGCACACCTCCATCCAATAGTCCAAATTTTCGATGGCGCTGAGGCATAATTAAGGTTATATGCCGGTAATGTGCCGAATTATCTCATACTTTACCACGGTGTCAAATCACATGATCTTGGCGGCCAATTGACATGGCCACCACGTGAGATAACACGGCCATTGAATTTGTCGCGCAAAAGAGCCCTTGTTCCGTGAGCTGTGTGGCAAGTGGCACCGTCCTGTTGAAACCGCATATCGTCCACGTCGATATCTTCCAATTCGGGCCCTAAAAAGTTTTTTATCATCTCACGATAGCGAGGATCATTCACAGTAACTGCCTGACCGGCCTCATTAAAAAAAAAAAAACACCCGATGATGCTGCCAGCCCATAAACCACACCAAACAGGCACTCTTTGTGGGTGCATTGGTTTTTCGACAATCACTCTTGGATTATCATTCGCCCAAATGCGGCAATTCTGCTTATTGTCGAAACCACAGAGGTGAAAATGTGTCTCATCACTGCATCACGAAGTGCACGATATGCATTTTCATTTGAACGCCCATTTTCATAATAAGCCTGCATATCTAAATTGTGTATCTTTCCATGGTTCAAATTGAGTTAGTCTGACTTAAGAAATGAAATACAATTTAAGCACCCCTTATTTACTTTTTGAATTGACTTAAAGTATTATTTCGATATGTAAAGTATAAGCATTCTGGTAACCTTGCTTTATAAACGTGGTTTGAAATAATAAAAAAATATATTTTTTTTATAAAATTATTTTTTAAATATTCTTTTGTTTTTGTTTGACTATATTAAAGAAATTATATTTTACTGTAATATAACTGCACTTCATATAATTTAATTTATAGATGCAGAAATAGCTTGGGGACAATATCCCATTAAATAAATAAAACCGACGAAAAAAGTAAAAAAGTTGTTAAACTTGGCCGGGTCGAATCTTATATAGCCTCCACCATGGAGTACATTCCAAAGTATTAGCAGCAGAGGCTGACAACTTCACATAGAAGTGCAACAACTTATTGGGAAAATTAGGATATTTTTATACATTCCACGAGATTATTGTGGCTTTGTGCATTTATTTGTAAAACCCAAAGGGAAACGAGTTAAACAAATCGTTTATTATACAGAGCGGCTTAGAATCACTTTCTGAGTCCATTTAGAATTGGCACACATAAAGTTTGTGGATCAAGGAAGGAACGCTATTTAATTTGTGGAAAATCGGTTCAGATCATATTACATTTTCCGCTCTAGAAACCACATATTGTACCCGATTTTCTTTAAATTAAGCACAACATATATATTTATAATTCAACTGGAAACACCTATGCAGAAATTGGGTAAGATCGGTTCAGATGTAGATATAGCCCCCATACAAAACTCGCTCCCGATTTGACATTTTCTGCTCTAGAAACCACATATTGTACCCGATTTTCTTTAAATTTGGCGGAACATCTTATAATCCAACTAGAAACCCTGTACAGAAATTGGGTAAGATCGGTTCAGATTTACATATAGCCCCCATACAAACCTCGCTCCCGCTTTGAAATTTTCCGCTCTAGAAACCACATATTGAACCCGATTTTCTTTAAATTTGCCACAGCATCTTATAATCTAACTAAAAACAACTGTGGCTAAAGCGAGCCAGACCGGTTCAGATATAGATATAGCCCCAATACAAATGTTGCTTCCGATTTGCCCTTTGCTGCTCTAGAAAACACATATTGTACCCGATTTTCTTTAAATTGGGAATAACATCTTATAGTAAGATCGGTTCAGATTTAAATATAGCCCCAATACAAATGTTGCTCCCAAATGTTTAACAGATTTTGGCCAAACTATACATATTTCACTTATTTCGTTCCAGGTTTCAATATACCCTCATACAAATGTGCTTTCCGATTTAACATTATTTGTCAAACACATACATTTACAGGAAACAAAAATCCTTCCCGTCTTCACTTTTTTACTGAAATGAATTGTATTCGGATAGAAAGTTGAGTGTATCATATATTCGACCCCGCCCGACTTTAATCTTTAATTGCTTGTTTTTAATTAAAATTAATTAATAATTTTGAAGAAAACGCCAATTTATAGTACAAGTCAACTTAAGCTTAAACTTAAATGCCCTAAATACTAGAGACGATGTTTTCATTCGTTAGAGAAGAAAGTTTTCCCTTTATGGCCGATTTCCCCATTTGCATTTCCGTCCTTCCACACAGTAGAGGAGCGTGTATATCGATTGTTTTGAAAGTTTGTGTAAAAATATTGTATACGTATTTTTGTAAAAAAATAGATTTTTTATGGCCAATTTAACGGTGAAAAAATACAATATTGTAATCAATCGGCAGCATCACCTGAAATACTTGACAGATTTTAACCTTGTTTTGAAGGAAATTTCAACTGTTTTTAAAATGATGAAATGGACGGTTTAGATTTTTCAAAGTTTGTACAATTTTAATTCTTCTATTTGGATTTTCGAAATGATTACATTAATCCATTTTTTGGAAATTTTAAAGTAGTTAGGTCACTTTTTAAACGACTGTTTGAGTTTGGAAGTGGTGAAATGCTAGGTTAAATTTTTCCGATTTTTTTTTCGATTATTTGATTAGTAAAAACAATGGAAAGAAAATAAAAAATAGGTAATGAAAAAAATATATGTTTTTCTTTTTTTATTGTGCGAGTACACCATAATATATATATATATATATATATGTATATATATAATATATATATATATATATATAATATATATATATATATATATATATATATATATATATATATATATCCCATAACCTATTTTTCAAGATTATTTTTTGTTTTTACTATTCAACTGATAATCAAAAAAAAAAAACGAATTTCAAAAATCCATTATCATTTGCTGTCAAAGTGGTATGCACCTAATTTTCAGATTATAGTTACAGATTTATATATTTATATATAGGCAGTTTTCTAGGTACCAGTGTTATCCCTACTACCTTCTTTGTCCCTAAAATTACTAATTTGTAGAAGGCTTTTTATTTTTCGTCTCTACAAAGTTAATAAAATGTATAAATCGTGTTCCATGGTTCTAGTTTGATTGGTACCGCCCAGTTTCACCCAAAAAGAATAAATAACCAAAAAAAATATGATTCCCTGTGTAGTCATTTCGTCGGTATCAATTTAATCCCTTTTTGCCCATACTGGTCCTAAAATATAAATATCGAAAGATCGATTAATTTTTCGAGCCACACATCAAGAGCGAAGTATAGACCGATTTTCATTATTCTAGCAGTAGCTGTTTGATTGGTACTATTTTTATATCCTCCATCTCGTGGATGGGAGGTATACTAATATTGTCAATCCGTTTTTAACACCTCGAAATATCGACCTGAGATCCCCTAAAGTTTATATAGCGTTTATATAGCGATGTCCGTCCGTCTGGTCGTCTGTTGAAAGCACGCTACCATCTAAAAGAAAGGGACTAAAACATCCAAATGCGAAATCGACAAAAAGGGAAAGTTTTTTCCCTCACAAGGACTAAAATACCCCTAATATATAAAGTATTTAAACATTTTTTTCAATATGTTTTTATTTCACATTTCCCTTATAACAAAAATGTGCACCAAAAAGTGGTTCTCATTCGTAGGGGGTAAAATAGGATAAAAAGGGATAAAAATGGTACCTATCAAACGATAACAGCTAGAAACACTACATTCATTCCTGTAAGTGGATAGATACATAATACAAAAGTATTTTTCCAAAATTCTTATCTTTAAGGGGTAAAATGGCAATAGACGGATCAAAATGGTACCAACCAAACGGCTGCACTTAAAATAACGAAATTCGCTGGTTGTGTAGAGACGTAAAATAAAAGGATTTTTGGAAATTCGTACTTTCAAGTGATACAATGGGAACAGAGGAATAAAAAAAATATTTGGTACCATCTAAACGCTATAGCTAGAATGATGAATCAGTGTGTATATCCATCTAATTGAGTGGACACTTTACGAGTCTACTACTAGATTTTAGAAAGTTGTGCATTTAAGGGGGTAAAATGGGAAAAAGGGGATAAAAATGGTACCAATCAATTGGCTGCAGATTGAATTACGGAATATAAAAGACGCAAAGTAAAAATATTTTTCAAAATTCGTATTTTTTACTTTTTTATTATTTCGATATATATGTAGTATATACGTATTAGTAGCCTTGGCTTATAATCGTGGTTTGAAATAATAACAAATTTATATTCATTTATCAAATTATTTTTCAATATTTTTATTTGTTTTGGTTTGGCTATATTAAAAAAACATTTTTAAAATTTTTCTGAAATGTTATTACACTTTTACGAAAATCGACAGCCTCTGTGGAATGTATTCCATGTTTTTACTTGTCATTTCTAGCTTTGGATTCCAACGTATTCTGTAGTTTAGAAAAACTCTATTATAACAATTTGTAAGTTTGCACTCACTGTGCCATTTGCTTGAACTGTTGGTAGCCCTAGCTTCACTGTGTGTAGATTTGTTGAACCCCCACCACCTTCCCACCAAAAAAAGATACAAATCCAGATTATTTATGCAAAACGAATTTTCTTTTACCACTTACAAAGCAAAATTACAACAAAGTTGTAACAGTCACAGAAACAAAAACAAAAAACCCACAAAAAGGAGTCAACAAAAAACACTCTGTACAAGCGACGTGCAGCGATGACGACCCAACCAGACCAGGCCAGACCAGACCTTGCCATCCCCAGCGAAGCCAGGCCAGGCCGAGCCAAGCCAAGCCGTTGGTAGCCAAACCATTCCATATAAAATTGCAAATGACTTCGGTTGTTGGTTGTTTGTGCAAAAATTGAATTGGTTTCTTGTTAGGAGTTGTGCTGTGCTGGGCTCTGCTCTGTTGTACGTAACAACGTGCCGCTACCGTGGCGCAACGAGCTTCATTTGGATGGTGGAGTTGGTGGTGCGACGTTGGTGAGCCGGCCTTTGGAGCTGGGCTGTGGTGTTGCGTGACGTGTCGTGGACTGGAGTGGTGTGTGTGTGTGCGTTGTGGGGAATTGTTTGGGTATTAAAGTGTTAAGTTTTATGTTTAAAATTCACACGCTGCCGTATTACGCGTTTTAGAACATGAGCTTCTGAGTGGGTCATGAATATCAACAGCGAAACCCCGGTGTACAGCTGTAGCTGTACGGATGGGGGTATAGGTATTGTTTACCATTTTTGTCAATGAACTTTTGACTTTTTTGCTGATGTTCCCTTGATACGTGGTCTCCTCCCCCTCGGCTAACTGGGTTTTATTTCCGTAAATAATATTTGTGGGTATATTTCTCGGCTGTGGGGAGGAATAGGTATGTACTTTGGGAAAGTGGGATGTTGATGCGTGACGTCAACAGTTGTGGGGAATTGTATTTAAAATATCGAAAACGAATTTCCGTCAGAAAGTGGACAAAAATGTAGACAGTTATCTTATTCATGGGGTATCGTTACCTTAAATCTAAAAGCTCGTAACTGACATTTTTTCGACAAAGCATACATATTCCGAAATATATAAAAAAAAACAATTTAAAAAAATCTCAGTTACACCCTTTTGAGAAGTAAGGTCACGATATGTGATGAGTAGACAGCAGATTTTTATGCCAAATTGTAAATTGGAGAGATGGTACAATTTAATATCCACCACAAAGATATTATTTACATAATTTAAAAATCGATGTAACTAATTATACCCTCCACCTCCAGGATGGGGGTATACTAACTTTGTCATTCCGTTTGTAACACCTTGAAATATCGACCTGAGACCCTATTAAAGTATATATATTTTTGATCGTCATAAAATTCTAAGACGATCTAGCCATGTTCGTCCGTCCGTCCGTCCGTCTGTTGAAAGCACGCTAGCATCTAAACGAAAGGAGCTAGTACGTTCAAATTTTTCATAAATGCGTCTTATAGTCGTAGATCGGTTGGGATTGAAACGGGGCGAAATCGGCCCAAAAGGACTAAAAATATCCATAATAATCCCTAATATTTTAGCGTATTTAAGCAGGTTTTTTTAATATTTCTGTTTATATTGGCTTGATATTTGGTATGCGCATTCCCCTTATAGCAAAAACGTGCACCATAAAGTGATTCTTATTTGTAGGGGGTGAAATGGGGCAAAAAAAGGATAAAAATTGTACATATTAAACGGCAACAGCTAGAAACACGAAATTCTATTCTATTCTAATTGGGTAGATACATAATATAAAAGTATTTTTTTCAAATTCGTACTTTTAAGGTGTAAAAGGGGAATAGAGGGATAAAAATGGTACCAACCAAACGGCTGTATCTAGAATAATGAAATTAGGTGTATACATTAGAGCGTACCAGGTTACAAGTAAAAAAAAAAGTTCGCCGTACACCTTCGAATATGAAGTATTATTGAAAGGTAGGAGGCCGATTTTTTTGTCTTTGAAGTCATTGAGCTCAAGCATGATTCATGATTTTATGCGAGCTTTAATTTTCTGATATTAGAGTGGTACATTAGGGTTGTAGCAACTGAGATATGATGGGTAAGTACCAGAAGGGGGTGCTTGAGCAAAAGACAAAAAAAATCGGCCTCCTCGAGACAAAAACATCGATGTATCACACTTTAAAATCCGTTTATAAATGCAGAAGTTATATAGAAAAATGTAAAAGCGCGACCCCTACGTTCGGCATAAAAAAATAAAAAAATTTTTTTGAAACTACCTTTCAATAATACTTCATATTCGAAGGTGTACGGCAAACTTTTTTTGAGGTACGCCCTAGTATACATTCCTCTGATTGCATAGACAAGTAAAATACACTGATTTTTTTTCAAATTTCGTACTTTTTGGGGTTAAAATGAAAAAAAGGGTATAAAAATAGTACCAATCAAATGACCACAGCTAGAGTCATGAAATTCGGAGTATACATTCCTCTGACTGCGCAGACACGGAAAATCGACGAATTTTTCGAAATTAGTACTTTCAAGGGATACAATGGTACAGAGGGATAAAAATAGTACCAACTAAACGACCACAGCTAGAATGATAAAATTCTAATTGCGTAGAAACGTCAAGGGGGTAAAAATGGTACCAACCAAATGGGCGCAGCTGGAATCATGGAATACGGTGTATACATTCCTCTGACTGCATAGACACGCAAAATAAAAAGTTTTTTTCCAAATTCGTACTTTTTCTTTTACGGCAAAAATTGGTTGAATCATGAAGTTAGGTTATTTTGCACTATGTACGTCTGATAATGGATTTTCAAAATTTGTACTTTTGGAATTAACATAGAATGGAAATACAACCAACTGTAGCACCCACTATCTTCCAATATTTATGGTATTTAAGAAAATATAAGTATAAGAATATTTATTTTTTGAATTAACGTATTGGTAGCCTTGCCTTATAAGCGTGGTTTGAAATAATTAAAATATTATATTTATTTATAAAATTATTTTTTCAATATTTGTATTTGTTTTGGTTTGGCTATAATAAAAAATTTATATTTTCCTGTAATATTACTGCACTTCTACGAAAACCGACAACCTCTGTGGAATGCAATCCATGGCGGAGGGTATATAAAGTTAGGCCCGGCCGAACTTATCGCCGATTTTACTTGTTTTATATTAGCATATTTTGCATAAAAATCCGCTGTCTAGTAATGAGATATTTCATCCAAATAATTATAAATAAACAATATTTAATTTTGTATAATTTTAACAATTTAAACAATTTCGTTTAAAAAATACAAATTATTGTTTTATTAGTGTACTTCGAATATATTATTTTTATTAATTATTAACACTACACACACATTAGTAAAATTAAGTAGTGTTAATTTATTTAATACTAAATTAAATTAGTATTCATTATATTTATTTGTCTAATTTATTTGTCATATTAATATTTAATACATTTCCTATTGTCAGTTCTAACGAACAAAATGGTTTACTTTAGTTATTCACCACTCACAACAGAGGATAGCTGAGATGGTTAGAGTGCCGTAGTAGCAACCAGAAGGTCAGCTGTTCTCCCCCGGTAGCTGCTGATTTTTTAAAACAGAAATGCAAACTAGTGAAAAAGTGGTTCCTTTGCAACACTTTAAAATAACTTTTAAGTCTTTCAAAGTAAAGGACATCCCTTCTATGACAACTCCATGTTAAATTCATTGGCGAAGATCCCAATTTTCACTACTCCCGAATCACAAGATGAACATCTTTTTTACTCCTTTGGGTGCTCTCTTTTTTTTCGGGATCTGTTGCATAAATAGGGTTGGACCTCACTAATGATTTGAATAATATTGTTATCTAGTTGGGAAATATTCAAGATTCTTTAAATTGCGAGGACTTTCGCGGGCATTACAAAGTAGAAGTAACACTTTTTGTCAAATTTCCTGGCCGCAATCGCCGTCCTTCAAGTTCATATCAATAACATCGGCCGGGCCTAACTTTATATACTCTCCACTTTGGATTGCATTCCACAGAGGCTATCGATTTTCCTAGAAGTGCAGTAACATTGCAGGAAAATGCATTTTTTCATATAGCCAACCCAAAACAAATCAAAATTTTGAAAATTTAATTTTTATTTTTATTAAAATTTGTATTATTTCAAACCACGATTATAAGGCAAGGCTAGCGATACTTTTATTTTATATATATCGAAATAATAATTCAAATCAATTCAAAAGGTAAATAAAGGGTGATTTTTTGATTTGAGGCGCAGTCAAGGTCAAGATTTGCATGAAATACTCTTCAAACATTAAATTATATGGACCGTACTATCGATTCAAATAAAGATTTCATGCATTTTTCTGAATTTGATGTGGATTTTTGAAAAACTTTCCTATAACTTTTAAAAAATCACCCTTTATAAGACAGCAGACATCAAAAAAGCTTAAATACCATAAATATTGGTAGAAAGTGGGTGCTACAGTGGTTGAATTACCATCCTATTTTAATTCCAAATGTACAAATTTTGAAAATCCGTTATTTCTCACGTAAACAGTGCAAGATTACCTAACTTCATGATTGAAGCAATTTCGAAAGTATAAAAGTACGAATTTGGAAAAATCGTTTTTATGCAGTCAGATGAATGTATAGTATACATTGTATACACCGAATTCCATGATTCTAGCTGCGGCCATTTGGTTGGTACCATTTTTATCCCCTTTTTCCCATTTCACCCCCTTAAAAGTACGACATTCTCTTTTTTACGTGTCTACACAATTAGAGGGAAGTACACACCGAAATTCATCATTCTAGCTGTAGCCATTTAGTTGGTACCATATTTATCCCTCTGTTGCCATTGTATCCCTTGAAAGTACGAATTTGAAAAAACCTTTTTTATTTTTTGAGTTTACGCAGACAAAGGAATGTATACTCCTAATAGCATGGCTCTAGCTGCGATCATTCGGTTGGTACAATGTTTATCCCCTTTCTCCATTTTAACCCAAAAGTACGAATTTGGAAAAATCCTTTCTCTACGCAATCAGAGGAATGTATACACCGAGTTTCATTATACTAGGTGCAGCCTTTTGTACAATTTGTATCCCTCTATCCCCATTTTACCCCTTAAACGTACGAATTTGGGAAAAATACTTTTTTATAATGTACTCAATTAGAAAAATTTACACACGGAATTTCGTGTTTCTAGCTGTTGTCGTTTGATAGGTACCATTTTTATCCCTTTTTGCCCCATTTCACCCCTACGAAAAAAATTACTTTATGGTGCACGTTTTTGTTGCATTTTTGCGCATATCCAATATCAAACAAGTAAGGAAAGGCTAAAGTCGGGCGGGGCCGACTATATGAAACACTCCACTTTCCAACCGAATACAATTCAACTCGGTAAAAAAGTGCAAACGGGAAGAATTTTTGTATGTTTCCTAATCATAGGCTAATATGACCTGGTTCGATTTGTCAAATCGATAAGAATATATGTATCGGGGCTGTATCCAAACGTGGAAAAATGTGACTAACTTTCACAATAAGTTCTTCTAGTTCAAATATAAGGTGTTATGCTCACTTTGAAGAAATTCAGTGAAAATTTGTGGTTTCTGGGGCGGAAAAAGTTAAATCGGGAACGAAATTTGAATGGGAGCTATATATAAACCTGAACCGATCTAACACATTTTTACCACAGGTGTTTCTAGCTGAAATATAAGATGTTTTGAAAATTTTGAAGAAAATCTCTTGTAATATATGGTATCTAGAGTGAAAAGAGTCAAATCGGGAGTGAAATTCGTATGGGAGCTATATGTAAATCAGAACCGATCTGACCCATTTTCACTATGGATGTTTCTAGGGCAAATATAATATATTTCGCCTAATTTGAAGAGGATCTGTTAAATTATGTGGTTTCTAGAGTGTAAAAAGTCAAATCGGGAGCGAAATTTGTATGGGAGCTATATATAAATCAGAATCGAACTGACCCATTTTTACCACAGGTGTTTCTAGTTAAAATATAAGATGGTTTGCCAATTTTGAAGAAAATATGTTGTTATATGTGGTATATAGAGTGAAAAGAGTCAAATCGGGAGTGATATTCGTATGGGGGCTATATCTAAATCTGAACCGATTTTCTTCAAATTAAATAGCGTTCGTTCTTATCCTGAAAAACTTCGATGTGCAAAGTTTCATTTAGTTCTGTCTACAATTGCGACCTGTATCGTGATTACAAGAATAGATGGACAGACGGCCGGACGGACGGACATCGTTAAATCGATTCAAAAAATGATTCTAAGTCGATCGGTATACTTAACTTATGGGTCTATCTCGCTTCCTTTTGGGTGTTACAAACAAATGCACTAAGACATAATACTCTCGTGGAGTGTATAAAAAGAACATATTGAAAAAATATGCTTAAATACTCTAAAATATTAGGGGTTATTATGGGTATTTGCAGTCCTTGTGAGGGAAATATGTTTTCCTTTGGACTGATTTCACCCAGTTGCAAGATCAACTGATCTACGACCATAAGACGCATTTATGGAGAATTTGAACGTCGTAGCTCCGTTCATTTAGATGCTAGCGTGCTTTCAAAATGGCTAGATCGTCCTTGAATTTTATGAAGATCAATATATATACTTTATAGAGCCTCAGGTCGATATTTCAAGGTGTGACAAACGGAATGACAAAGTTAGTATACTCCCATCCTGGAGGTTGGGGGTATAAAACCATGCTTAAATACTCTACAATATTTGGGGCTATTATGGGTATTTTCAGTCCTTGTGAGGAAAATATGTTTCCCTTTGGACTGATTTCGCCCTGTTGCAATCCCAACCGATCTACGACTATAAAACGAATTTTTTGGAAAATTTGGAGGTCATGATCCTCTTGTTTAGATGATACCGTGCGACATAGCTAGATTGTCTTAGAATTTCATGACGATCAAGAATATATATACTTTATAGGGTCTCAGGTCGATATTCCAAGGTGTTAGGGTGTAAAAATTATAACTATAAAATCTCTTGTGTGTGAATTAATCCATAGGTATTTACATATATACAATGTTAGCTATTAAAAAGAGCAAAATATTTTTTCCTGTCATTTTTTTATTTTTATTGTGACATTAAAATGATTTATTCGAAAAAATCAATATTTCCACAATTTTTTAAAGTGCAATTTGCAACATTTGTAACCATCATAATTATCTTTGATTGAACAAGTAAACGGGTTTGATTGGACTTATATTTCCAAAATGACAGTACAAATAAAAAACTTACCTTCAACGAAAATTTCAATTTTAGTGAACATTTTTTTAAAAACTAAATTATCGATGTGATTTTTTCAATGCCCACAAAAAATAAAAAAAATTGGACGCAAAGCCTTTATTTTTTGTTGCATAGTGTCAATATACAGAATTAATAACAAAACAACGAATTTGAGACACTGTGCGGGCGAACGTAAAGTGTTTTCATTTAATTTGACCTAATTGGATACGTTGGAGAAGTTGTAGCAGCAATGCATCTAACAAATGACAGCACAGATATCGTGAAGTTGTCATGACTTATGCCATTTTCGAAATAAACGATTCAAACCGACTACGCAAAAATACTAATTCCACAGATACTCACTAACCCAATCACATCGCAATGCAATGCTAATGGCACCATCGGTTTTGTGGGCTATAAATTCATTGCGGTGTAAAATTACATTTAATTCAATACAGTTCAAACGGTGATTATATTAATTTCACAGATAAGGAGTAGGTATCCATTATAATTAATTCGCTTTATCATTCTCAGAGTTTGTGAGTTTTTTGTGCTTTTGTTCATTTTGTTCCCATAATAATGCTGCACCGTTTTTTGCTATTTTGCATAATTTTCAATTATCTTTATGAATCAAAAACGAAGAAGAGTATCGTGGAAAAAGCACAGCTACTCATTGTGCACCACCACCACCGATCCGATTTTATATTCAAGGATTTAGCATTGAGTGGCTTTTTTGCGGGGGAATTTCGTGAATGTTTCGTACAGAACACCTCAGGTGTTTTAATCTGTGTTAGAATTTTTTACTAATATTCTCATATTCATATTTATATGTATGTATATGGATATGGATATGAGTTTGCAGAGTATAGAACAACTTTAAATTTTACTGTAGTTTGGTTTTTAGATTTAGTTTTAGTCGTCGTCGTACTGATATTGTAATAGCACTTGTGGCAGTATGCTCGAGATAAGACTTAAGGACGTTGTAAAATTTGTTCAATTTAATGGAAGGCTTGTAACTACTTTTAAAATATTGTAATACATTCGAAATATATGAGAATTCGCTGTCTAAAGATGAACGATAACACAATTGGCAAATATTACAAGTAAGTCAGCACCAAGGTTCTCTTCTCCATGAACAACAAACTTATATTTACAATTTCAATATAAATCGCAGCAAATATTCCGGATATGGATGTTATGTCAAAACGTGATACAACCGTGCAAAATCAAAATCGTTTGAATTTGAAGTCATGTTTAAATGGACTCCTGTATGGGGTTATATAAAATACTAGCTTTTTGTACCCGGCGTTGCACGGGATTTCGTCTTCCTTATGTATGTAACTTTGTATGCCCGCAATTTTTTTTGTATATTTTTACTTCTGTAAATTAGTTTAAATTAATACTTATTTATTTAAATTCATAAGTTACATTTTTAAAATATAAAAAGTAATTAAATTTAAAATAAATTACTTACTTAATTAAATTTAAAATAATTTTAATTTCAGTGTTTCTTCAAAGAAAATTAAACATTTATTACAGAGTTAATTAATTATGGTAATTATTTCTAAGAATGTATTTTGTGTCTATTAGTTAAGTTAGTCAGTATTTCATTGGAGTGCTTCGGGATACACGATATTTACAATTTTTCACCTTGTTCAAGTACATTAAAGTTTTTGGGCTCGTGAGCAAGCAACATATAACTGACCATGTGAAAAACATGGATTTTCCAGATTCAATCCACAAACTTCAAGTGATTGTCCCAGTGCATTGTTTATAGTCATTGAAAATGCTAGGCGAATCAGAAACTGTAGTCGTTTGAAATCGGATGATATTTCGTTGGGAATCATCGTAATGCATGGTATAAGGACATCTTTTCCTTTTGATTTTCCATTCCAAATGCACAATCGAGGAGGACTAACATTCCTTAGGAGAATTATAGGTGAACCAATTTTAAGATTCCATAATTAAATTATTGTTTGCATTAACATCGTTGTTTTTGTCAGCCGATATAGTACCGACGTAAAACCACAATTAGTTTCCATAATTTGTGGTAATTTGTGGGAAGACTTTCTCGATTAATTGCAGAATTGATTCCTGAATAAACTTTTTTGAAAATGTAATGCTCCTTTTCACTGTATCAACTGATGCTTTTCCATTACCAACATCCTGTAGATGTTTCGAAAATATAGCTGCTGAGTCATTGTGATGCAGATGTACACGCATATTGGTGGTCAGATTAATTTTTTGTACATATCGCCAGAGATGCGGGTGCTGATTTTGGAATTACTGGAAGTCTCCAGCTAGTAAAATAAGAGTTCCACCGAAGTGTCCGACTAAGCGCGTGTAGGGATTTCTTATGTGCCATGGTGCAGTCATCCAACACAATCAGCTTGCATGTTTTGTGCATTTTCGCCATACCTGAACTCTTGCCAATATTACAGGTTGGAGAATGGACAAATTGCATATTCCATGGCAATTTCAACGCTGAATGTGCCGTTCGTCCTCCATCCAATAATGTAGCAGCAATACCGGGGGAAGCAATAGCTAAAGCTATCCAATATTGAGATGGATGTGCGCTAATACCAAACTGATGAGAAAGTTTTTAACTGTGCCTCCTGGTGCATCGAGAAAAAAAGGCCGCCGCTGTCATTTGTTACTGCAGTTATAATTTTGTCAAAGGCCACTTATTGCTTTGCAATAGATAGAGGTTTTTTGTTGCAAACATTCTCAAATAATAACATTCTGCGTTGTTTGGATGTACGCTATAAACGCGGCCCAGTGCATATGAAGCGTAAACATTTTGATACCCATCTACTGGAACACCTTGCTTGGTTCGAGTATGAGGAGACGCGCCAATTGTTCATACCATGACCTCTTATATTCAAGAACCAAACCCTTAACTGAACGTAGCGACAGAAAAAAATTGGCACGTGTTACTTTATAATATTGTTGTTTGAGTGGAGCCGCATCCCATTTAGTAGCATGACTTTTTATAGTCAAGGACCATCCTCTGTTCGTTACAATAAAATATTCAATGAATCAATGTATTTTGTTATAGCTTTAAAATATAGTTTTGTGATGCCCATTTGTCGTGGTTTCCTCTATTATAGCCAGAAAACATCTCCTTTCTACAGGCTATATACAGTAAAATTTTCAAGAGAATCCGTCATTCGTTACGTTTAAAATTTTTTTGGTGTGGGCAGTCTCACGTCCATTTGTACCATGACCATTGTATAGTCATCATTCAGAAACTATCCTCTGTTCAGAAGTTAGTTACAATAACATTTTCAAACACATGCGGATTGTTTTATGATAGTTTTAAAATATAGTTTGTGTGGGCGGTGCCACGCCTCTTTTTCGTATAATGACCTAGTATATCCTGGAACCATCCCTTGCCCAGAAGTTAGCTGCAGTAAAATTATCGAGCGAATCCACTCATCAGTATGCCTGTTGTGATAGCTTTAAAATATTTTTTGTGTGGGAGGTACCACCCCCCATTGTCCTATCATGACCTATCCTATCCAGGAACCATCCTCTGTCCAGAAGATAGATACAGTATAATTTTCAGGCAAATCGGTCCACCGGTTTGGCGTCCTATACGCAACATACAGACATAGAGACATACAGACACACATTGATTTTTATATATATAGATGAAGTGTTTATCAAAAATTTTATGAAATAATTCATTTTATTTATGACATTTTCATAGATATTGAGAACTAATTCACCATATTTTATATGAAATCGC
The DNA here is from genome assembly GCA_947397865.1 of Polietes domitor. Taxonomy (NCBI): domain Eukaryota; kingdom Metazoa; phylum Arthropoda; class Insecta; order Diptera; family Muscidae; genus Polietes; species Polietes domitor. Next base: position 18,756,694 of record OX377619.1, on the reverse strand, counting down.
TTCATAAATATTATGAAGCAAACTTCTTTCAGTGTAGTCGTAATCTTGTGAGATTTTATAGTTATACACTTTTGTAAGCACTTACATATTTATGCTTTTATTTCAATTGAAAATAGTTGAAAGCGTTCCTCAAGCACAATGCATAATATGTACGTTATTAATATAAACAAATTTAAAAATCATAAATTTTGTTTCTTTTAAACTCACAAACGTGGTTCGATTGAATGCCTCAAAATTACATGGTCTCTTAATGTGACATCAGATAATTATGAATAAGAATTTAAAATGAAAAGTGTATCTGTCGATTCCAAACAATACCATTTCGACCATTTAAATATATTTTAAGCCAAATTATATATTTTACTTCATTATAGGGGAAATCAGTGGCCACTCTCACTTGTTGCCATATCCACTGGATTTAAAACTTATATTTTCTTTGCATGCGGCCGCCTAGCAGAGCTTCAAAAAGCGGCAAAATGTATTCAAGCATGAAATGGAAAAATAAAATGGAAACATTGTTTTAAAAGCGTCACAAACTGAAAGTTTACATAAAAGCCAATATTCTGCGCTACTCACAATTTTCGTTTCGATACTTTAACAAATGACCACGCAACACAACCGAAATTCCAACAAAAACAAGCGAAACTGCCTTCCAAACCACTTCCACAGTGGATATGGAAAAAATGACTTTTTGGTTACTTTGTGAATTTCTGTTATTGCCGTTTAGGCCCTTTTTAAATGTCCAATGCACAACAAAAACAGGAGAAGACGTTGAAAAACGTTGAGAAATCAGTTAAAGTGAAAAATTTTCGTCTGCTCTCCCAAGGAAATGTGATTTTTTGTGCTCGAAATGAAACACATCAAACCCTCATCAATAAGAATGAGCGAGCGAGAGACGTTGAGTAAAAATAGGTTTCCCTAATTTTTTGTTGGGGGGGTTCTAAGAAAAACAGCTGACGGGACAGGAAGAGGGCCACGGCTAGCTAGGGTTTCTTTTAAGTGAGGTTTCCATTTTAATTTGAAAAAAGTCATTTGTGGTGTGTGGGCGCTGCTGAGCTCTGTGTTTACATTAACTGCGGCCTTTAAGAAGAGGTCAAAGATTATTCAACATTGTTATGGTTTTCTTTTCTTTTTTCGAAGGACCCGGGGGAGGAAAGCTACCTTTTGTTTAAACGAACTTTTGATGACCCACAAGTGGTGGAGGTGGCGGCGGCGGCACAACAAATATGAAGAACAAATGGGTGGTTAATTTTTTGGTGTATGTTCGTATGCGTGTGTGTGTTTCATTTCGTCCTTTCTGACTTCTGTTGCCCAAAAATTTGTGGTGCGTTTGTTTTTTTCTTCTTCTGAAAATCTATATGGCAACAATGTAAGGCTGTGAGGCACGAAACGGACAAAATTAATTGTGTTATATGGTTTCTTTAAGACACTTTAAGGCTTTTGTGTGAAAATTCCATAAGCACAGTGATGAAATGCTTGTCTAGGGAGAATTAAAGTGGCGATGAAATATGGCAAAGCGTTTTTAAAGCTTCTTCTCTTAGCGTGTGTGTGTGAGTGCTGCCACATAATTCGTCCTCGTGCTCGTCTGGCATGGTGGGTGACCAATATTTCTTGCTCAGCTTTGTATTCGCAACAAGATTCACTTACTACTTTCTGTGTTAAGCCAGAAAATGCGTTCCCCACACCAAAGCCCCAATTCCCGGAAATTATACGAGGGTGAGGTGGCAAATTTAAATAGATTTTTTGAATTGCATTATGTTCACTATAATATAGGGGCTATTAAGTTAATTGTTTCCTTTGTAAAACATACAAATATTTATATATGAAGTTGTGATCATATTTCGCCCATATCTCTCAAAAATGTGATGGGCATCTGCATTTGTAAAGGCAAATAAAACATTACTTAGATTTTTAGAATCCGTCGGTAATTGACTGAGTTCTTGAAGTTTCCACTAAAAAATTTTTTTTCAAAAATATTTATAAGTTTACGAATTTGAAGTTCAAATAAAATTTAAAAAAATATTAAACTGGTAAATAAGAGTATGGCGATAATTTTAGTAAAAATCCGACTTTTTGAACACTTTAATTACCACCATTAGTTATTTACTTATTATGAACTAGCTGAACCCCCGCCCGCTTCGCCATGCAAAAAAACGGTAAAATTAATCATATTGATTTTTCTCCTGATCGGTAATATATGCACCAATTATAATCAAGGTTCTTCCCTGAGATAATAAAGAAATGGATAGGTTCCATGGAGAACTTTAGTTTACGGCGAATAATTGAAAAAATGTCAAAATCAAATTGATTTTTTGTTAAATGTGATTTTCCTCATTTCCATTACCTAAACAAAAAACTTCATTCGTAAGAAGAAATTACATTACATTAAAAACACATAGAAAATCAATTAAATTGTTCACTAATCAAACAACACAAAAACTAAAAAAATAATATAATATCCGTTTTCTTGATTTAAGTCGGCTGTTGGCGAATGAATATTTTTCTTTTTATAACCTTTGTTTACTATTGTGCTAAGAAAATCCACAGAAAACGTGTAATTTTACAAAATTCAAATCAAAAATGCGCCACTTTTCAAATCCCGCCCATTTGTATATTGCCTAAGCAGGTTACAACTAAATTAACTCACACAACAATATAGGAATTTCGTTGTAGAATATATTCAAAAAACAGGTTTTAATTCCCAATATCTCCCATTTTTTGCGCACAGTTACGCACATTGATGCTAGATGCACTTACACAAAATTTCAGTTTTTTATCTGCCATAGAACGGCATATATTCGAAAATGGGTTTTAACTTCGTATTGAAGGTGCCACGCCCACTTTTCCAATACCGCCCATTTTTGGCACAACTATGCACATTGATACTAGATGCACTTACACAAAATTTCAGCACTCTAGGTGTCATATAACTGACATTATTCAATAATAGGTTTTAACTTCATATGGGAGGTGCCACGCCCACTTTTCCAATACCGCCCATTTTTGGCACAACTATGCACATTGATGCTAGATGCACTTACACAAAGTTTCAGCATTCTAGGTGTCATAGAACTGACAATATTCAATAATAGGTTTAACTTCGTATGGGAGGTGCCACGCCCATTTTTCCAATACCGCCCATTTTTGGCACAACTATGCACATTGATGCACTTACACAAAATTAGAGCACTCTAGGTGTCATAGAACTGACAATATTCAATAATAGGTTTAACTTCGTATGGGAGGTGCCACGCCCACTTTTCCAATACCGCCCATTTTTGGCACAACTATGCAAATTGATGCTAGATGCACTTACACAAAGTTTCAGCATTCTAGGTGTCATAGAACTGACAATATTCAATAATAGGTTTAACTTCGTATGGGAGGTGCCACGCCCATTTTTCCAATACCGCCCATTTTTGGCACAACTATGCACATTGATGCACTTACACAAAATTAGAGCACTCTAGGTGTCATAGAACTGACAATATTCAATAATAGGTTTAACTTCGTATGGGAATGCCACGCCCACTTTTCCAATACCGCACCTTTTTGACACTATGCACATTGATGCTAGATGCACTTACACAGAATTACAGCACTCTAGGTGTCATATAACTGACAATATTCAATAATAGGTTTCAAATTCGTATGGGAGGTGCCACGTCCACTTTTCTAATACCGTCCATTTTTGGCACAACTGTGCACACTAATAATTAGTGAACCTTCACAAAAAGACTCTAGCAGCAACAGTATTCCGAATATGCTAATTTATAAAAAACGAATAAATCCCCAAATTATGTGGGAGATGCCACGCGCACTGAAAATATCAAAAATGTATATAGCCTATTTTCACCACCGGTTCAGCATGAACATACTGTGAAAATTTCAAGAAGATCGGTTCAATACTTTAGGCTGCCATAAAGAACAAACAAATATATGTACAAACACAGATTAATTTTTATATATATAGATAGATAGATAGATTGTATCAAGTTTAATTTCAAATATAGATAAGTGAAGTCGCTATGGTACCAACGTGCGAAGATAACACGATAACAGTACAAAACAAGTAAGATGGCGTTAAATTCGTCCAGGTCGAATCTTATATACCCTCCACCACGGAGTGAACTCCACAGTATTATCGACAGATTAGAGGCTGTCGACTTTACATAGAAATGCAGAACCATATTTGGAAATTTGTGATGCTTCATTATTATATACTTCAGGGGTAATCAAAAAGTGAACATGAGGCAGCAATCTTCAAAAATATGCCCTAAATATTTGATGTATTGTCAGTTCCTTATTATATAGAAACAATTTCCCTCAAACCCGATTTCCCCATTTGCATATTCTTGATTCCAGTTATAGCGTAAATGTCAGTACTATTTTGATAGGATTCTAGCTACAACCGCTTGAATGATGCCAAATTTGATCCCACTTAAGGAACATTAAGGCACGCATATCGAAAGGTCTCTTTATTTTTCGAGTTTACGCAGTCAAATAAACCACATATTGTACCCGATTCTCTTTAAAATTGGCACAACATTTTACTATCCAACTAGAAATACCTATGCTGAAAGTGGGTAAGATCGGTTCAGATTTAGATATAGCCCCCATACAAATGTCGCTCTCGATTTGACTTTTTCCGCTCTAGAAACCACATATTGAACCCGATTTTCTTTAAGATTGGCACAACATTTGATAATCTAACCAAAAACACATATGCAAAAAGTGGGTAAGATCTGTTCAGATTTAGATACAGCCCCCAGACAAATGTCGGTTCCGATTTGACTTTTTCCGCTCTAAAAAGCACATCTTTAAAATTGGGACAACATCTTATAATCCAACTGAAAACACCTATGGTGAAAGTGGGTAAGATCGGTTCAGATTTAGATATAGCCCCAATACAAATGTTGCTCCCGAATGTTTAACCGATTTTGGCCAAACTTTACATATTTTATTTCAACTATAAACATACATGGTGAAAACGGGTCACATCGTTCCATGTTTCAATATACCCCCATACAGATGTCCTTTCCTATTGAATATTTTTGTCAAACACATACATTTATATAATTCAAAAATTCTTCCCGATTTCACTTTTTTACCGCATTGGATTGTAATGAGATAGAAAGTGGGGTGTATCATATAGTCGGCTCCGTCCGAGTTTAGCCTTTCCGTACTTGTTTGGGAGATGCCCATATGTTTATACTTTGGTATAAGCCAAACTGGCTCCATTATGCTCTATTACATCTCTAGAAACTACATCTTACATCGGATATTCATCAAATTTTGCAGATCATTCTATGTTTCAACTAGGAATGCCTACAGTGAATGAGAAATATATTGGCGCATGTTTTGGCACAGGCCTCAAGTGTTGTTATAGGCCCTCTTTAAATGTCCGTCCGATTCATCCTATTACCGCTGTATAATCTGTATTTGTCTTTGGATCTTGATCACTTTTTCCAGATCATGTTATATTTACTTTACTCGGAATATCTGCTGGAAAATGGATCAATTACTTTAGTATTTACCATTTTCATTGCATTTGACTAAATATGAATTTATAGTAACTGTATAATTTATATGAACTAAAGGGTGATTTTTTAAGAGCTTGATAACTTTTTTTTTAAAAAAAACGCATAAAATTTGCAAAATCTCATCGGTTCTTTATTTGAAACGTTAGATTGGTCCATGACATTTACTTTTTGAAGATAATTTCATTTAAATGTTGACCGCGGCTGCGTCTTAGGTGGTCCATCCGCTTAGTCCAATTTTGGCATTTCCACGTTTTTGAGTAACAGAGACCCAATTGGTGCGAACGGCGACGAATCGAAAATTGGTGGTCATCATTAACACTGGCCGATACAGCTGCGATATTTTCTTCAGTTCGCACTCTACGTAAGCGTGTTGGTGGTTTAATGTCCAACAATGTAAATTTGGTGCGAAATTTAGTCACAATAGCCCGAATAGCCGCTTCAGTGGGTCGATTAAACTGACCATAAAATGGAAGCGCGCAATGAACTTTCTTAACAGAGCACGCATTTTGATAATAAAATTCAATAATTTGCAAGCGTTGTTCGTTTGTAAGACGATGATGAAATGTCAAAGCATACTGAGCATCTTTCTCTTTGACACCATGTCTGAAATCCCACGTGATCTGTCAAATACTAATGCATGAAAATCCTAACCTCAAAAAAATCACTCTTTACATAAAATTGCTCCAATGAAATACATGGGTTTAGTAATCAAAGCTAGGTATATACGCAGGGAGTGGTACATTTCTCTGACTGAGTGACACGAAAAAAAACGTTTTTCCAAATTCGTACTTTCAAGGGATTCAATGGGAGCAGAGGGATAAAAATGGTACCGACTAAAAGGCTACAGCTAGAATGATGAAATTTTCGAAAGTCGTACTTTTAAGGAGTAAAATGCGAAAAAGGGGATAAAAATGGTACCAACAAAATGGCCGCAGATAGTATCATGGAATTGGATATATATAATCCTCTGAGTGCATAGCCACGTAAAATATATATTTTTTTTCCAAATTCGTACTTTATTTTTTTGCTTTTACGACAAAAAATGGTAGAATCATGAAGTTGTTTTATACTGCGTACGTGAGAGATAAGATATTTTCAAAATGTATACTTTTGAAGTTAAAATAGATGGAAATACAACCAACCAAAGGACTGCAGCTGAAAATATACTCTCTATCCCCCAATATTTAGGGTATTTATGACTGCTGCCTTATATTTACTTTAAGAATTGAAGTATTATTTCCATTCTATATATACATAGTATAAAAATATTGGTAGCCTTGGCTTTTTAATTAAATTTCTGATTTTCATATATTTAAAATTTGTTGCGGACATTTCTCTTGTAGCTTGGAAGCACCACAAAGAAAATAAATGTTTTAGCGGGCGAAATGGGACAAAAATGGATAAAATATGATACGACAACAGCTAGAATCATGAAATTCGGTGTGTACATCCCTCTAATTGCATAAACACGTAAAATAGAGGGATTTTTTCGAAATTCGTACTTTTAAGGGATATAATTAAAAAAGAGGGATAAAAATGGGACCTTCCAAACCGCTGAAGTTGATATCATGAAATTCGGTGTATATATTCGGTGTGTATTCGGTGGCCTGACTATGAAGACTCGAAACAAAAAGGTTTTTTTTTTCAAATTTGTACATTTGGGCGGAGAATGGGGCGAATGGGGATATCTTTAAAATTTGTACTTTTCTTATCAAAATAATGCAGTCACTTTGTCTGTATCTGAAAATGCTTCTCCCTAATGGCGACTGACAATCGCCTAATATTTTCGGCATGTTCACTTTCACAATTACAGCATTTTATTAATATATAGTAGTCGACTTTAAACAGTGTGCATAAGTAGACATTATAGTTTGAAATAGTAATCAAATTTAGTAATGTGCATAAACATATCACAATTTTCGTAAGATGGTTCTGTACTTCTACGACATCCTTTAATCTGCTGGTAATACTGTGGAATGCACTCCGTGGTGGAGGGTATATAAGATTCGGCCCGGCCGAACTTTACGCCTTCTTACTTGTTTTTTTTCAATCAGTTCAGCATCCTATACATTGTGATGGTATGAGCATATGCCATACCATATTACCAACCCTAATGTATATTATTAAACTCCTTGTATGATTTGCAATTGTATATAATGCCAAACGTCTCTGGTTTAGGTGGTCGCTCTCGCGGGAGCGTCAAGTAGTGTTTTAAGGCACCACCAAAAGTCGCTAGTCTATCGGCAATAAAGAATATTCGATCTGACTTAATTTTATTTCATAAAAAGAGAAATCAAATTTTACACAGTCCAAAACATTTTTGACCACAAAACTTTTCTAACCGCCCTCCTACGACCAGGCAACAATATTAAAGGTGCTGCTGCTGGGTGATGGTGTTGGTAGCACTGTTGGTGTCGGTGACGGTGTGGCTGGCATTGCTGCTGCTGTTGTTGTGGAAATAATAATGTGTTTGGATTACACCTTTGTGAAACGTAATGGTTCCCTAACACGACATCGCATTTAGCAGGGAAAAATCAAAAAACAAACAGCAGCAGTGGCAGTGGCAGTGGCAGCAGAAGCGTATGAAAAACACATGTCTAACAACACTTGAATGTTTGGCATTGTTATGGCTTTTTATGAACCAAATAAAATACCAGCTAACACACACACACACACCCCGCAGCACACATAGACCCATTTACACACTCACTCAGACTGCTAAACAGTGACAACTATTATACTTCCGTTTCTGGTTAGTTATTCCGACAACAACGACGTGTGTGTGTGCAAGCAGCAGACACACGAAACTCGGTATGGCACACGACACGATGACATTCCTTTCCTTCGTCTGGTCTAGACAGACAATGGCAACAACAACAACAACACCAACTACTACTACTACTATTTGTCATTTATTCCGTGAAGCCAATGTCAACTGGGACATGTTAATGTTCTCCCGGTAGGGTATCCACGACACTACTGCTTATATCGAAATTAATGTTATAATTATATAGTAGTTTGAAATTAGTGATAAATTATAAACAATTTATCACGTGTTAAATCATGTCGTTTTTTGTTTGTTGTTGTTTCGTTGGATGCATCACTGCGTGAATTTTAATTGAAAACAAAAAACAAACTCCATCAACAGCAACAACAAATCAGGTGTGTCGTCGCGTTTCACTTGTACCCAATATATCAGTAGTCCACGGTGGGGAGTTGGGGGTGACGATAAATAATTGGTCTGTAACAGAAAACAATGACAAATGATAAAATAAACTCAACATTATCAGGACATTGACTGTCGAGGATTTTTTCATTTACTTAACAACGCATCTGGCGCTGTTTGGGAGGGGATTGGGATTGACATTCGGCAACTAATTATTTTTCTTTGGAAAGTGGGCAGATTTTTTCGTTTTCTATTCTCTATGAATCGTGGTTTTTCTGATGACATTTTAGCATTAGCATTCTGTGGATAAGTACTCAAGGTGACAAGTTACAATTACACTTCGTCCAAAGCAGCATGATTTATCATCACCCTTGACAGATTTTTGTGGGAAACTATTTTTTTTGGCTCAACTATTAATACCAAAGGGCCTAAGAACACTAAGTACCATATATTTTAAATAATTTTGGTGTAATTAGGTACATAGTTGTAGCATTGACTAAATATAGAACCAAATTGAATTGAACTATGTACGGGATCAGATCAATAATACAGGGAGGCGCAGTATAGCTATATGGTTTGAATTCTTTATAACTTTTTTAATTATTATTCTTTTTTGTTTTCAGTAAATGAGATTCGAACAACGTACAAAAATAATTGAATTTTATTTTTCAAACTAACTATTCACAATTTGGTAATGAGCGATGAAGCCTCCGAAAGGATAATTGGGCCATATTTTTTTGAAAATGAAAGTGGTGTCTCAATATCTGTTACGGAAAATATGCTAAAAAGAGCACGTATGTGCGAAGCAGAAAATTTGCATCACTTATAGGAAATCATTTTTCAAAGCTAATTGCAAAAAATTCCCCAATAATATACTGTACTAGCTGAACCCCCGCCCGCTTCGCCAGGCAAAAAAAAAACGGTAAAATTAAAATCTGCTTTCATATTAATTTTTCTCGTTATCGGTAATATATGTACCATATAATCAAGGTTCTTCCCTGAGATACTAAAGAAATGGATATGTTCCATGGAGAACGTTAGTTTACGGCGAATAATGCAAAAAATGTCAAAATCAAATTGATTTTTTGTTAAGTGTGATTCTCCGCCTTTCCATTACCTAAACCAAAACTTCATTCGTAAGATGAAATTACATTACATTCAAAACACATAGAAAATCAATCAAATTGTTCATTAATCAAACAACACAAAAACTAAAAAAATAATTTAATTTCCGTTTTCTTGACTTAAGTGGGCTGTTGGCGAATGAAATTTTCTCTTTTTATAACCTTACTTTACTATTTTGCTAAGAAAATCCACAGAAAACGTGTAATTTTACAAAATTCAAATCATAAATGCCCCATCTTTCAAATTCCGCCCATGTATATTGTCTAAGCAGGTTACAACTAAATTAACTCACACAACAATATAGGAATCTCGTTATAGAATATACTCAAAAACAGGTTTTAATTTCAGATGGGAAGGGCCACGGCCACTTTCCGCCCATCTTTGCACAACTATTTCCTCTGGATCAACTCACACAAGACTTCAGCACTCTAGGTCTATGATACATACTGACCATATTCGATAATATGTTTTAACTTAGTATGTAAGGTACCACGCCCACTTTCCTAATACCGTCAATTTTTGGAACAACTACGCAGGTTTATGCTAGATACACTCACACAAAAGATAAGTATTGTAGCTGTCATAGAACCGCATATATTCGAAATTGGGTTTTAATTTAAATAATTCGTATGGGAGGTGCCACGCCCACTTTTCCAATGCCGCCCATTTTTAGCAGAACTACGCACATTGATGCTAGAAGCACTTACACAAAATTTCAGCACTGTAAGTGTCATGGAACTGACAATATTCAAAATTGGGTTTTAGCTTCTTTAGGGGTGTGCCACGCCCACTTTTCCAATACCACCCATTTTTGTCAAAACTGTGCAGAATAATAATTAGTGAACTTTCAAGACTCTACCCGCAACAGTACTCTAATTTATAAAAAACGAATAAAACTCCAATTTGTGTGGGAGGTGCCACGCCCACTGAAAATATCAAAAATTTATATAGCCTATTTTCAACACCGGTTCAGCATGAACATACTGTGAAAATTTCAAGAAGATGGGTTCAGTAGTTTAGGCTTCTATAAGGACCAACAAACAAACAAACACAAATTCATTTTTGTATATATAGATTTAAAAAATATAATAATCGCGTAAATAAAAAAGATTTAAACCATATAGCTCATTCTGTGCCACCCTGTACTTTGCGACAAAAAATGTATGTCCGAGTTGGCACACAAATTCGCAAAACCAGCCGTCACGAAAAACACCGGAGAAAGTATTTTGCTCTATATTTAAGAGCAGAAAACAATACACATATACACTTCATCAATATTACATCTATTATTTGTATACCCTCCACCTTAGGTATTCACATTGTCATTCGGTTTGTAACACCTTGAAATATTCAACGGAGACCCCATAAGTGTATATATTCTGTACCCTGATAAAATTCTGCGAATAATTTGGCATGTCTTTCTGTCTGTCTGTTGAAAGCACGCTAGCTTCCGAACTAACTGATATAGGTTCAGATTCTTCGTAAATGTGTTGTCTAATGGTTGAGGATCGGCTGGAATTGAAAGTGGGCAAAATCGGCCCAGAGGAAATTTGTTCCTTAACAAGGAATGAAAATACCACCCAATATTTAGATTATTTAAGCATTTTTTGAAAAGGTTTGCTTTATATGGACCAGCAAATTGTTGCGACATTCCTCTTGCAGCTTGAAAGCACCAAAAATTAAAAAAAAAAAACAAGTAAGGAAAGGCTAAAGTCTAAAGACTATATGATACACTCCACTTTCCATCCGAATACAATTCAACTCGGTAAAAAGTGAAAACGGGAGGAATTTTTGTATGTTTCCTAATCATAGGCTAATATGACGTGGTCCAATTTGTCAAATCGAAAAGAATATTTGTATCGGGGCTATATCCAAACATGGATTAAAGTGACCAACTTTCAAAATAAGTTTTCCAGTTCAAATATAACGTGTTATGCTCACTTTGAAGAAATTCGGTGAAAATTCGTGGTTTCTGGGGCGGAAAAAGTCTATGTGGGAGCGAAATTTGTATTGGATCTATGTGTAAATCTGAACCGATCTGATCCATTTTCACCATGGGTGTTTCTAGTTGAAATATAAGATATTTTGAAAGATTTGAAAAAGATATGCTGTTAAAATATGTGGTCTATAGAGTGGAAAAAGTGAAATCGGGAGTGAAATTTGTATGGCAGCTATATATAAATCTGAACCGATCTGACCCATTTGCGACATGGCTGTATATAAAACAAATATAAGATATATCGCCTAATTTGAAGAGGATCTGTTAAAATAAGTGGTTTTTAGGCAGAAAAAGTCAAAGCGGGAGCGAAATTTTAATGGGAGCTATATATAAATCTGATCCGATCTGATCTATTTTCACCATAGGTGTTCCTAGTTTAAATATAAGATGTTATGCCAAATCTGAGAACAATCTGATACAATATGTGGTTTCTAGAGCGGAAAAAAGTCATATCGGGAGCGAAATTTGTATGGGAGCTATATATAAATCTGTATATAAAACAAATATAAGATATATCGCCTAATTTGAAGAGGATCTGTTAAAATAAGTGGTTTTTAGGCAGAAAAAGTCAAAGCGGGAGCGAAATTTTAATGGGAGCTATATATAAATCTGAACCGATCTGATCTATTTTCACCATAGGTGTTCCTAGTTTAAATATAAGATGTTATGCCAAATCTGAGAACAATCTGATACAATATGTGGTTTCTAGAGCGGAAAAAAGTCATATCGGGAGCGAAATTTGTATGGGAGCTATATATAAATCTGAACCGATCTGACACATTTTCATAACAGGTGTTTTTAGTTGATCTATAAGATGTTTTTGCCAATTTTGAAGAAAATCTGTTAAAATATGTGGTATCTTGAGTGAAAAGAGTCAAATCGGGATTAAAATTCGTATGGGGGCTATATCTAAATCTGAACCGATTTTCTTCAAATTAAATATAGTTCGTTCTTATCCCGAAAAACTTCGTTGTGCAAAGTTTCATTTGGTTCTGTCTACAATTGCGACCTGCATCGTGATTACAAGAATAGATGGACAGACTGACATTGCTAAATCGATTCAAAAAGTGATTCTAAGTCGATCGGTATACTTAACAATGGGATTTTTTTCTAAATTTGTACTTTTAGGGGGAAATGATAAAATAGATCAAAAATATATATATATTTTTTTTATTTTTTATGATTTGCGAAAAAGCTAATTCGAACCTATATTTCCAATGTGAGAGTACAAATATTAATGGTACATTCGACAAAAAATTTCATCTAAGTAAAAACAAGTAAAAAAGGCGTTAAGTTCAGCCAGGCTGAACTTCTTGTACTCTCCACAAAGGATTGCATTCTAAAGAGGTAGACGATTTACGTATAAGTGCGATAACATTACAGGAAATTTTGTAATATAGCCAAATCAAAACAAATAAAAATATTGAAAAAATATGTTTATAAATACATATAAAATTTAATTTAAACCATGCTTATAAAGCAAGGCTACCAATATGTTTATACTATATAAAAGGTGGTTAAATTTTAAGGGCCGATGTTGATTTTGTACAAAACACAAATTAGTTAGGAAATTGTTGTCATTTCTTTTTATTATGATAATATTGGTATGGTTCAATTATGTATGGAACAAAATATCCGCCAAATGGCCGCCGCGACCTCATCGGCACACCTCCATCTGATGGTCCAAATTTACAATGGGCCGAATTATCTCATCTTTTAGCTCTTGAATTGTTGCTGGCTTATCGACGTGCACCTTTTCTTTCAAATAACCCCAAAGAAAGAAGTCCAACGGTGCCAAATCACATGATCGTGGCGCAAAAGAATCATTGTTTCGTTAACTGTGTGGCAAGTGGCACCGTCCTGTTGAAACCACATATCATCCACATCCATATCTTCCAATTCGGGCTTTAAAAAGTTTGTTATCATCTCCCGATATCGAAAACCATTCATAGTAACGGCCCGACCGGCCTCATTTTGGAAAAAGTACAGCCCAATGATGCCGACAGCCCATAAACCGCACCAAACAATCACTCTTTGTGGGTGCATTGGTTTTTCGACAACCATTATCATTCGCCCAAATGCGACATTTCTGCTTATTGACGAATCCACTGAGTTGAAATTGTGCCTCATCACTGAAGATGATTTTCACGATAAGCATTTTGATTTGAACTCCCATTTTCATAATAAGCCTGAATATGAATAAAATTCAACAATATAGTTCTGAGAATAAGACTTACACACTTTTTCCCTTAACTTACAACACTTTTTCCCTTCTACCAAAAAATTAAAATTTTGGCCCACTGTAAAAAGAAACTCAGACCAGGTGGACTATAAGTTTATTCCACAAAAATGATCTACTCAACATGCTCTTTCAGAATTATACTCTGTTCCAAACATGTTGTTGGACATCGTAATGTGAGAATAAATATAAATTATTTCGCTTAGACGAAATTTATCATATCACATAGTTCTGGATGACAAATGGAGGATATAAAAATAAATCAAAGGTATATTTTTATGTATAACCCAATTAAGAGCCCTATGTCTCGACATTTATTAAAATTAAATAGAAATCCAGAGACGTTTCTCTTTTCAAAAGTGTATTTTAAAAATAACTAAAAGTCACATAAACATTTTGGAAATTAATTTAAAATTCTATTTTCTCCTTGATTGACAACGTCGATATACTTCTTCAAACAAAAATCTATATTATCTAGATGCATAATTGACCAACTGTTTTAATTGGTCATAACTCAAAATGTGGTGTTTTTCAATTCTATATATTCAGATTCTTATTTTGGAAACATAGCACAAAACATTTGGAGCCGTTCATTAAGACCAAACCGGGAGAGAACGACGACCAACGACATGTTCGGCAGCACTAATGAAGTACCCATTCCATATGTGTCTAACCTGTGTCACCTAAAGTGGTTGCCGAGGGCAAACCTTAAAATAAACCAACTAAATACAAATTCTTAAAAGTATTATTTTCATTAATTCTTATTCCATGTTCGGTCCGCTGCCGAAATTCCTCAACAAATTGCTTTTCACATAAAAATTAACGTAAGACAACATCATTCAACAACCAATTCAAAATTTAAAACAATAATGACAACACATTCAATTAAAAATGAAATTCCTGTCTCTCCCTCCTCCTCCTCCTCCCCCACTAACGACAAATCGAAAGCGCAGCACTCCGGACAAAAATAAAGATTTTCCCAAAATCTCGCTACGAAACGAATATAGACAGACGACGGCCAACGATTGTCAGCCAGCCAGCCAGCGACTGCAAATGACAAAGAAAATGCATCACATGCACCCACCAACATTGAAAATTGAAAAGGCGGCGGCGACGGCACACTTTTCACGTGCACTCTTCAATGAATGGCAGCAGCATTCAACATCCGTACAGCCACACACACGCACGCACAGCCATTCCGACGAGTACACCATCAACATGATGACATTAACATGCCGCAAGTAAAACGAAGTGAACGAAGCCCAGAGGTTTCCCACCAGCCATCACCGCAATGCTTTGCGCCACTCACACATGAATGAAGTTTTTTCCCTGAGTTCCGTGATTTGGAGCGATGAAACCCAACATCGAACTGAAAATCACCGAAATAAGGTATTGACTGCACGGATATAAAAAATAAGAAATCTTAATTTATGTATGTGATTTCTATATTAGGTACACACTGTGAGTCACTTGAATAAGGACTAAAGTATTAAATCGGTAATTGGAAAAATATTTGTGAAAAAACTTGAAAAATATTTCCCGTATTGGTGATCGCAGGGTCCACGTAAAGTGACCAGTTAACTTAAATCAAATATAAACAGCGTTAAGACAAGGCTATCCATAAGTTTATACTAAAAAGTGAATAATATAAATACAGGGTGCGGCTAAAGTTACTATATGATGTAAAACAATTGTAACTTCTTTGCTTGCGAGTATTTAACTTTTTCTTTTTTCCTATTTCAGAAATTAAACTTGGGAGAATATTTAAAAATGGAACGCTATACAATTGCGCAATTGCGCTTGGAATTTGCTAGAGTACTTTTAAATCTCGTTGATCAAAATGAAAATTTTTTGTCAAATTTAATGATGACCGACGAAGCGCATTTTCACTTGAACGGTTTCGTAAATAAACAAAACAACAGATTTTGGGGATCCCAAAAATCTTCATCAGAAATCTTTACAACTAAAGGACAACATTCAAGAAGAAATTGATCGTATACCACAATAAACACTCAACAAAGTTATGGAAAATGCCATAAAAAGAGCACATTTTTGCGTTAGAGAAAACGGTTCTCATTTAACAGATATTATTTTTCATAATTAATGTAAAAAAATAACATAAAATAAAATTTCTTTTTATCATAAATTTTTTTGTTTTTTTTTTTTTTTCATTCCATTCAATAGTTATTTAAAAAACAAATCATATAGTTACTTTAGCCGCACCCGTATTTGTAGACAGTGGGTACTACAGTAGTTTGTATTTCCATCCTATTTAATTCCAATAGTACAAATTTTGAAAATCTCTCACGTGAACTGTGCAAAATAACCTAACTTCCTGATTCAACCAATCAATTAAAATAAAAAGTCCAACTTTGGAAAAATCTTTTTAATTTGTGTGTCTATGCGGTCAGAGGAATGTATACACCGAATTCCATGATTCGCTGCGGCCACTTTTATCCCCTGTTCCCCATTTAACCCCCTTAAATGTACGACATCCTAAAATCACTTTATTCTACGTGTCTGCACAATTAGAGGCGTGTACACGCGGAATTTCATCATTCTAGCTGTAGCCGTTTAGTTGTTACCATTTTTTATCCCTCTGTTCCCATTGTATCCCTAGAAAGTACGAATTTGGAAAAACCTGTTTATTTTTCATGTATACGCAGTCAGAGGAATTTCATGACTCAAGTTGCACTCATTTGGTTGGTACAATTTTTATCCCCCTTTTCGAATGTAGCCCCAAAAAATACGAATTTAAAAATCAGAGGAATGTTTACACAGAATTTCATCATTCTAAAAAATAATAATAATGGGGATAAAATAATTTTTATCCCCATTTTGTTTACATGTCTACGCAGTCAGAGTAATTTATACACAGAATTTCATTATTTTAGGTGCAGCCGTTTGGTTGGTACTATTTTTATCCCTTTATTCCCATTTTACCCCTTAAAGGTACGAATTTGGAAATAAATACTTTTATATTATGAATCTACTCAATTTCGCGTTTCTAGCTGTTTTCGTTTGATATGTACTATTTTTATCCCTTTTCGGCCCATTTCTCCCTATACGAATTAGAATCACTTTATGGTTTACGTTTTTGTTATAGGGGAATGCGCATACCCAATATCAGGTAAGTACAATTTGAGACATTGAAAAACATACTTAAATACTCCGAAATATTAGGAATTATTATGGGCATTTTTTTTAATTTGTATTTTTGTACGGGACAAAAAGGGATGAAAAAAGTACCAACTAAAGTGTGACAGCTAGAATCGTGAAATTTGGTATGTAGATTCCTCTCGTCACATAGAAGTGTACTATAAATGTACCCCCAGTACAAAAAGGGATAAAAATGGCACCGACTAAAGTATTGCAGGTATAGTCGTGAAATTTTGTACGTAAATACATTTGACAACGTAAAAGGGATAAAAATGGTACCAACTAAAGTATTGTAGTTAGAATATTGAAATTCGGTGTGTACATCCTCCGACCACGTAGACGGACAACAAAAATTGTTGCTTTAGAATTTGTACTTTTAAGGAGTTGGCGGGAAAAAAAGGACAAAAATGATACCCACCAAAGTATTGCAACCAGCATCGTGTAATTTGGTATGTAAATTCATCTCACCACATTATGGAGTAAAATTGGATTTTTCGAAATATTTACTCTTAAGGGGTGTGCGGGACAAAAACGGATAAAAATTGTACCAACTAAAGTATAGCAACTATAGTCGTGCAATTTGGTATGTTAATACATCTGACAACGTAGAAGTGCAATCAAATTGTATTCTTCGAAATTTGTATTTGCGTGCGGGACAAAAAGGGATAAAAATGGTACAAATTAAAGTATTGTAGCTAGAATCGTGAATTAGCTCCGATCACGCAGACGGGCAACATAAATTTTTATTTCCAAATTTGTACTTATTATGGGTGAGCGAAACAAAAAGGGATGAAAATGGTACTAACTATAGTATTGTAGCTAGAATCATGAAATATGGAATGTAAATTCCTCTCACCAGATTAAAGTGCAGTAAATTTGGATTTTTCGAAATGTGTACCTTTATGGGGTGAGCGGCACAAAAATGGTACCAAATAAAGTATTACAGCTATAGTCGTGAAATTTGGTATGTAAATTCCACTGTGAGCGGGACAAAAAAGGGATAAAAATGGTACACATTAAAGTATTGTACCTAGAATCTTGTATATTCCTCCGACCACATCAACGCGAATGGACGCGGAATTTGGTGTGTAAATTCCATTGACAGCGTAGATTTGTTTAAATTGTACTTAAAAGGGGATGAGTGGTACAAAAAGGGATAAAAATGGTACAAATTAAAGTATTGTAGCTAGAATTTCGATATTTGGTATGTAAATTCCACGTTGAAATGCTGTAAAATTTGATGTTTCGAATTATGTACTTTTAAGGAGCGTGCGGGAGAAAGAGGGATAAAGATGGTGTACAGTCCTTTAAGTACGTAAGCGCGGAACATGAATGGTTATTTCAAAATTTGTATTTATATGGTGGATGCGGGACGAAAAGGATTAATGTCGTACCAAATAAATTACATACTTTTATGGGTGACGCGAGAACACATGTTACTTATAGTAATTTTTCAAAATGTATACGTTTTGGGAAAGTGGTGCAAAATATATAAAATGGTCGGCTGCATGTAGAAACATGATATTGAGGATATAAAAGACTCTGCGGTTGTAATTTTTTGTTCAAACTGGGTAGAAAATGACAAAAATTATACAAACGAAGGAAGTTCAGCTGAACCGGTGTAAGAGTGCTATCTAAAAGGAGGTTTCCAAATTACTATTTTAGATTTATATATATCCACCAAAAGAAAATTCAATAAATACTAACCAAAACAGAAATGGATAAAACGGATAACAAATAACTGGCTCGTGCGAATAACAGCGTGCGAAATAACGAGCACTGCTAGTATATATAAATATAAAATAATAAAATCCCACGACTTTCTTGGCGTCTTAAATGTTGGCGATTCACACGAAGCCGTTGTTTTTTGGAAAAAGTGTGTTAATTTAATTTATACATTATGTTACGATATATTTTTGCCTTATTTAAGTACTTCACAGTGTGCGGGAGTCCTTCCGCTAAGACAAATTGCTTTCAATGTGTCATTAGATTTTATTCCCCCCGCATAAGTTGTTTGTGCATGTGTGTGCGCGTGTGGAAGGAAGGTGTCACCGCGCCTATCAATGCCCTATGAAAATATTAAAATCAAAGTTTTATAAAGAGTGATTTTTTTGAGGTTAGGATTTTCATGCATTAGTATTTGACAGATCACGTGGGATTTCAGACATGGTGTCAAAGAGAAAGATGCTCAGTATGCTTTGACATTTCATCATGAATCGTCTTACAAACGAACAACGCTTGCAAATTATTGAATTTTATTATCAAAATGCGTGCTCTGTTAAGAAAGTTCATTGCGCGCTTCCATTTTATGGTCAGTTTAATCGACCCAC
Source organism: Polietes domitor (assembly GCA_947397865.1). Classification (NCBI taxonomy): domain Eukaryota; kingdom Metazoa; phylum Arthropoda; class Insecta; order Diptera; family Muscidae; genus Polietes; species Polietes domitor. The sequence goes on along the minus strand of OX377619.1, from coordinate 18,737,133 downwards.
TGAAGCGGCTATTCGGGCTATTGTGACTAAATTTCGCACCAAATTTACATTGTTGGACATTAAACCTCCAACACGCTTACGTAGAGTGCGAACTGAAGAAAATATCGCAGCTGTATCGGCCAGTGTTAATGATGACCACCAATTTTCGATTCGTCGCCGTTCGCACCAATTGGGTCTCTGTTACTCAAAAACGTGGAAATGCCAAAATTGGACTAAGCGGATGGACCACCTAAGACGCAGCCGCGGTCAACATTTAAATGAAATTATCTTCAAAAAGTAAATGTCATGGACCAATCTAACGTTTCAAATAAAGAACCGATGAGATTTTGCAAATTTTATGCGTTTTTTTTAAAAAAAAAGTTATCAAGCTCTTAAAAAATCACCCTTTATTTAGTTTCCCTTCGCGTAATTTTTCCCCACATATGTGTTTTATTGTATTAATTTTTTGCCTCCGTGGAATGTCTTGGAATGGAAACAAAACTTGTGTTTAATTTTTTTCCTTTTTTGATTTTACTTCAAGTTCGAAATTCAACGTCGTTTCTTGTGGCACGGCGCGTTTTTTCGTATTTTTTTTTTCTTTTGACATATTGATGAATGTTTTAACATATTTCGTTGTTTATGTTCGACTTATTGTTCCCGCTATTGTTGTTCTTCGATTGTTGTTGTTTTTGTCTTCAATGTTGCGGTGGTGTTTGAGTGGATGTTGTCATGTCGAAGAAGTTTGTCTGTTCGATAGCTGCTGTTAGTTGGTGGTGGGTGTGGGTTGGTGGGTGGGCGAGAGCGAGTGCGTGTGTAATTGTTGTTTATTTGATTTAGTTGCTATTGAACTTATTTGGCGGGTGTGAAACTACTTTGTTAGCAGTTACAGTGGTTCGAATGAACCACAAAGATGGCAGTAACGTGTGAAGGTGAACGTGCATGTGGAGAACGCGTTACACCGTGCAACAGTCCAAAATCTCTGGGAAGTGATAGTTTTTATCTGGTAGATATTGTCGAGTATAAGAGGAATCAGTATTCGGTATTTGCCAGACACTAAACTAACCAACTAAATAAAGTATTACAGCTAGAATCGTGAAATTTGGTATGTAAATTCCTCTGGCAATTATATATATAGAAATATAGAAGCGCAATAAAATTGGATTTTTCGAAATATGTACTTTTAGGGGGTAAGCGGCAAAAAAGGGATAAAAGTTGTACCCATTTAAGTATTGCATCTATAGTCGTGAAATTTGGTATGCAAATTCCTCTGACAACGTAGAAGTGCAAATCTAAATAAATTTTTCGAAATTTGTACTTATTATGGGTGTCCGGGACAAAAAGGTATACAAATTGTACCAACTAAATTATTGTAGTTAGAATCGTGAAATTCGGCGTGTACATTTCTCCGACCATGTAGGCGCGCAACATAAATGGATTTTTCGAAATTTGTACATTTAAGGGATGAGAGGAACCAAAAGGGATAAAAATGGTACCAACTAAAGTATTACAGCTAGAATCGTGAAATTTGATATGTAAATTCCTCTGACCATGTAGAAGCGCAGTATAACTGGATTGTTCGAAATTTGTACTGTTTTAGAAGGTAGGCGGGATAAAAATTGTTCCAATTTAAGAATTGCAGTTATAGTCGGGAAATTTGGAGTGTAAACTGTGTGTAAAGCGCAATCTAAATGGATTTTTTCAAAATTATTTTAGGGGGTGAGCAACAAGGGATAAAAGTAGTACCAACTAAAGTATTGGAGCTATAGTCGTGAATTGTGGTGTGTATGTTCCTCTGACAACGAAAAGAGCAAATCTAAACGAATTTTTCGAATTTTGTAGTTATAAAAAGTACCAACAAAAATATTTCAGCTATAGTAGTGCAATTTGTGTTTAAATGTCTCTTACAACGTAGACTTGCAACATAAATGACTATATATATATATATATATATATATATATATATATATATATATATATATATAGATATATATACATTATAGACATTGTTTTTTTTTTGGTCTGTAATCAATATTTCATATGAACTGGGATATTGCCCTGGCTCAAGAACATTTTGCATTTATATTTAATAGAATGCAAATTTATTTTGTATTTTGTTTTATATTTTTATATTTTGTTTTTACAGAACTGAAAAATGTTTACTAGAACAAAAGTTATTGAATTTCGGCCGATGGATTTTAATTCCGAACATCTGTGTGGTGCAGACCGAAATCGGTCAAGAGGGAAATATTTTGCCCTAACAATGATTGAAAATTCCCCTAATACCTAGAGTATTTACTCATTTTTTTCGCCTTATATTCAAAATTGCTACATACAAAGTTAGTTTTGCAAATGCATTCCTTTTGGAGGTAAAGAAGGACAAAAAGGGATACAAATGACACCAATGAAACGAAACAGCTAGCAACAAGAAAGTTGGTGCGTACATCCCTCTAATTACGTAGAGATATAAAATAGAGAGATTCTTGACGACTGTTGGCGTTAATTGGGAAGAGAGGGACATAAATGGTACCAATCAAACGGATGCAACTATAATAATGAAATTCAGCGTTGACGTGAGAATTAATGATATAATTTAGGTTCAAAATAGGAAAATATGGGTTAAACATAGGCTTTGCACTTTCCCGTACTTTTTATTTCCCGGGAAACGGGAATTATATTTTCAATTTCCCGGGATCCCGGGACAGCACGGGAAATCGTCAACATACTGTTTACCATGAGTTAAGCTTATTTTTTCCAATGAAACATTCACATTTTATTAAAGTAAAATAAATATATATTTCACAACGAACCAGTTACAGAATTCATATAATAAAGCGCAATGTGAGATCAATTCAAACATCTTTTCAAGTTTCAAAATTAATTAAAGATCAGATATTTCTTATTTTATTGGAAAATGTGGACGCGACGGAGAACGATGGTTCACATTAATAGTGAGTAGAGCATTAAATGAAATCTTTGTTCTTTGTCCTGTCGCTTCGAAAACTTTAAATTCTTTATTTTTGGCGTTTGGATACACGCCTAAAATCAATTTTTCATGGATTTTAATTTTTTTCATATGGAGCTTGACAGGAAAAATTCGAAAAAGTGGATTTTGAGTTTACATCCGAACGCAGCTTAAAATATTTTGTCATCCAACTGCAATATTTGACATACATACATGATTAAAAGCTATGTGATATAAATTGTTATACAACATTTTTAATTTTATTGTGGATATAATGGAAAAATATGCGAAGAAATATGTACAATTTTCTGCTGAATTCCCGCGGGATTCCCATACGAATTTCCCGGGATACGGGAATTTTCCCGCGGGAAGTCCCGGGATGCAAACTCTAGTTCAAATTAATACCGACCAAGCATAAAATCCAGTGTGTGTATTCTTAGAATGACAGAGCAGCAGCAACAAATGCGAATATGTTATCATCACTGTCAATAGATGAACAAAAAACGCTGGTCTTCTGGGATGTTCTGTAATTCATTTTCGTTTGGCTGTAGATTGAACTATGGGTCCTTTGGAATATCGAAAATTTACTCATATATTTTTTAGTTTTCCAAATACCATCCACCATGAGAGGACAGTTGAATATTATTAAAAATATGTCTACGTGTCTACGAAGACAGACGAGTGTAAACACTGAATTTCATGATTCTAGCTACACCCATATGCTTGGAACCAATTTTATCTCGTTTTGATCCTAAAGGTGCGTATATCGAAATATATCTTTATTTTTCGCATCTACATAGTCAGAGCAATGTAACACCGAATTTCACTATTCTGTTTGGTACCTTTTTTATCCTCTTTTGTCCCATTTTCTGCCTAAAAGTATAAATTTCGAAAACTTTCTTTATGTTTCGCGACTACGCATTCAGAGGAATGCCTGTACCAATTTTCATGATTTCAGCTTCAACGGTTTAGTTGGTACCATTTTTATACCTCTTTACCAATTGAATCACTTAAAAGTACGAATTTCACAAAATCCCCCTATTTTACATGTCTATGTAATTATAAGGATGTACACACCGAATTTCATGTTTCTAGCCGTTATCGTATCATTGGTGCCATTTTTATCCCCATTTCACCGGCTAATCTAAATATGAGGGGTCCTTGCTAGGGAAAAATGTTTCCCTCTGGGTCGATTTCGCCAACTTTCAATCTCAAGCGATTTGCAACTCTTAGACACATTTACGGAATATTATAACCTCTTAGAACATTTCGTTCGGCATCTGGCGTTCTTTCAACAGACAGACATATATACTTTATGGGGTCTCCGACGAATATTTCAAGGTGTTACAAACGGAATGACAAAGTTAATATATCTCCAACCAAATCATCATACTTCATTTCGAAGTAATTTCTAAACTAATGCTATTGTCATTTGTTGCCGTTTCAATTATGCTCTGCGAACCACTGTTCACACTTGGTTGTCTTACTGCGCTGTGCTCCTTGAGCGGCACTGACTCTGTGCATTCATCCAGGCAGCCAACCATCTACGTTGCCTTCGCCGTGAATGCCAAATGAAATTATTGTTTATTGTTAGCAGAGGCTCCTCCATTCTAATAAACGGTACGGACGGAGGAATTCATAAACGTATAAATGCGTAAATCTTCAGTGTGTGAATATGATGTCTAATATTGAAACATAAATCACTTGAGATTATCCTCGTGCCTTGAACCAACCGCGCCACAACTGCCAGCGATGGTTGCCAGCCACTGGCACTAGCACTGCCACTGCTGCTGATGATGGCCGCGACGCTGCTTGACGAGGTTGTCTTGTTGCACGACCATGGAACCATCAAGAGGAGCTAGCTGCTGCCAAGTAGCTATAGATGTGCTGATGTGTCGTCGCGCTCCTTTGTTTACTCAATTGTTACCCGTGGAACGGAACGTATTGAAAGTGATTAATGCATTGATTCTCTAGATGAGATATTGATCTTAATATTTTATCGAAATCGTCCGAGATGACAGGCAGACACAAATAAAGCCTATAAAGACGATGAATGGAAGCAAGCGCCCGAGATACAATGAAAGCAACAGATAAATAAGTAATTGACTACATATGTCTGTCTGTTGAGATATATCTATAAGATATAGCGGTACAAGATAAATGATAATGTATCAACTAAAGCGCAATTTAATAGTTTCCTCCAATCGACCAACTCCCCGGCATTTATAGTTAGTGATGGCTTGACATCATTTATCATCCTTTTTGGGGCGTTGCAGCCAAAGACGACAAAACTTTGTTAAATTCACCCAAAACTTTCGCATAGCAAATATTTTGCTGGCATGCAGAAGCGTTGCATGGTGTCATCCGCGCGTCTGCCCCCCAATGATGTTGGCGACAAGCTCCAAACCGCGCATTAGTCTGTACTAATTTCATAAATACTTCAGTTTTCACGTCATAGCATATATCCCCACAAAAATATGTTAGTTAGCAAAGCAAATACGATTTGGTGGGAGATTTTGGCATTGCGTTGCGTGCTCCCAGATTGCTCGGCTCTTTCAAAAGGTGGGTGAGAGTGAGAACAGTCTCACACAGCTTCAGCTTCGTCGTCACACTCAAAATAATGCATTCCGCCAGTGCAAATCTTCTTCTCCGTCGCCTCACCTTTATCAGTCGTCAGAGAGAGAGGAGCGTGTATCTATAAAAATACCGCACACAATTTCTCTGGTATTTAAATGAGAGAGAGAGAGCGCACCTTACAAAAGAAACGAGTTCCTTTTTTACGAAGGCATCCGGAAGAAAACAAACAAACGAAGTTTTACATAATTTTTACAGTAAGTGAGCAAGAGACCAACGATTTTCAATGTTGTTGTACGCTCTTTGCGGCACACAAAGTATCTCTGGGCTCAATTGTTGCCAGCAGAAGTTCGATTCGAACTGTTATATGCAACATGTTGGGCTGTGTACGTGCGCTAACATTTCCAACCGGATGTTAAGTAAGCAACAGTATTGTTTGAATGTTAGCGGTAGTTTATGTAAAGTCTATGTTGAAATATGTATAGACAGGAAAGGAATTAATGTTGTCAAGTTAATACATTTTCTTCTTTCACACTACAGTTTAAGAAGAGCATTTTGGAGTAGTTTTACACTAAACCCAAATAATATGAACATTCAGAACGGTTTCCATAGACGCCAAAGCGAAATAATACTTGCATTTAAAAATTGCGTTTAGTTAGCCAGGAATGCTTTCCGCAGTATTGGTATCGAGAGGAGGCTGTCGTCTTTACGTACTATCTAACGTAACATATTTGGAACAAGTGAGAAAGCCTAAATTCGAGCGGGTCTCACTACAAGTTTGTTATTACTATACAGCGGACTTTTATGCAAATCTCATTTCTAATCTACAATTGAGTTGACTACCTAAAGTTCATTATACACTCCACGAGAGTATTATGTCTTTGTGCATTTGTTTGTAACACCCAAAAGGAAGAGAGATAGACCCATTGTTAATTATACCGATCGACTTAGAATCACTTTTTGAATCGATTTAGCAATGTCCGTCTGTCTGTCCGTCCATCTATTCTTGTAATCACGATACAGGTCGCAATTGTAGACAGAATCAAATGAAACTTTGCACAACGAAGTTTTTCGGGATAAGGACGAACGCTATTTAATTTGAATAAAATCGGATCAGATTTAGATATAGCCCCCATACGAGTTTCACTCCCGATTTGACTCTTTTCACTGTAGATACCACATATTTTAACAGCTTTTCTTCAAAATTGGCAAAACATCTTATAGCTCCATAAAAATTTCACTCCCAATTTGACTTTTTCCGCTCTAGAAACCACATTTTTTAACAGATCTTCTTCAAATTTGGCAAACTATCTTATATTTCCACTAGAAATACCCACGGTGAATATGGGTCAGATCGGTTCAGATATATATGCAGCTCCCATACAAATTTCACTCCCGATTTGACCTTTTTCGCTCTAGAAACCACATATTTTAATAGATCTTCTTCAAATCTTCCAAGATATATTATATTTCAACCAGAAACACCCATGGTGAAAATGGGTCAGATCGGTTCAGATTTATATATAGTCCAATACAAATTTCGCTCCCGGCTTGACTTTTTCCGCATCAGAATCCACGGATTTTCACCGAATTTCTTCAAACTGAGCATAAACGTTACACTAGATAGTTATATTCTATTATGAATGTGGGTAATGTAATGTTTGGATATAGCCCCGATACAAATATTTTCTCGATTTAACAAATTGGGTCAGGTCATATTAGGAAACATACAAAAATCCTTCCCGTTTTCTCTTTTTTAGCGAATTGATTTGTATTCGGATAGAAAGTGGAGTGTATCATAAAGTCGTCCCCGCCCGACTTTAGCCTTTCCTTACTTGTTTTTTTATGTTGCACTTTTGCAGAAAATTCTGAACCGATATGCCTCAAATTAAATATCGTTCATCCTTGATCCACAAACCTTACTTGTGCCAATTTTTGTTATATCGGACTGTATTTTGATTACAACAATAGATGGACAGACGGACATTGCTAAATCGATTCAAAAAGTGATTCTAAGTCGATCGGTATAACTAACAATGGGTATATCTCGCTTCCTTTTGGGTGTTACAAACAAATGCACAAAGCCATAATACTCTCGTAGAGTGTATTAATATTAATAGCCCACTAATATATAATACTGCAATTGTGATCAAAATACATGAGGCAGCAATCTTCAAAAGTGTGCCCTAAATATTAGATGTATTGTCAGCCGTCATTAGTGAGAAACATTTTCCCTCAGGACCGATTTCTCCCATTTGCAATTTCTTGATTCAGCTACAAACAGAGTGCCTGCATCATTTTGATAAGAAAAGTACAAATCTCAAACACATCTACTTTCATGGTATGCACATCCGTTTGTTTTTTACCAGTTTTATTATGTTTTGACCCCAAAATTTTTAAGAAATACTAACATTTTCGTATCTACGAAGACAGACGAGTGCACCGAATTTCACTGTTCGAATTGCCACCATTCAGTTGGTACAATTTGTGATCACTTTGTCCCATTTTCCGCCTAAAATTACAAATTTCGGAAAAATCCTTCATGTTTCGCGTCTACACAGTCAGATAAATGCATACACCGAATTTCATGATTTTGATTTCGCCAATTTTCAATCCCAACTGTTCTGCAAGCGGAAAATTTGAACCTCTTACCTGATTTCATTCGGACGCTACCGTGCTTTCAGACGGTCATGGCTAAATCGTCTTAGAATTTTACCAGAATACAGAATATGTATACTTTATGGGATCTCCGTTGACTATTTCAAGGTGTTACAAACGGTATAACGAAGTGAATATACCCCCATCCAAAGGTGGAGGGTATAAAAGCATAGCAAAACTGTGAATATAAAGTTCGTCCTAGGCTTTTATATGCATTTGTTACAGACAGAAGAAAAATCTTTGCAGTTGACCATTTGCCGCTGGGGATGACGACCAGCGATACATATAAGAGTATATGCGGACGAACCACCAGCATATTTGAAAGGAAATTGACGAATTGATTATTTTTAGAGGTGTTTTCAGATGGTTTGAGCTAACAAAGAAATATTTTGCAGATCATCATTAAACTGGATTGTTTAATGATGATTGATTTCTGAGCAAATTTCTGAGTATTGAAATTTAGGCGATCCAGCCTTATACGTATATTATACTCGTCCTTCTTGGTAATATTACGTTTTCCTGTTTCAGGGAAAACTCATAACAGTCCGACCACTTTTTTTATAAAAGAAACACGGTTTTTGAAATCACGGTTTTCTAAAAATCCGAAAAACCGGATTTTGATCATTCTAATTTGCACTCGTCTGACTGCGTAGACGCGGAAAATAAGAGGTATGAATTTAGAAAAAATTTAAGTGTCAAATTGGAAAAAGTAGTGATTCTACTGGTACCGTTTGCATGGTACCAGTAGAATTTCCATTAAATTCAATGATAGACAAAATTCGTAATTATCGCGTCCATACAGTCAGAGCGACATATACACTGAATTTGTTGATTCTGGTTGTTGTACAGGGTAATCAAAAGAAAATTGTGTGGACCATGGAAGGGACGTGGCAATTTTGCCTATATTCGAACGAAGTCTAAGTCTGGAAAAATATTACGGTTATCGTGTATACCAGCTGCGGATCTCGGACAAAAAAATGTTTGTTTTTGTTGCGTAGTGCAATCAAAACAATTAAGTAAGTTTCAGTCGATTACACCGACTTATATGTATTTATAAACATACCCTCACTCTCAGAGAACATGTGTATGGATGGTCTAACATTTTACTTAGTGCCGGATTATGTGTGTGGGAGGTACTGGAAGTTTGTGGCAATTAGACCCAGCTTCCAGGGTGGAGACATTTGTGTGGGAGGTACTAGAAGGGGCTATTATAAAAACATTTTCAACTGATTTTGACTACCCGTATGGAAATTATGTCGGTTTTATTTCAACCAAAGCTTATTCCACTTTGTGTGAGAGGTGCCAGAAGGGGTGTGGTAATTTCGCCCATATTTCAAATGTATCAAACATTTATAAAGGCATTATCATCTTTCCAAATTCATAGTATTCCGACCATCCGTATATAAGTTATAAGTTAGCTTTAATTTTAAGTAAGTTGGGTTGAATTGTGTGGGAGGTACGAGAAGGGGCGTGGCAATATTCGCCACATCTTACATGCTCAAAGTGCTTATAAAAACTTTATCGTATACCAAAATATAGCTTATGCCGACTATCCGTGTGGACGTTTCATTGATTTTTATATAAAATAGGAATATTTACCATTTGTGTGGGAGGTACCAGAAGGGGTGTGGCAATTTCGCCCATATTCGAACTTAAAATTGGGAAAAATATTACCATGTACAAAGTTTGAATTGTTAAGTTATCGTGTACACCAGCCAGCGAGACAGACGGACGGACGGGCATGGCTCAAACATCTTAAAAATGTTGTGAAACGGATTTGGTCCAAACATACTTAGGGTCTTAAGTCAATCCTTCAATGCGTTACACTTTTTTCTGTCCCGAATGATATATACCCTCTTATTCTGTAGAGTAAGGGTATAATAAAATTAAAATATTTTACTTGTTTTGCAATAATCATCTTTTTATACCCTCCACCTCCAGGTTAGGGGTATACTAACTTTGTCATTCCGTTTGGAATGGACTATCGTCATGAGACCCTATAAAGTATATATATTCTTGATCGTCATAAAATTCTAGGACGATCTAGTAATGTCCGTCCGTCTGTTGAAAGCACGCTGGCATCTAAACGAAGGGAGCTATGAGGTCCAAATTTTGCATAAATACGTCTTATAGTCGTAGATCGGTTGGGATTGAAAATGGGCGAAATCGGCCCAAAGGGAAAAAATTTTCCCTCACAAGGTCTGAAAAAACCCATAATAACTCCTAATATTTTAGAGTATTTTACTTACTTGATATTGAGTATGCGCATTCCCCCGATAAAAAAACGTGCACCATAAAACGATTTTTATTCATAGGGGGTGAAATGGGCCAAAAAAAGGATAAAAATGGTACATATCAAACGATAACAGCTAGAAACACGAAATTCGCTGTGTACATTCCTCTAATTGAGTAGAAAATTATTATTGAAATTATTTTTTCCAAATTCGTACCTTTAAGGGATAAAATGGGAATAGACGGATAATAATGGTACCATCCAAACGGCTGCACCTAGAATAATGAATAATGAAATTCGGTGCAGACACGTAAAATAAAACGAATTTTCTAAATTCGTACTTTTTGGGGTTCAAATGGAAAAAGGGGATAAAAATAGTACCAACCACATGACCACAGTTAGAGTCATGAAATTCGGAGTAGACGCGAAAAATGAAAGTTCTTTTTCCAAATTCGTACTTTCAAGGGATACAATTGGTACAGGGGATAAAAATAGTACCAACTAAACGAATACAGCTAGAATGATGAAATTTGGTGTGTACATCCCTCTAATTGAGTAGACATGTAAAATGAAGTGATTTTAGATAGCCGTACTTACGTACTTTTATAGTCTTATAAGCGTGGCTTGAAATAATAAAAATATTATATTTATTTACAAAATTATTTTTCCAATACTTGTATTTGTTTTGGTTTGGTTATATTAAAAATAATATATTTTCCTGAAATTTTACTGCACTTCTACGCAAATTGACTGCCTCTGTGGAATGCAATCCATGGTGGATGGTATATGAAGTTCGGCCCGGCCGAACTTAACTCCGTTTTTACTTGTTCTAAATAATCTGTATGTTTGAGAGAGTGATTTTCAATAATTTCCGAGATATGGTAAAAAATGTCTTTTCTTTTGTTATTATTTACTTTTCATGTCCAAATATAATATATAAAAGAAATTCGATTTAATTAATTAATGCTGTAAACAAAATTCGTTTCAATTCGAACACCTGCCAAAATTTCTTGGTTGTTTTACGTGGATTTCTCATGTATCCACATTTATGGGCCTTTTAAAGATCCTTTTCAGGTTGATGCTATCTGATATATTTGACTGAAACTCTTAACTCAATTTTAGTCTTTTAATCTCAAACTAAGTTAAAACGACATGATTGCCACTAGTAAAGTCAACAGCGGTTTAGTATAATCCCTCCTAGTTTAGCAGTTTTCGTTTTATACCCAACTAAACTCCTTCAAAGTCAACTGCCACCCAGCAGTTGATGCAGACGAAATTATTGCAAATTTCCGACAAAGTTTTGAGTGTTTTAATGAACACCGTCGAAATCACTTAAAAACACATTCATAAATTTAATAACCGAAACCACACCTTACAGACAAATTAATGTTCATGCTCTGCGCTACCAGCACCCCCTGCCCTTGCCCCCGCGTCATTGTGCTATTATTCATACCTCGAACAGGACATGCAATACGCTTTTTAAATTGTTATAAATTTTGCAAACGGCGGCAAAAAAGACACCGACGAGATGGAGGAAATTGAATTATGACAGACAATGCGAAAATAAATGCATGCATTTAACAAAGACCGGAAAAAGGAAATGGCAAACAAAGGAAATGAAAATGAAACAAAAACGTTTTCTCGCCACAGTGGTTACAAGCAGGATATATGGAATACATGAATTACATTTATTTTTCTTAAACAAAATATAGTCAAATTGTTTTCAATTACAAAACGTGAAGAAATACTACTAAAATGGGACGAAAAAGGGATAAAAGTGGTGCCAAACGACAACAGCTAGTAACGTGAAACTCGGTGTTGTCATCTTAACAATCGCAAATACCCATAAATGAAGGGATTTTTTTAATTCGTACAACTGGTGGGATAAAAATGGTACTAATCAAACTGTTGAAGTTGAAATTCGGTGTATACATTCACATGAGTGTGTAGTCGCGAAGCATAAAGGAATTTTAAGAAAATTTTTAATTTTTTGGGGGAAAACGGAAGGAAAGGGGATAAAAATGGTACCAATCCAACGACTAAAGCTAGAATATTGAAAACTTCACTTTGGCTGCATAGACTCGAGATATAAAACGATCTTTCGACATTGGCACTTTTAGGGTTAATATGGGCAAAACGGGTTAAAATTGGTACCTGCCAAATTACTGCAGCTAGAATCATAAAAATCGATTTATACATTTCGCTGATTGAGTAGATTCGCAATAGGAATTTTTTGAAAGTTTTACTTTTTGGGAAAATACGGAGAAAGGGTATAAACTGATACCAATCAAACTTCTGCAGCCAGAATCTTGGAATTTGATTCATACACTTCACTGACTGCGTAGACGCTCAAAATAAAATGCCTTCTCCCAAGTCGTACTTTTAAAGGCAAAATGGGGTAAAAGGGATAAAACTGGCATCGAACACACGACTTTAGCCACAATCGTACGAATGTGAGAGATAATAGATTTACGGCAAAATTATAATTATTTTGATGTATATAGTCAAGGACTGTCAAGCAATGTGTCCCTAAAAGTACGAATTTGCAGAATTTTGTTGTATAAAAGTTATTAAGACAATTTCTTTGGGTTTTAGGGGAAACAAATCAATTTTTTCAGTAAAAATATTTATTTGTTGATATTTATTATATTTTATATTTTATTTCCACATCATCATATATTAACATTTTTTTAAAGAAATAATAATTGAAATTTCTAACTTTTCCTCAATATGTATACTGCGCACACACTCTGTAAATTTCAAAGTAATCCGAGATATCGGCAAAATGAAGAATTCCATTCTAAATAAACGATAAATTTTCAAAGGTCTTCCGACTTTGATGAAGATTGGTGAGCATGATTGGCATTGCAAAAAATAGACAAAATTATTTTTATTTTTTGTGAAAAACTACAGCGTCCATATAACTTTAAAATTATACATATTTTGAGACAATTTTTTCAGAATAATTCGAATTTTTATCGGATAAATCAAAATTAAAAAAAAATAACAAAACAAATATTTTTTCAAAAATGTTTTTTTATACCCTCATATATATTCACTTTGTCACTCCATTTGTAACACCTTGATATATTCAACGGAGACCCCATAAAGTATATATATTCTGGGTCGTGGTAAAATTCTAAGACGATCTAGCCATGTTCGTCTGTCTGCGGAAAGCACGATAACGGCCGTACGAAATGAGCTAGGAGGTTCACATTTTTCCTAAATATGTCTTATGGTTGCAGATCGGTTGGGATTGAAAGTGGGCGAAATCGGCCCAGAGGGAAACAATTTCGCTAACAGGGACTGAAAATATCCCCTAATATTTAGACTATTTAAGTCATTTTAAATGTCTGCTTTATATGCACTTGGAATTTGTTGCGTACATTCCTCTTGTAGCGTAATAGCACCTAAAAATAAATACACGTTTTAGCGGGTGAAATGGGACAAAAAGTGATAGAAATGATATCAATGATACGATAACAGCTAGAAAAATGAAATTTGGAATCTACATCCCTCTAATTGCGTAGATACGTAAAATAAATAGATTTTTCGTACTTTTAAGGGAAACAATTGGAAAAGTGGGATAAAAATGGTACCATGCAAGCAGCTGAAGTTAAAATCATGAAATTCGGTGAATACAATCATCTTACTGTGAAGATGCGAAACAAAAAGGATTTTTTAGAAATTTGTACTTTTAGTTGTTTGTATGTATAGTTGGTCTGTTATGTTGTATGTCTTTTCATTTATTTTGTTTAAGACCATAGGTTGTGCTGAAGTCTTCAGGAGAACCCAAAAATTAGCAAAAAACTTTTAGGCGGAAAATGGTGCGACTGGGTCGTATGGGGATAAAAATGGTACCAACCAATCAGCTGAGCATGTATGCTGCCCACACTCTGTAAATTTCAGACTGGGATCGATAGTAATTTCCGAGATATCGGCACAAATAAGAAATTCCATATTAATTAAACTATCGATTGGGTATTATTAGGCAAAATTATTTTTAAAAATTTTGAAAACTATGGCATCCCCCTACCACTTTGCAATTATACATATTTTGATGGAGAACCAATTATATATTTTCTTGTTTGGCAGATAATTAAACAATTTTTTTCAGAATAATTGATACTTTTATCGGATAATAAAAATTAAAAAAATATATTTTTTGAAAATTTAAAAAATAATGAAAATAGTTTTTTTTTTAAAGAAAACAAAAAAGCGTTTGTTAAAAAACATTTGTGGTTTAGGAATTGTCTCCAAAAGTTTATAATATTTTTTTCAAAAAATCTATTTTTAATGGCACGAAAAAAATCATAAAAAATAGAAACAAAAATTAAAAAATTGCGATTTTTAAAAAATATTTTGCGTCAACAAGGAATATCATTAGCAGAGTCGATTTAACGATGTCCGTCTGTCCATCCGTCTGCTGTCCATCTAAGCTTGTTCGCACTCTACAGGTCACAATTGTTGTCGGATTGTCATGAAACTTGGCAGAAGTTATTTTTTCTGACCAAGGACCATCGGTATTGAATTCAAATGTCGCTCCCGATTTGACTTTTTCCGCCCTATAAAGCACATATAGTACCCGATTTTCTTTAAATTTGGCTTAACACCTTATAATCAAACTAGAAACACCTATGGTGAAAATGGGTAAGATCGGTTCAGATTTAGATATAGCCCCCTTACAAATGTCGCTCCCGATTTGACTTTTTCCGCTCTAAAATCCACATCTTGTACCCGATTTTCTTTATATTTGGCACAACATCTTATAATCTAACTAGAAACACCTATGCAGAATTTGGGTAAGATCGATTCAGATTTAGATATAGCCCCTATACAAATGTCGCTCCCTATTTCACTTTTTCCGCTTTAGAAACCACATATTGTACTTGATTTTCTTTAAAATTGGCACAACATTTTATAATCGAACTAGAAACACCTATGGTGAAAGTGGGTAAGATCGATTCAGATTTAGATATATCCCTCATACAAATGTTGCTCCCGAATGTTTATCCGATTTTGGCCAAACTTTACATATTATATTTCTCCTATAAATATACATGGTGAAGGCGCATCACATCGATCCAGGTTTCAATATACCCCCGAACAAATGTCCTTTCCGATTTAAAATTTTTTGTCAACACATACATTTACAGGATAAAAAATCCTTCCCGATTTCACTTTTTTACCGAATTGAATTGTAATTAGATAGAAAATCCGTCCGCCTTTAGTCTTTCCTTACTTGTTTGGGAGATGCCCATATGTCCATACTTTGGTATAAGCCACATAGGGCCCCATTCTGATCTATTACAGCTCTAGAAACTACATCTTATCAAATTCTTTAACGAATTTTGCAGATCATGATATTTTTCTACTAGGAATACCTACCGTGAATGAGAAATATATAGGCCCATGTTTTGGACCAGGCCCAAAATGTTCTTATAGACTCCCTTTTGAAATGTCGGTCCGATTCATCCTATTACTACTGTATAATTTGTATTTGTCTGTTGGATAATTGGATAA
Organism: Polietes domitor; assembly: GCA_947397865.1. Classification (NCBI taxonomy): domain Eukaryota; kingdom Metazoa; phylum Arthropoda; class Insecta; order Diptera; family Muscidae; genus Polietes; species Polietes domitor. The sequence continues at coordinate 18,721,204 of OX377619.1, read as the reverse complement.
TTGTTAAATATGACTAAAGATGAATTTATAGTAACTGTATAATTTATATGAACTACATTAAATTGCTCACATGAAATACCTGGGTTTAGTAACCAAAGCGAGGCACACACGCAGGGAGTGGTGTAGTTTATTATATTCTATTCTTATTCTTGTTATAATAATTATATAATTATATTATATTCTTGTTATAATAATATTAGTATTTTGTACCCAGCGTTGCACGGGTTCATTCTTTTCCCTACTTCATATGCTTTGGATGATAAAATGAATAATTTTTGATAGTTTTAAAATATTTTTTGTACCACCCCCTGTGTCCTATTATGGCCTAGTATATCCAGAAGCTAGATACAGTAAAATTGTCAAGCAAATCGGTTCACCGGTTTAACGTCCTATACGGAACATACAGACACGCATTGATTTTTATATGTATATATAGATTTTATTCAGTAAATATTGTTTATAAATAAATTTTCAATGTTGTAACCCCAGCTCCTTGTGGGCATTAAAGAGGCTAAATGACAATAATACAATGTATTTACTTCATTCACAAATGCATATAAGTATAATTAGAAGTGTTTCCAAAAAGAGAGTACAAATATTTAAGGTACCTTCGCCGAAAGTTGGAATTTTTTTAAAAAATTATAAAAATCATAAATTTGTTTAATATCGTTTTCGATTTTAGAAAGTCAAAATGCATCAGAAAATGTAGTGTTACTAAAGTGAAAACATAAAAATGGGGTGTTTTCGGTGGATCAGCCAATTGCAACAAATCAGAATTCCTCCACAGTGTGATATTATCCGTGAAATAAATTTTCAGAGCCCATACATTGTTAGCACTTGGTTCTTTAGTTTCGGATATATAAGTAATATTACCACATTTCGGATACACTGTACTCAAATGGTAGAATACACACATTCATTCATATATATGTATGAGTCAAATTTAAGTCTATGACTTTTCGGCTTAACAGCACAACCAACAACCAAACAAACAAAGCCAACGAAATATGGCGTTTATGGTTATTAAACAAAGTCATCATTTGATGAAACAATGATCACCAACAAATTCTCGCTATCATCACAATCATTGCGGCCAACATGCCCATCGTCATCGTCGTCATTCACGGCCACTTTAGACGGTTGGCTTTTTTTCGTTTGTTTGTTTTTTGCCCACACAAGTCATATGTCATTATAAATCAACGAACCACAGAAATCACGGGATAACCGCATATACGCACTCTCATATACGGGCTTGGGGAGAGAGGGGAACTAACTAACGATTTGGCGTTCACATATGTACGCACATAACGCACCCAACACCCACCGACCTACGCACATATACTTTCTCGTACTAGTAGTCGTCCTCGTCTTCGTCCTCGAGCTGGAGTAAACCACACAAAATCACAAGTCATCAAATCTTACTTTCTCTTTGTTGGCCCTGCTAACAAATGTTTGGCTTTAAAGACCTTTAATCACCCGACAACGACGACGACGACGAACGATGATAACGTTGGGCGTCTAGCTTGTGTGGGGGGGGGGGGAGCAGCGTGCTGGCATGTGTTGCCAAACATTGGTTTGTGCAAATATGCTCATGTCCTTACAAATCGAAATAAATATTAACGTGTTTTGGTGGAATGAATCACTTTTGTGTTTACAGGATTTTGTACAAATAACTTGTGTATGGCGGTTGGTTGGTTGTGTGCTTTTTGGCCGAGAACTTGTGAAGAATTTCGTAAAATCTACTTATAGTCGCTTAGATTGAAGTCCTTGAACTTCGGCTGGGATAGAAACGTTTAAAAATGTAGGATTCTTGTTTAGTTGTGAAATGCAATGTTTAATAAGGTGTTGAGGAACTCTTTTTCACATAAAATGAATGAAAATAAAACTGATGGGAAATGTTTCATATTTAGACATGATAAACAAGTACGGAAAGGCTAAAGTCGGGCGGGGCCGACTATATGATACACTCCACTTTCTATCTGAATTCAATTCACTTCGGTAAAAAAGTGAAGTGAAGAACAGTTGTTTCGATCTATATCCAAACAAGGAATGAAGTGACCCACTTGCACAATAAGTTCTTCCAGTTCAAGTCTAACGCGTTATGCTCAATTTGAAGAAATTCTGTGTAAATACGTGGTTTCAGAGGTGGAAAAAGTCAAGCCGGAAGCGAAATTTGTGTGGGAGCTATATATAAATCTGAACCGAACTGATCCATTTTCACCAAGGGTATTTCTAGTGGAAATATAAGATATTTCGCCTAATTTGATGAAGATCTGTTAAAATATGTGGCTTCTAGAACAGAAAAAGTCAAATCGGGAGCGAAATTTGTATGGGAGCTATATATAAATCTGCACCGATCTAATACATTTTTACAACAGGTGTTTCTAGTTGAAATATAAGACGTTTTGCCAATTTTGAAGAAAATATGTTAAAATTCATGGTATCTAGATTGTAAAGAGCCAAATTGGGAGTGAAATTCGTATGGGGGCTATATTTAAATCTGAACCGATTTTCTCAAATTAAATAGCGTTTGTCCTTATCCAGAAAAACTTCGTTGTGAATAATTTTATTTGTTTGTGGCTACAATTGCGACCTGTACTTTGATTACAAGAATAGACGGACAGGCACACAGACAGACGGGCATTGCTAAATCGATTCAAAAATTGATTCTAAGTCAATCGGTATAATTAACAATGGATCAATCTCGCTTCATTTTGGGTGTTACAGACAAATGTACAAAAACAAAATACTATCGCTTCGAAAGTTGTACTATGCGAGTGTACAATATCTATGTAAATAAATTTCCAAAAATGTATATTTAATGGATTTTATATGTTTTAACGTGAGGTGTAAATTGGTCCTCTGCAATTGATCCGAATATTTATGAAAACAATTTATCGTATCTAAAAAGGTGACCTGCGCCATGGAGTGCATTTCACAGTATTATCGCCAGAGCAAAGATCATCAAATGGAAAACTGAGTATACAGCTTTTCTGCATGGACTTTAAGTTGTATGTGTATAGGAACTTGTTTGGCTCCAATTAAAAAAATGCAAAATTGTCGCACGGAGTTATCAGCGGCAAAAACTCTCAAACTTCGTGTACCAAAATCTCGACTTCATTGATTGAATTTTGTAAATAACATTCCTATTAAGCATATTCTAAAAGATTTTGCCGATATAGCGGCTTATTTTAGCTGTGGATAAATTTAAAGTTCTGAAATGCTAATCGTAATAGAGATTATTTTATTGGGATGTATCTCGGAAACCATCTATCGTATTGGAATATCGTTTAGTACATATAAAACAGGAGCTCTTGATGTGTTCTTTTGTATTCAAGAAGTGTTATTATAAAGAGTGATTTTTTTGAGGTTAGGATTTTCATGCATTAGTATTTGACAGATCACGTGGGATTTCAGACATGGTGTCAAAGAGAAAGATGCTCAGTATGCTTTGACATTTCATCATGAATCGTCTTACAAACGAACAACGCTTGCAAATTATTGAATTTTATTATCAAAATGCGTGCTCTGTTAAGAAAGTTCATTGCGCGCTTCCATTTTATGGTCAGTTTAATCGACCCACTGAAGCGGCTATTCGGGCTATTGTGACTAAATTTCGCACCAAATTTACATTGTTGGACATTAAACCACCAACACGCTTACGTAGAGTGCGAACTGAAGAAAATATCGCAGCTGTATCGGCCAGTGTTAATGATGACCACCAATTTTCGATTCGTCGCCGTTCGCACCAATTGGGTCTCTGTTACTCAAAAACGTGGAAATGCCAAAATTGGACTAAGCGGATGGACCACCCAGGCGCAGCCACGGTCAACATTTAAATGAAATTATCTTCAAAAAGTAAATGTCATGGACCAATCTAACGTTTCAAATAAAGAACCGATGAGATTTTGCAATTTTTATGCGTTTTTTTAAAAAAAAAGTTATCAAGCTCTTAAAAAATCACCCTTTATTTCCGTTTTCCTTTACAGACAGCGTTTACCTGAAGGTTGTATTTATTTAGTATCTGCGGTATATAACTATATTAGCGAAGCCAACCGATGCCTCGGCATTTACAAATATTGTTAAAGTATTTGTATAATTTATTCATTTTTAAAGGAATATTCTGCTTATGGCTGCAAATATCGATTTAATTAGTGATATGGTAAAACCTTCCAAGCCTTCTTTGTTCTCTTTATACCCTACACCACTTCGTGGTCTAGGGTATTATAAGTTAGTTTCGCTCCAAATGTTTGTAACACCAAGAAATAATCGAGCTAGACCCACCTTTAAGTATACCGATCGGCTTAGAATCACCAGCTGAGTCGATTTAACAATGTCTGTCTGTCCGTCTGTCCGTCTGTCCGTCTGTCCGTCTGTCCGTCTGTCCGTCTGCTGTCCATCTAAGCTTGTTCGCACTCTACAGGTCGCAATTGTTGTCCGATGGTCATGAAACTTGGCAAAATTTATTTTTTCTGGCCAAGGACCATCGGTATTGAATTTGGAGGAAATCGGTTCAGATTTAGATATAGCCCCCATACAAATGTCGCTCCCGATTTGACATTTTCCGCTCTAGAAACGTCATATTGTACCCGATTTTATTTAAATTTTGCAGAACATCTTAGATTCCAACTAGAAACACCTATGCAAAAATTGGGTAAGATCGGTTCAGATTTAGATATACCCCGCATACAAATGTCGCTCCCGATTTGACATTTTCCGCTCTAGAAACGTCATATTGTACCCGATTTTCTTTAAATTTTGCAGAACATCTTATAATCCAACTAGAAACACGTATGCAAAAATTGGGTAAGATCGGTTCAGATTTAGATATAGCCCCCATACAAATGTCGCTCCCGATTTGACATTTTCCGCTCTAGAAACGTCATATTGTACCCGATTTTCTTTAAATTTTGCAGAACATCTTATAATCCAACTAGAAACACCTATGCAAAATTTGGGTAAGATCGGTTCAGATTTAGATATACCCCCCATACAAATGTCGCTCCCGATTTGACATTTTCCGCTCTAGAAACGTCATATTGTACCCGATTTTCTTTAAATTTTGCAGAACATTTTATAATCCAACTAGAAACACGTATGCAAAAATTGGGTAAGATCGGTTCAGATTTAGATATAGCCCCCATACAAATGTCGCTCCCGATTTGACATTTTCCGCTCTAGAAACGTCATATTGTACCCGATTTTCTTTAAATTTTGCAGAACATCTTATAATCCAACTAGAAACACCTATGCAAAAATTGGGTAAGATCGGTTCAGATTTAGATATACCCCCCATACAAATGTCGCTCCCGATTTGACGTTTTCCGCTCTAAAATCCCCATAGTGTACCCGTTTTTCTTTAAAATTGGTACAACATCTTATAATCCAACTAGAAACACGTATGCAAAAATTGGGTAAGATCGGTTCATATTTAGATATAGCCCCCATACAAATGCCGCTCCCGATTTCACTTTTTCCGCGTTAGAAACCACATATTGTACCCGATTTTCTTTAAAATTGGCACAACATTTTATAATCGAACTAAAAAATAATGCTGAAAGTGGGTACGATCGGTTCAGATTTAGATATAGCCCCCATACAAATGCCGCTCCCGATTTCACTTTTTCCGCGTTAGAAACCACATATTGTACCCGATTTTCTTTAAAATTGGCACAACATTTTATAATCCAACTAAAAAGCCTATGATGAAAGTGTGTAAGATCGGTTCAGATTTAGATATAGCCCTCATACAAATGTTGATCCCGAATGTTTAACCGATTTTGGCCAAACTTTACATATTATATATTACCAATAAACAGACATGGTGAAAGCGGGTCACATCGTTCCAGGTTTCAATATACCCTTATACAAATGTCCTTTCCGATTTAACATTTTTTGTCAAACACATACATTTACAGTATGCAAAAATACTTCCCGATTTCAATTTTTTACCGAATTGAATTGCAATGACATATGTCCATACTTTGGTATGACTTTGGTATACTACTGTATAATTTGTATTTGTCTGTCAGACAATTGGATCAATTACCATATTATTTACCATATTCGTTAAATTTGACTAAAGATGAATTTATAGCATATAAATTATATGAATATAATCTATATAATTTGTATGAACTACATAAAATTGCTCCCATGAAATACCTAGTAATCAAAGCGAGGTACATACGCAGGGAGTGGTGTAGGGTATTATATAGTCGGCCCCGCCCGACTTTAGCCTTTCCTTACTTGTTTTAGTTTATTTTGGAAAATTTGGTTAAATTATACTTTAGTGATGTAAGGTTTTATGACTGCGAGCGCATGTAAATATTGTGTCATATATTAATCTTAATTTAAAACAAGTAAAAACGGCGTTAAGATCGGCCGGGCCGATAATAAGATGTTGTGCCAATGTTAAAGAAAAACGGGTACAATATGTGGATTTTAGAGCGGAAAAAGTGAAATAGGAGCGACATTTGTATGGGGGCTATAACTAAATCAGAACCGATCTTTCCCAACTTCTGCATAGGTGTTTCTATTTGGATTATAATATTTTGCGCCAAATTTAAAGAAAATCGGGTACAAGATGTGGATTTTAGAGCGGAAAAAGTCAAATCGGGAGCGACATTTGTATGGAGGCTATATCTAAATCTGAACCGATCTTACCCACTTTCACCATGGGTGTTTTAAGTTAGATTATAAGATGTTGTGCTAATTTTAAATAAAATCTGGGACAATATGTGGTTTCTAAAGCGGAAAAAGTGAAATAGTGAGCGGCATTTGTATAGGGACTATATATAAATCTGAACCGATCTTACCCACTTTCAGCATAGGTGTTTCTAGTTGGATTATAAAATGTTGTGCCAAATTTGAAGAAAATCGGGTACTATGTGTGCTTTATAGGGCGGAAAAAGTCAAATCGGGAGCGACATTTGTATGGTGGCTATATTTCAATCTGAACCGATTTCCTCCAAATTCAAATCGATGGCCCTTGGCCAGAAAAAATAACTTCTGCCAAGTTTCATGGCAATCGGACCACAATTGCGACCTGTAGAGTGCGAACAAGCTTAGATGGACAGCAGACGGACAGACATACATTGTTAAATCGACTCAGCTGGTGATTCTAAGCCGATTGGTACACTTAAAGGTGGGTCTAGCTCGATTGTTTCTTGGTGTTACAAACATTTGGCGCGAAACTAACTTATAATATCCTAGTCCACGAAGTGGTGTAGGGTATAATAATAAGGCTATAAATACGTCTATACTACATATGTATATCGAAATAATACTAGTCAATTCAAAAAGTAAATATAAGACAGCAATCTTCAAAAAGGTTAAACACCATAAATATTGGTAGTTGGTGCATTTTCAGATACAGCCGTTTGGTTGGTTCCTATTTTATTTCCAAACATACAAATTTCCAAAATCGATTATGAATAGGAAAAATCTTTTTTTATTTTTCGAGTGTATCTAGTCAAATTAATGTCTACGCCGAATTTCATTATTCTGCCGCGGCCATTTGGTTGGCACCATTTTTTCCCCTTTTTTCCATTTGACCCCCTTAAAAGTACGACTTTCTAAAATCTCTCCGTGGTACGTGCTTACGCAATTAGAGGGATGTACACACCGAATTTCATCGTTCTAGCTGTTGGTTTAGTTGGTTCCATTTTTATACCGCTGTTCCCATTGTATCCCTTGAAAGTACGATTTTGGAAAAAGCTTTTTATTTGTCATGTCTACGCAGTCAGAGGAATGTATACTACGAATTTCATGACTCTAGCTGCGGTCATTTGGTTGGTACAATTTGTATCCCCTTTTTCCATTTTAACCCCAAAATTTGTGAATTTCGAAAAATCTCTTTATTTTACGTGTCTGCGCAATCAGAAGAATGTATACACCGACTTGCATTATGTTAGATGCAGCCGTTATTTGGTACCATTTTTATCCCTCTATTCCCATTTTGTCCCTTTAAAGTACACATTTGGAAAAAATACTTTTATATTATGTATCTACTCAATTAGAGGAATGTACAAACCGAATTTCGTGTTTCTAGCTATTGTCGTTTGAAAGGTACCATTTTTATCCCTTTTTACCCCATTTTACACATTTTACATTTTGGTACACGTTTTTTTTATAGGGGGAATGTGCGTACCCAATATAAAGTAAGTACAAGGAGACATATTGGAAAAACATGCTTAAGCACTCTAAAGTATTAGGGGTTATTATGAGAATTTTCTGCCCTTGTGGGGGAAAATAATTTTCCCTTTAGACCGATTTCGCCCAGTTGCAATCCCAACTTATCTACGACTGTACGACACATTTATGGAAAATTTGGACTTGCTAGCTCCTTTCGTTTAGATGCTAGCGTGCTTTAAACAGACGGACATGGTTAGATCGTCTTAGAATTTTGTGACTATCATATATACTTTATAGGGTCTCACGTCGATATTTCAATGTTTTACAAACGGAATGACAAAGTTAGTATACCCCGATGGATGGTATACAGTTATAATAGACGTTTGCCATCGATTAAAAATGATATTATTTTTATCAAAAATTTCAAAAATCATAAAAAAAATTACGTTGGCGTTGGGATTGGCACTTACAATTTTTATTTAATGTAGACTCAAATGATCTGTTAATGATTTGTATTAAAATATATATTCAAATAAGAAATTTACGACCTTTTGCAGTTTATGTTCAATGGGAGGTAGGCGTGATTGTAGGCGGATTTAAACAAAAACTTGTTTTTGATCTAATTTAACAATATAATAAGGGATGTGTGAAATTTCAAGGTTCTAGCTCTAGTCTTTCTAACTTTTGTCCCAGCTTGTTTGAAAATATTCCACTGTGGGCCACCCCACTGGAAAGCATTTTTTACGTTTAGAAGAAGTTTAGTATATCCACGATTGGATATGGACCATGATCATGTATTTAATAGACCTGTCGACCCGACATTGGCGAACCACCGCGTTACAAGGACTCACAACTGCATAAATATCAAACCTTTGTACCTTCCTTTCGAATATTCTGATGTATTGCAAGTGAAATGAATATTTTTGCCATTCATTCAATGGTGGTGGTCGAATGTATAAAACTACTAGTGGCTTCCTAAACCGAAATCTTATTACCCTACAGCTACATTCCCCCGCGGCAAAAGACATGCTATTCATTTATTTGGGATCTCTTAATTTGCCCATTCCCAATTGAATAGCTGCATAATCCCGTGCTCATCTTCCGCTCACAGTAGTACTAGTGTTCGCAACACTACGAGTATTTATGCTGGCGTTGTTCACGTCAGCCAACAAACACATAAACAACAATAAGACAGAAGTTCCAGCTCCAGCAGCAGCACCAGCATCATCCATTCTACGGACATTTCCAGCTACAACCATAAACATATTCATATGTGGCCATGTGTCCGTGTATCCATACGTACACTGGTGTGTGTGTGTGTGTGAGTGTACCTACTACAGTTAGTGTTTGCAAACAATTTCCATTTATGCTCCATCCATTCGCATTTAGAATTGATGGCTTCATTTCTTTCGGTGTTTACGTATTTGTAGGTATTGCCAACAATTCAAGGCAACAGCCAGCCAACCAACCAACCGACCAATCCTCCTGCCAGCCATCCAACAACTAACCATTCATCCGTCCATATGTTTTGTTTTGTTTCCTTTTCGCTTTGGCTGTTGTTGCTGGTGTTGTTGTGTTGGTTGTGTTATTTTTACTCCACTTTTGTTGCTTAAATGTCTATGCTTCGTGCTAATACCATTTTGACTGCCTGGCGGGATAGCAAATTGAGTGTACCATGGTTAAGTTTGTAGTGGTATAAATTGATGAACAGTCGAGTATCCTGAGATAGCAGTGAGTGGGTATTTTGCGAAAGCAAATCTTTGGCTTGAACCAATTTATAGATATTCGTTAAGACTATCCAACTTCTATTGGGATAATTTCATCGGAAAAGTATGATATCTCGCGAATGAATTGGAGTCATTCGAAATTGACTCCAAACTTTCCATCCATTACAAGATTAGCGATTTTTATACATTCCACCTCCAGGATGGGGGTATACTAACTTTTCATTCCGTTTGTAAAACCTTGAAATATCGACCTGAGACCCTATAAGGTATATATATTCTGGATCGTCATAAAATTCTAAGACGATCTAACCATGTCCGCCCGTCCGTCCGTCTGCTGAAAGGAGATAGTCGTAGATCGGTTGGGATTGAGACTGGGCGAAATCGGCCCAAAGGGAAAAATTTTTCCCTCACAAGGGATAAAAATACCAATAATAAACCTTAATTTTTTAGAGTATTCAAGCATGATTTTTCAATATGCCTGCTTGTACTTACTTGATATTGGGTGTGCGCATTCCCCATATAACAAAAACGTGCACCACAAAGTGATTTTTATTCGTAGGGGGTGAAATGGGACAAAAAGGGATAAAAATGGTAGCTTTCAAACGGCAACAGCTAGAAACACGAAATTTGATGTTTACATTCCTCTAATTGAGTAGATGATATTTTCGTACAAATTCGTACTTTTAAGGGGTAAAATGGGAATAGAGGGATAAAAATGGTACAAACTAAACGGTTGCACCTAGAATAATGAAATTCGGTGTATACATTCCTCTGATTGCATAGGCACGTAAAATAAACCGATTTTTCGAAATTCGTACTTTTTGGGGTTAAAATGGAAAAAGGGATAAAAATAGTACCAACCAAATGACCGCATGAAATTCGGAATATACATTCCTCTGACTGCGTAGAAACGAAAAATAAAAGGTTTCTTCCAAATTCGTACTTTCAAGGGATACAATGGGTACAGGAGGATAAAAATAGTACCAACTAAACGACTTACTAGAATGATGAAATTCGGTGTGTGCATCCCTCTTATTGTGTAGACACGTAAAATAAAGAGATATTAGAAAGTCGTACTATTAATGGGGTAAACTAGGAAAAAGGTGATAAATATGGTAGCAGCCAAATGGCCGCAGCTAGAATAACAGAATTTGGTGTATACATTACTCTGACACGCAAAATAAAAAGATTTTTCCCAATTCGTACTTTTTACTTTTACGACAAAAATTGGTTGAATCATGAAGTTAGGTTATTTTGCACTATGTACGTGAGGTAATGGATTTTCAAAATTTGTACTTTTGGAATTAAAATAGAATGGAAATACACCCAACTGTAGCACCCACTATCTACCAATAGTTATTGTATTTAAGTTTTTTTCAATATATATATATTGACTTGAAGTATTATTTCGATTTATGGGTATTGTTAGCCTTGCCTTGTAAGCGTGGTTTGAAATAATAAATATATTATTTTTATTTATTAAATTATTGTTTCAATGTTTGTATTTGTTTTGGTTTGGCTATATTAAAATAATATATTTTCCTGTAATATTACTGCACTTTTACGAAAATCGACATCCTCTGTGGAATGCTATCCAACTTAACGGCGTTATTACTTGTTTTAATATTTAATTCGACAGCCATTAATCTGTTAAGTTTAAATTTGCCTCCCGTTGGCGTATACCTTACGAACCAATACCTCATAGATTTGTATATGGGGTTCAAAAACTTGATTACATACAATTTTCGCTGACATTGCTCAACATTCGAACACAGCTGTAGCTTTCAGTCATATGTAGATACGTATGACCACAGTCTGCGAGCATACAGACATGCTACACCAGTGTACACGTCAGGATGTATATCTCATACGAAATTTCGGATTTTTCCCTTCTTTTACGGTTACGAAATTCCGGAATTGTTATTCCATCTTATTGCGTTCATTCCCGTGTAGTGAGCATCGCAAACAAGCGCTAAAGCGGTGGCAGGAAAACCATTTGCCTTCGTTCGATACATTATCGATGGTTTGCTTTGGATTTTCATTGGCATTTTATATTTGCTTTTCCTTCGTTTAGTGCAGGTTGTGTTTGGTGGTGGTGGTGCTGGCGGTTTCCTTCTCGATAATATGTCAATAATTCGTTTGAACGTTTAATTCCGAGGTGTTCGTTTGTTATACGGCATCATACATCCTTACATTTGTTTTAATATTGACCTGAAATGAAATTCATAAAACTTTATTTACTGCCAAAATATTGGAGGTGGTGGTGGCAAGTTGGAAGGAAAATGGAAATGAATGGAAGTGAAAATGGTAAGAGGATTTGGATGGTGTTTGGCAAATGCTTAAGACATAAAAATGATTTGTAATCCTCCATATTAATTATGATGATGTTTTGTTTCACTTGAGTTCTGTTTTTTTGGGGGGGGGGGAAGACTCGTAGGTCTATATAACGATTATTTAGCACAATGATTTCTTATTGTTGCTTTATAGCTTCTGATCTTTAAGGTAAGTGTTGGCAAATGCCTTAAACGTTATATAATAATTTTTATAGAGGAGGGAGGAGGATTATTTTTAAATGTCTATAGACATAAATATATAATATATATATGAAAGAGCTATATTTGTGTAAATCGATTTCTCTGACAAAAAATACTTGCAACCACAAAAAATGGATTTTTCGATTTTTTTTACTTTTAAGGGCCGAGCGGGACAAAAAGGGATGAAATTGGTACCAAAGTACTAAAGTATTACAGCTAGAATCGTGAAATTTGGTATGTAAATTCCTCTCTCTATTTACAAGCGCAATATAAATGCATTTTTGTACTTTAAAGGAGTAAACGGCACAAAAAGGGGTAAAAAATGGTACCAACTAAAGTATTGCAGCTAGAATCGTGAAATTTGATATGTAAATTCCTCTGACCAGTGACCAGCGCAGTGAAATTGGATTTTTTCGAAATTTGTACCTTTAAGGGGTGCGCGGGAAAAATATTACCAATTTAAGTATTGCAGCTATAGTCTGTATAGTATAAATTCCTCTGACAACGTAGAAGCACAATCTAAATGGAATTTTCGAAATTTGTACTTATAAGGGGTGAGCGGGACAAAAAGGGATAATAATGGTACCAACTAAAGTATAATAGCTAGAATCGTGAAATTTGGTATGTAAATTCCTCTCACCATATAGAAGCGCAATATAAATGGATGTTTGTACTTTTAAGGAGTAAATGGCACAAAAAGGGGTAAAAAATGGAACCAACTAAAGTATTGCAGCTAGAATCGTACCTCTGACCATATAGAAGCGCAGTGAGATTGGATTTTTTCGAAATATGTACCTTTAAGGGGTGCGCGGGAAAAAATGGAAAAAATGGTACCAATTTAAGTATTGCAGCTATAGTTGTGAAATTTGTAGTGTAAATTCCTCTGACAACATAGAAGCACAATCTAACTGGATATTTCGAAATTTGTACTTATAGGGGGTGAACGGGACAAAAAGGGATAAACATAGTACCAACTAAAATATTGCAACTATAGTCGTGCAATTTGGTTTGTAAATTCCTCTCACCACATAGAAGCGCAATATTAATTCATTTATTACTTTTACGGGGTGAGCGGCCCAAAAAGGGATACAAATGGGACCAACTAAATTATTGCAGCCACTATTTACTATTATCTTTTTGGCAACACTGGTTTAAACAGCTGACGCACGTTTCGTGGTTTGTTTCACTGTCAAACATCTTCAGTTTGGTCTATAATTTAACCATGAAGAAAGTTCATCGCGCGCTTCCATTTTATGGTCAGTTTAATCGACCCACTGAAGCGGCTAATTGGGCTATTGTGACTAAATTTCGCACCAAATTTACATTGTTGGACGTTAAACCATCAACACGCTTACGTAGAGTGCGAACTGAAGAAAATATCGCAGCTGTATCGGCCAGTGTTAATGATGACCATCAATTATCGATTCGTCGCCGTTCGCAGCAATTGGGCCTCTGTTACTCAAAAACGTGAAAATGCCAAAATTGGACTAAGCGGATGGACCATTTGAGGCGCAGTCAAGGTCAACATTTGCATGAAATAATCTTCAAACATTAAATTATATGGACCGGACTATCGATTCAAATAAAGATTTCATGCATTTTTCTGAATTTTATGTGTTTTTTTAGCGCAATATGAAATTATTTTTGTACTTTTAAGGGGTGAGCGGCGCGAAAAGGGATAAAAAGCGCAGTAAAATAGGATTTTTCGAAATGTGTACTTATAAGGGGTGAGCGAGACAAAAATGGATAAAAATTGTACCAAATAAACTATTGTAGCTAGAATTGCGAAATTCGGCGGTTACATTCCTCCGACCATGTAGACGGGCAACATAAATTGATTTATTTACGTGGTACCAAATAATGTTAAGATGCTTTTATTGTGATTTTTCAAAGCGTGTACTTTTTGGTTAAGAGGTGCAAAAAGTTATAAAATGGCTGACTGCATCTATAAAGAAGAGATCGATGTTATAATAGGCTCTGCCGTTGTATTTTTGCACTACTAGGCTACTATATTCGCGGCTAGATCACCATAATTTCTATAGCGATGATGGTTTTCTATTTTCTGGTTAGTCACTGAGAAGGTGAGTTGTGTAAGTCTTATGCCAGCGGCGGAGTCTTCCATGTTGTGATGATCTTATCATCTCTGTTACTTATGTGTTGGGTTCTGTCCGACAGCCAGTGCACATTGAATTTATTTCTGCCTGTTGACGGACGGACGTAGCTAGAATTTCACCACGACCCAGCATCTACAAGGTGGCGCATCAGAAAATGCTATAAATTTTGCGATTGGCCCCTAATGTCTGTTCAAGCAAAATGTACGCTTCTGGGGCTCTGAAAATCCGCGTGTAACCCACGAAGAGCCATTACACCCGCTCAAAGTCACTGTATGGTGTGCTGTTTTCGCTGGAGGAGTCATCGGACCTTTTTTCTTCGAAGACGTCGCGGGCCAAACGGTTACTGTGAATGGTGAGCGCTACAGAGCAATGATCAACGAGTTCTTTTTGCCGCAACTTGATGAATTGGGATTGGAAAACATGTGGTTCCAACAGGACGGTGCAACGGCACACACTGCACGTGTCACAACCGATATGCTGAAGGATGCATTTCCCGGGCGCCTAATCTCCCGTTTTGGCGATTTGCACTGGCCAGCAAGATCGCCTGATTTGACCGCTCCAGATTTCTTTTTGTGGGGCTTTTTGAAGTCGCGGGTTTATGTCAACAAGCCTCAGACTCTTGCAGCTCTTAAAGACAATATCCCTCAAGAATGTGAGGACCTATCACCGGAAGTTTTGGCCAAAGTAATGGAAAATGCCATAAAAAGGGCTCAAATGACAATCAACTGTGGCGGCGGCCATTGACATGACATCATATTCTCGACTTGATGTAAAAAAAAATTAAAAGACCAAATAAAAATAATCCACAAGAAGAATCAAAGTTTTTCATTTTTTTTAAATTACATCCAAAAAACATCGGAAGGTTATTTTTGCGCCACCTTGTATATATACTTTTTAGGGTCTCCGATGAATATACGCAATAGCTAAGAAATACATTTGGAAGACGAAATATATCACTATCTGAATTTCTTTTTCCGCATATTTGATACACTCCACGAGAGTATCATGTCTTTGTGCATTTGTTTGTAACACCCAAAAGGAAGGGTGATGGACCCATTGTTAATTATACCGATCGGCTTAGAATCACTTTCTGAGTCGATTTAGCAATGTCTGTCTGTCTGTCCATCTATTGTTGTAATCACGATACAGCTCGCAATTGTAGCCAGAACTAAAAGAAACTTTGCACAACGAAGTTTTTCGGGATAAGGACGAACGCTATTTAATTTGAAAGAAAATCGGATCAGATTTAGATATAGCCCCCATACGAATTTCACTCCCGATTTGACTCTTATCACTCTAGATACCACATTTTTCAAACGATTTTCTTCAAAATTGGCAAAACATCTTATAGTTCAACTAGAAACACCTGTGGTAAAAATGTGTTAGATCGGTTCAAATTTCGTTCCCAATTTGAATTTTTCCGCTCTAGAATCCAAATATTCTAACAGATTTTCTTCAAAATTCGAAAAACAAATGTGTTAGATCGGTTCAGATTTATATATAGCTCCCATATAAATTCCGTTCCCAATTTGAATTTTTCCCCTCTAGAATCCACATATTTTAAAAGATTTTCTTCAAAATTGGCAAAACATCTTATATTTAAACTAGGAACACCTATGATGAAAATAAGTCAGATCGGTTAAGATTTACATATAGCTCTCATTCAAATTTCGTTCCCCCAGAAACCACGTATTTTCAGATAATTTCTTAAAATTGAGGATAACATGTTATAATTCACTTCATGTTTGGATATAGGCCGAAACAAATATTATTCACGATTTGACAAATTGGACCAGGTCATATTAACCTGTGATTAGGAAACATACAAAAATTTTTCCCGTTTTCCCTTTTGTACTGCATTGAATTGTATTCCGATAGAAAGTGGAGTGTATCATATAGTCGGCCCCGCCCGACTTTACTTCTTGTTTTTCCAATCAGTCAGATATGCAGACAGATGCTTTTAATCTCTCGGCCTACTGTATACATTTTGAAGACTTCCACTGCCATTTTTCTCAGAATTAATAATACTGTTTGTTTTTCTTTATCACAAAATTCTCATAATGTTCAGATTACGACGCAGCCACTCAAAGCAACTAAACTACAATTACGGGTATATTGCTTGCGTTATTCATGAGACGATTATCATTTATTCTGATATTTACTGCCGTTCATGTCGTCTCAATGGTAAGAGAACGATTTTTAAAAGATTCCTATTCAATATTAGGCAAATTTAATACGAATTTTATTAGAGAAAAAAAAACGACAGTGGCATATGTGCCAGTTAGAATGATAGTAGCCTAAGTCAATAATCCAAAAAAATCTCTTTCTCTTTAGTTTGATTAGATCTCTAATTTAAGAACTCATATTTTTGACATTTATAAAAATGTACACTTACAATGACATTTGTCATGTGTTAGTGTTAGTTTGAAAGTGGTCTAAGTCACTCTATATCCACTGATATTATGTGTGATGATGAAAGCAAACATTTTTTATTTATAATGTCCATTTTAGGTGATTCAGATAATTTGAATAACATATAAAACGAAATTATTTGAAAAGTAAAATATAATTTTAATATGGGGTCCGCCACTTAACGTTTTTTTTTTTTTCAACTATTCAACCGTTGGACTATTATTTGTGGGGTGGCCGAGGCAGCCATTTGAATGAAATTATTTTCCATTATTAACCGGAAGGATTGTACTTTCAAATAAAAAAAGAAATTTGAAAAAATATTCAGTAGTTTTTTATTGCATTTTCAAAAAAAAAAGTTTTTTTGGCGGACCCTAATTATAGTTTCTAGACGAACAACTTGTATATATTTATATATATTTTTGTTTTCATTCATTTTGGGTAAGGAAATATTACTTTTGCGAAAAAAATTAAACATTTTGTGTGTTCAATTTTGAGAAGAATGAAAGTGGTCTAAGTCAGTTCACCCTCTGAAAGTATTGGTACCCTTAGAGGTATGAACGTTGTCGATTTTTTTTTATAAAAGTTCTCAGAACGGATAAAGTGCGACTTAGACCACTATCATTCTAACTGGCACATATTAGCCAGCAACCGGTGCCCCAAAACGACGAATACGAACCACAGCACTTATCGTTTCTACGAGTAGTCTTACGATTGACTACTACTTCAAAAAACAATTTTCATTTTCTCAGTAACGCACGCACACCAATGGCAATACTCCAGGAATATGCAAAATGGCAGCAACAGCATGTAGTAAAAGAGAGGCTCACTACATTAGAGAGGGTCAAGATAAATGTTTGTGTTTCTTAATTCTTAAATTGGACAGCGTTCGAAATCGGAAAAGTTAGGATTGAAATTGTACAGAACACAACGCGCTTCATTGGAAGGAGAACCATCGACCTCTGGTGATGGAAAGCTTCCTCTGGGAGATATCGTCATGAAGGAGTAATTCATTCTAGATAACAGGACGCCGGTGGTGGAGTTTCCTGTAAACTTCATTGCTGGCAGGACTATTGATTTAGTGGACAATAGGTGGCCGTAATTTCAATTTGTGACACCTGCGGATGGGGGAAAGGTGAAACCGCAGTTCCAGGCTTTCCTGACATTGTGTTAAGGGCAACGAACGGTGTCACTGGCGTCACTTTTTGGCAGTGCTCTTGAACCACCACAACTTGGGATACTTGCCGGCTTCATCGAAGGAATCAATATCGACTCCAATCTTGGTGCCAGAGAAGGACCTTGCGACAAGTAGGAGCTATAGACCTATATCACAGATGTTAAACTATTGAATTACAAAAAGTTCGTTAGAACCATCGTATACATATCAATAGCATCTTCTCGATTCAAATACTGAGTACCTCTTCTTCCTTGTTAAGGGAAAAAGGCGTTAAGTTCAGCTGGGCCGAATTTTGTATACCCTCCACAATGGATTGCATTCCACAGACACTACCGATTTTCGTAGAAGTAGAGTAACATTTCAGAAAAATTTTAATTTTTTTAATATAGTCAAACAAAAAGAAATAAAACAAGTAAGGAATGGCTAAAGTCGGGCGGAGCCGTCTATATAATACACTCCACTTTCTACCGGAATACAACTCAATTCAGTAAAAAAGTGAAAACGGGAAAATTTTTTGTATGTTTCCTAATCACAGGCTAATATGACCTGGTAGAATTTGTCAAATCGAGAATAATATTTGTATCGGGGCTATATCCAGACATGGAATGAAGTGACTAACTTTCACAATAAGTTCTTCTAGTTGAAGTATAACGTGTTATGATAAATTTTAAGAAATTCTCTGAAAATACGCGGTTTCTGGGGGAACGAAATTTGTATGAGAGCTATATGTAAATCTGAACCGATGTGACCCATTTTCACCATAGGTGTTCCTAGTTTAAATATAAGATGTTTTGCCAATTTTATTTATGTGGATTCTGGAGCGGAAAAATTGGGAGCGAAATTTGTATGGGAGCTATATACAAATCTGAACCGATCTAACACATTTTTATAACAGGTGTTTCCAGTTGAAAGATAAGGTGTTTTGCCAATTTTGAAAAAAATCTGTTGAAATATGTGGATTCTAGAGCGGAAAAATTCAAATTGGGAGCGAAATTTGTATGGGAGCTATATATAAATCTGAACCGATCTAACACATTTTTACTACAGGTATTTCTAGTTGAACTATAAGACGTTTTGCCAATTTTGAAGAAAATCTGTTGAAATATGTGGTATCTAGACTGAAAAGGGTCAAATCGGAGTGAAATTCGTATGGGGGCTATATCTAAATCTGAACCAATTTTTTTCAATTTCAATGGGTCTATCTCCCTTCCTTTTGGCTGTTACAAACAAATGCACAAAGATAATACTCTCTCATAATACTCTCGTGGAGTGTATAAATATTGAAAAAATAATTTTGTAAATAAATATAAAATTTTAATTATTTCAAACAATGCTTATAAGAAAAGGCTACTAATATGTTTACAATATATTTATCGAAATAATAATGCAAGTCAGTTAAAAATATATGTTAGGAATCAATCTTCAAAAAATGCTGAATGCCCTAAATTGTGGGTAAATTTTCAGCTACATCCGTTTGGTTGGTTGTATTTCTATCCTATTTAATTCCAAACTAAAAAAATATGAAAACCCATTATCTTTCACATACAAAGTGCAAGGTAACCTAACTTCATGAGTCTACCCATTTATGCAGTACAAGTCAAAAGGTACGAATTTGGAAAATATTTTTATATTGCGAGTCTATGTAGTCCGATGAATGTATAAATCGAATAATCTGATTCAAGCTGCGGCCATTTGGTTGGTACCATTTTTATCCCTTTTTTTTCTCATTTTACCACCTCATTTCATGACTCCAGCTGCGGCCGTTTGATTGGCACAATTTGTATCCCCTTTTTCCATTTTACCCCTTAAAAGTACGAATTTTGAAAAATCTCTTTATTTTACGTTACTACACAATTAAGGAATGTATACCCGAATTTCATTATTCTAGATGCAGCCGTTTGGTTGGTACCATTTTTATCCTTCTATTACCATTTTAACCCTTAAAAGTACGAATTTGGAAAAAAATTCTTTTATATTTTGTATCTACTCTATTAGAGGAATGTACTCACCGAATTTCTTGTATCTAGTTATTGTCCTTTGATGGGTACCCATTTTATCCCATTTCACTCCCTACGAATAAGAATTACTTTACGGTGCACGTTTTTGCTATAGGGGGAATGTACATACCTAATATCAAGAAAATAGAGGGTTTTCCAACAAGAGGTGTTATTTTGGAATTCAACGAAAAATGTCATTTTTTGAGATAAATGATCGGATGTTCATTTCATAATAAAGAGGAAGGTATGCCGTTAAGAATGAAAAACAACATCAGCCAATGACCATATCATTTTCATGAAAAGAGCAATGGTTTCGTTGCTTGTGTGCCACGTTGCGCTGTCTTGATGAAAGTAAGCGTTGTCCAAATCAATACCATCCAATTCCGACCATAAATAATCATTAATCATCTCTCGATAGCGCAATCCATTCACCATAACTGTTGATCCAACCTCATTTGCGAAAAAGTAAGGTCCAATGACCCCGCCGGACCATAAACCGCACCAAGGAGTCACACGATGAGGATGGAGAGGCTTCTCAACAATAACTCTTGGGTTTTCCGGGCCCCAGATGCGACAGTTTTGCTTCTTGACGTAACCGCCGAGGTGGAAATGGGCCTCATCAGTCAAGATGATTTTTCGATGGAATTCCGGATCATTTTCATTCATCTCAAGGACCCAATTTCAATGCGTTGTTGAAGCGTGTATCGTTCCATTTTTAGTAATGGCGTAGTTTCTACTTGTCAAATGTCAAAGAATAAAAACTTCCAAAATGACAGCTACCGAAATACCTGGTGATTCAAAATAACACCTCTTTTTGGAAAAGCCTGTATAAGTAGACATTTACAGTCTTTGTGAGGGAAAAATTTTTCTCTTTGCACCTCTTTCGCCCAGTTGCAGTCCCAACCGATCTACGACTATAAGACGCATTTACAGAAAATTTGGACCTCCTTGCTCCTTTCGTTTAGATACTAGCGTGCTTTCAACAGACGGACCTGTCTTAGAACTTTATGACGATCAAGAATTTATATACTTTATAGGGTCTCAGGTCGATATTTCAAGGTGTTACAAACGGAATAATGTTATGTCATGGTGTTACAAACAATAATAGTATTTTTGGAAATAGAATTTTTATAAGGACCCACTTTAATGTGGCTATGAAGGAACGAATTGTATCCCTGAATAAAGTAATGAGGATATCTCAATTCGACATAGAAAAACAAACATACACATATACACGACCATACAGGGAATCCTGTGGGAAGGGTGGGATAAAACTCTAGTTATCGAATATTGTAGGAAGGTTGTGTGCTTTGGTTGGGAAAGATTCATCGAATGTCCGTTGCAAGTGTTGACAGGTTTTCTAAGATTTTGCAGTAAACCTTCAACAATTTCAATAAATAAGAAGAGATTACAAATAATTGGACAAAAAATCATTAGTTTCAAGTGTTGAACTATTAAACAATGCAGTCTTCATTTCAAAGGAGTGACCGCAGCCACTTTTTGTCGCAACCCAGCCTAATGTGTGCAGCAATATAAATTTATCATTTCTGAACGATTCTAACGTATTCGATATAAATTGAAGAACAATATAGTTTTAAATTCGAAATTCAACACACGTATATTTAGTTACAAATTTTATCCGACTCAAATGTTCTTCACGTTTTAATTCTCAAATCTCAAAAAAACTGCAATCGATCACAATATGACATGTTCTGTTAGATTTGCTCAAGCATGAGCAAAGTTGAAGCTGAAGTGGGACTATTCATCCATTTTCCAAGGCTGATGCAGAAAATAAATGAAGCTGCTGCTAATGTAAGGGCAATTGGATAGATTTATATTTGCTTTGTTTGTTTTTTCAACTCACCAATGCATACCGACCTCGTTTCTTAGTCCATAAATGCTCATAATCATTCTAGCCAGCATTCGTGCATTCATTTATAGTCCTACTCGTCGTCGGTCGTACTCGTGCATGCATATGAATAGATAGAAAAATAATTTTCTGGTTTTGCAGAAAATGTTTGGGGAAATCATTACTCTCTATGTGTGTGTGTGCGTATCTGTCTAAGTCGTCGTTCGTGTTCTCAGTTTCATCTCATTTCATTTCGTTTTTTCGCATCCACTTCAGTTTCGCCACAAAAGTTGCAATATCCACTACACCACACGCGCTAGAAATATCTGTTTTCGATGTTACCGCTGCACAATGGTACATATTTCAACTTCAAAGAAATTTTATGGATATTTATTATACACTCCACGAGAGTATTATGGCTTTCTGCATTTGTTTGTAACACCCAAAAGGAAGCGGGATAGACCCATTGTTAATTTAGCAATGTCCGTCTGTCCGTCTGTCTGTCTGTCTGTCTGTCCATCTATTGTTGTAATCAAACTACAGGTCGCAATTATAGTCCGATCTTAACAAAAACTGGCACAAGTAAGTTTTGTGGATCAAGGACGAACGCTATTTAATTTGAGGCAAATCGGTTCAGATTTAGATATAGCCCCAATACAAATGTCGCTCTTGATTTAACATTTTCCGCTCTAGAAACGACATATTGTACCCGATATTCCTTAAATTTGACACAACATCTTACAATCCAACTAAAAACACCTATGTAGAAATTCGGTAAGATCGGTTCAGATTTAGATATAGCCCCTATACAAATGTCGCTCCCGATTTGACATTTTCCGCTCTAGAAACGACATTATTTTACTCGATTTTCTTTAAATTTGGCACAACATCTTATAAACCAATAAGAAACACATATGCAGAAATTAGGTAAGATCGGTTTAGATTTAGATATAGCACCCATACAAATTTCGCTCCCGATTTGACATTTTCCGCTATAGAAACTACATATTGTACCCGATTATCTTTAACTTTGGCACAACATCTTATAATCCAACTTGAAACACCTGTGAAAAAATTGGGTAAGTAGGTTTAGATTTAGATATAGCCCCCATACAAATGTCGCTCCCGATTTGACATTTTCCGCTCTAGAAACGACATATTGTACCCGATTTTCTTTAAATTTGGCAGAACATCTTATAATCCAACTAGAAATACGTATGCAAAAATTGGGTAAGATCGGTTCAGATTTAGATATAGCCCCCTTACAAATGTCGCTCCCGATTTGACTTTTTCATATAGTACCCGATTTTCTTTAAATTTGGCACAACACCTTTGCAAAAATTGGATAAGATCGGTTCAGATTTAGATAAAGCCCCCATACAATTGTCGCTCCCGATTTGACATTTTCCGCTCTAGAAACCACACATTGTATCCGATTTTCTTTAAATTTGGCACAACATCTTATAATCCAACTAGGAACATCTATGCAAAAATTGGGTAAAATCGGTTCAGATTTAGATATAGCCCATTAAAAAAAGTTGCTCCCGATTTGACTTTAGCCGCTTTAGAAACCACATATTGTACTCGATTTTCTTTAAATTTGGCACAACAGGTTATAATCCAAGTAAAAAACCTATCGTGAAAGTGGCTAAGATCGGTTCAGATTTAGATATAGCGACAATACAAATGTTGCTCCCAAATGTTTGACCGATTTTGGTCAAACTATACATATTATAATTCACCTATTTCGTTCCAGATTTCAATATACACCATACAAATGTCCTTTCCGATTTAACATTTTTTGTCAAACACACACATTTACAGGATGTAAAAATCCTGCCCGTTTTCACTTTTTCACCGAATTAAATTGTATTCGGATAGAAAGTGGAGTGTATCATAGAGTCGGCCCCGCCCGACTTTAGCCTTTCCTTACTTGTTTTTAATTTGTATACCCTCCACCTCACACTGGTCCCAAATCCATTTTTTATGGCATAAAGTCGAAAAATAAACAGTCTTGTAATTTTGCACATTTGCTAGACATATCATTCGCAAAAATGCAACTAGCATTCATGCAAATAAGTTGTTCGCAATGTCGTTGTCGCATGGTTTCGTTTGTTCGCAATGTTACAAACCAATTCAAAAAGAGTGTGAGATTACTTGCAATGTGTGTCAAATCAAATTTCATAAACTTTGTGCGAAAGTTGATAATGAAAGAGCGGTCAATGTCCTAAATGATTATGAAAACATTGTTTATAATTGCGACAATTGTTTACAGTCGTCGTGTGAATTATTGAAAAAAATTAGTTTGCTCTCTAATGAAATAAAAGAGTTAAAATCTATGTTTACTCTATTTGTCAACAACAAAACAAATAGAAATGCATCTCATCTCAGTTTGCCTTCTACTAAAACCGGTTTGGAGAGTAGAGATAGAGAGAGTACTGTTGCTGTTGTTGCTGATAATGTTCTGCTTGCTGTTGCTGCTTCTAGTGGTGATGCTTTGATTAATAACAACAATGTTGATGCTGTTGTGGGTGCCTCTGCTTTAAGAACAGATGATGTTGTTGCGTCTGCATCTAATGCTGAAGATTTCTCTGATGCTCTCAGTGATGCTGTGCGTGATTTAAATGCTAATGCGAATTGGAAGAATGTGACAAGAAGAAAACGAAAAGACCGTGTTGTTGTTGGTGAAAATACCAATGCAGAGCTGGATGTTGTGGTCATGAGGAAATGGGTGCATTTGTCTTCGTTCAAAGCAACTGTTTCCGAAGATCAAATAATTGCTTATGTTGCCAAACATTTGGATATTGATAAAAGTCATATCGCGTGTTATAAGCTGGTAAAAAAGGATGTATCGGTAAACGATTTAAAATTTGTAAATTTTAAGCTTGGAATATCTCCTGCATTTTATAATGAGTTGTTCAAATCTCAATTATGGACTGCAGACGTTAAAGTACGACCATTTAAGGTTTTTCAGGCAAAGAAGCCTCTTCAAGTAATAGCTTGAAGTGTAGTTCTTTAAGGATTTATTATCACAATGTTTCTGGTATGAGAACTAAAACGTCATTGTTTAGTTCTTATACATATCATTGTGATTTTGATGTATTTGTAATTACTGAAACGTGGTTAAATAGTGATTTTTTTGATAATGAATTTTTTAATACAAATTTGTACAATGTCTATCGAAAGGATAGGGATGAAATATCTACGGGTTGTAGTAGGGGTGGTGGCGTCTTAATAGCTGTTAAAAGGTGTATCTCTTCTAAAGTAGTTCCGTTAAATGATGGAAACTTATTGTATGATCAATTATCTGTCGTAATTGAATCTTCAACTGCTAATTTGTATTTGTGTGTTTCGTACATTCCTCCAAATAGTTCTGATGCTCTATATTTGGGTCATATTCAGAATTTTTTGCATTTGGCGGAGAGTATTAGGCGTACTGATTGTTGTTGCTTTCTTGGCGATTTCAATTTAAGTGGTGTTATATGGTCTAGAATTCAAAATTCTGAGAGGTTTTATCCAGATAATGTAAATAATCTTTTTGAAATTAACTTTATAGATTCTCTATTTAGTCTTGATATGCAACAAATAAATTGTGTTTATAATAGACTGAGGAAAATGTTGGACTTAGTTTTTGTAAGTTCAGATTTAAATTGTTCGGTTTCGGAATGTGCCTTTCCAATTTCTCCTGTGAATGTTCACCATTCGGCTTTAGAAATTGGAATAAAGTTTTATGAATATTTACCTAGTTATAATCGTTATGACTTTCATTACGATTATAACTCATGCAACTTTGATTTATTAAACTCATTACTTTCTAATTTTGATTGGAATGTTGTATTAGACAGTGATATTGTAGCAATTTGTTATGATAATTTTTTAAAAATAATTACTGATATTTTTGATAGCAATATTTCTCGTGTAAAACCTAGGGTATACAAATTACCTTGGTACACTAAGGGATTGAAAAAGCTGAAAAATCTTAGAAATAAATTTTATAAGAAATTTAAAGCGAATAATGATGTCAATGATGAAAGATTGTATTTTCATTATATGAGAGAATTTAATTTTCTCAATAAATTCTTATATAATCAATACATTATGGGTTATAGCGACAGTATCAAGTCTGATCCTAAAAGGTTATGGCATTTTATTAAATCGAAGAAAAATTGTTCTTCTACTCCTTCGTCTATGTTCTATGAACAGAGGATTTCCAATTCTCTGTTGGAATCAGCCAATCTTTTTAAAGACTATTTTCAGTCTACTTTTTGTGATGTGTCTCCTCATATTGATGAATCTATGTTTTCTAATGTTACTGCATTTGTAGATAATTCCAACCTGCGCATTTTTGATAAAGATATTTATTCAGGAATTTCTAAACTGTCAATTTCATACAAAAATGATATTGATGGAGTTTCTTCCTTTGCTTTAAAAAAATGTTGTGAATCGTTAATCTTGCCACTTAAGATAATATTCACGAAATCTTTATCCTGTGGCTATTTTATACAAAAGTGGAAAAATACTGTTGTTGTTCCGATATTTAAATCTGGTCAAAAAAATAATGTAATTAATTATAGACCCATTTCAAAGCTGTCAAATATTGCCAAACTTTTTGAACACATAATTTGTGATAAATTGTCTTTTAGATTTAAGAGCTATATTAGTCCTTCTCAACATGGATTCTTTCATGGAAGGTCTACAGCTAGCAATTTAGCAGTTTTTACAAAATACTGCATTTCGAATTTTGAGAGTGGTGTTCAAGTGGACACTATTTATTCTGATTTCTCTAAAGCTTTTGACAGAGTTCCTCATAATGTATTATTGTATAAATTAATGAGAATTGGCTTTCGTTCTGAAATTATTGATTGGTTCCGAACATATTTAATAAATAGACACTGTTCGGTATTTTTAGATGGTTTCTATTCAGATAATTATATTCCAATTTCCGGTATCCCTCAAGGTAGTGTATTAGGTCCGTTGTTGTTCAATATTTTTGTTAATGATATTGATTACTGTTTTTTGAATTCTAGGCATCTCATGTATGCTGATGATCTAAAGATTTTCAGAGCTATTCGATCTTTTAGTGATATTAAATTATTGCAGGATGATATTGATAGATTTTCCCGTTGGTCTACGTATAATGGTCTAGCAATCAACCATTCGAAGTGTGTACAAATTACTTTCCACAGATGCCGTAATTCAATAATTTCACAATACAATATTTCAAGTTATAATTTGGATGTTGTGTTTGAAAAGCTTGATTTAGGTGTTTTGTTTGACTATAAGCTAACTTTCCTCAGTCATCTAAATTATATTATCCCTAAGGCTTATTCAGTTATGTATTTCATACGTAGAAACACTGCTGAATTCTCAGACCCATATGTGAAAAAGGTTTTATATTGCTCTTTTGTTCGATCAAAAATTGAATATGCTTCTTTCATTTGGAGCCCTAATGCATCAGTACATATTAATCGTGTTGAGAAAGTTCAAAAGACGTTTATGAAGTTTGCTTTAAACTCTTTAAACTTTTCTGCACCATTTCCATCGTACGAAAGTAGATGTTTGCTTCTATCTTTAAAATCTTTGACTTCTAGGAGAGATATAGCTTCATTGGTGTTTTTACATGGTATTATTAATGCTGCTGTGGATTGTCCAGAGTTGCTATCACTCATCCAGTTTAGTGCGCCGGCCCGATCTTTGAGACATTACTACCCTTTTCATATCGATAGACATTTTTCTAATTATGCTTCTAATGAACCCTTGATTAAATCGATGAAACTTTATAACACTATTTGTGAGTTTGTAGATTTTTCTATTTCTAGTCTTATGTTTAAAAAATTGTTAAATAATATAATTAATTAAATATATTATTGTTATACTAATTTTAATATAAATAATGTAAAACATTGCTGGTCTGTAAGGATTTATATCCATAGACTTAATAAATGAAATGAAATGAAAAATTGGGCCGATCTGACCACGCCCACTACCACCTCCCATATAAACTCAATATATAACCAACATAATTATCACCCTGTATTGGTACAGGGTGACCAAAAACAAAATTTTATGAAAGCTTAAAAGAATGAAGAGTTGTCTATTTTGACGAAATGTGTTTTTCTAAACATTATAATAAAAGCAAAATATAGCATACGAATAGTATACTTTAAACTGCAATTTAAATAATTATTTCAAGAAATAAAGTAAAATGTATACATGTTTACAAAAAGGTGAATGATGTTGTATACCGTTTTAAAGGTGCTTTCAATACCTTTTAAATAAAATATTGATGGGTCTCGTACACAAAACTAATTCAGAGATATAGTCATATATATGTCTATGGCTAATCAAAAACTGTGCTAAAATAAAATGACATTTTTTGGAGTTTGCCGAAAAATTCTGACGAGATATTAATTCCACCATGAACTACAACCTCAGACGAACACTTTCACATTTACACTTTGAGTCAAGTTGAGTCATACATATAACTTTTGGTCCACGACATTTATAGATTATGTTCTCTACAAATCACAAAATTACAATACCTATGAATACTTACAATACCACAATATTCATAAAATGTTAAATATAATTTTTCAACTACTAACTGTTTCTTTTTAAGTCTTGATTTTAATTAATTTTTAAAACTGCTTTATATCAAAATTAATCACACTTTTTATACCCTACACCACTTCGTGGTCTAGGGTATTATAAGTTAGTTTCGCGCCAAATGTTTGTAACACCAAGAAATAATCGAGCTAGACCCACCTTTAAGTATACCGATCGGCTTAGAATCACTAGCTGAGTCGATGAGTCGAGATGAGTCGCAATTGTTGTCCGATTGTCATGAAACTTGGCAGAAGTTATTTTTTCTGGCCAAGGACCATCGGTATTGAATTTGGAGGAAATCGGTTCAGATTTAGATATAGCTCCCATACAAATGTCGCTCCCGATTTGACATTTTCCACTCTAGAAACGACATATTGTACCCGATTTTCTTTAAATTTTGCAGAACATCTTATAATCGAACTAGAAACACGTATGCAAAAATTGGGTAAGATCGGTTCAGATTTAGATATAGCCCCCATACAAATGTCGCTCCCGATTTGACATTTTCCACTCTAGAAACGACATATTGTACCCGATTTTCTTTAAATTTTGCAGAACATCTTATAATCCAACTAGAAACACGTATGCAAAAATTGGGTAAGATCGGTTCAGATTTAGATATATCCCCCATACAAATGTCGCTCCCGATTTGACATTTTCCACTCTAGAAACGACATATTGTACCCGACTTTCTTTAAATTTTGTAGAACATCTTATAATCCAACTAGAAATACGTATGCAAAAATTGGGTAAGATCGGTTCAGATTTAGATATAGCCCCCATACAAATGTCGCTCCCGATTTGACATTTTCCACTCTAGAAACGACATATTGTACCCGACTTTCTTTAAATTTTGCAGAACATCTTTTAATCCAACTAGAAACACGTATGCAAAAATTGGGTAAGATCGGTTCAGATTTAGATATAGCCCCCATACAAATGTCGCTCCCGATTTGACATTTTCCGCTCTAGAAACGACATATTGTACTCGATTTTCTTTAAATTTTGCAGAACATCTTATA
Source organism: Polietes domitor (assembly GCA_947397865.1). Classification (NCBI taxonomy): domain Eukaryota; kingdom Metazoa; phylum Arthropoda; class Insecta; order Diptera; family Muscidae; genus Polietes; species Polietes domitor. The sequence continues at coordinate 18,691,633 of OX377619.1, read as the reverse complement.
ATCCAACTAGAAACACGTATGCAAAAATTGGGTAAGATCGGTTCAGATTTAGATATAGCCACCATACAAATGTCGCTCCCGATTTGACATTTTCCACTCTAGAAACGACATATTGTACCCGACTTTCTTTAAATTTTGCAGAACATCTTATAATCCAACTAGAAATACGTATGCAAAAATTGGGTAAGATCGGTTCAGATTTAGATATAGCCCCCATACAAATGTCGCTCCCGATTTGACATTTTCCGCTCTAGAAACGACATATTGTACCCGACTTTCTTTAAATTTTGCAGAACATCTTATAATCGAACTAGAAACACGTATGCAAAAATTGGGTAAGATCGGTTCAGATTTAGATATAGCCACCATACAAATGTCGCACCCGATTTGACATTTTCCGCTCTAGAAACGACATATTGTACCCGACTTTCTTTAAATTTTGCAGAACATCTTATAATCGAACTAGAAAAACGTATGCAAAAATTGGGTAAGATCGGTTCAGTTTTAGATATAGACCCAAACAAATGTCACTCCCTCCGTTCTAGAAACCTCATCTTGCACCCAATTTTCTTTAAATTTGGCACAACCAAATTTAAGAAAAGAAACACCTATGCTGAAAGTGGGTATGATCGGTACAGATTTAGATATAGCCCACATACAAAAGTCGCTCCCGATTTGACGTTTTCCGCTCTAAAATCCACATATTGTCCCCTTTTTCTTTAAAATTGGCACAACATCTTATAATCCAACCTATGGTGAAAGTGTGTAAGATCGGTTCAGATTTAGATATCGCCCTCATACAAATGTTGCTCCCGAATGTTTAACCGATTTTGGCCAAACTTTACATATTATATTTCACCAATAAACATACATGGTGAAAGCGGGTCACATCATTACAGGTTTCAATATACCCCCATACAAATGTCCTTTCCGATTTAACATTTTTTGTCAAACACATACATTTACAGGTTGCAAAAATCCTTCCCGATTTCACTTCTTTACCAAATTGAATTGTAATGAGATAGAAAGTCCGTCCGTCTTTAGCATTTCCGTACTTGTTTGGGAGATACCCATATGTCCATACTTTGGTATAACAGAAATGGGGTCTGATCTGATCTATTACAGCTCTAGAAACTACATCTTACATCGGATCTTCATCAAATTTTGGAGATCATGGTATTTTTCAACCTGGAATACCTACCGTGAATGAGAAATATATAGGCCCATGTTTTGGAGCAGGCCCAAAATGTAGTTATAGGCCCCCTTTTGAAATGTCGGTCCGATGCATCCTATTACTACTGTATAATTTGTATTTGTCTGTCGGATAATTGGATCAATTACCATATTATTAACCATATTCGTTAAATATGACTAAAGATTAATTTATAGTATAATTTATATGAACTACATAAAATTGCTCCAATGAAATAAATGGGTTTAGTGATCAAATCGAGGTACATACGCAGGGAGTGGTGTAGGGTAATATATAGTCGGCCCCGCCCGACTTTAGCCTTTCCTTACTTGTTTTGAACCGCAATGTTTAAGTACCATTCAGGCTTGTGGTGTTGCCACCAAATTTTCTTCGGTATATTTTATTGATTGCTTGGAGTGTTGCCATAAAGAAAATATATACACATTGAATTTCTGCCAAAAAATGGATTTGGGACCATAGTGCACCTCCAGGATGTATACTAACTTTGTCATTCCGTTTGTAACACCTTGAAAAAGTATTTATATTTTTGATCGTCATAAAATTCTAAGACGATCTAGCCATGTCCGTCCGTCCGTCTGTCCGGCCGTTGAAAGCACGCTAGCATCTAAACGAAAGGAGCTAGGATGTCCAAATTTTCCATAAATGCGCCTTATAGTCGTAGATCGGCCGGGATTGAAACTGGCCGAATTCGGCTCAAAGGGAAAATTGTTTCCCTCACAAGGACTAAAAATACCCATAATAACACCTAATATTTTAGAGTATTTAAGCATATTTATACACTCCACGAGAGTATTATGTCTTTGTGTAGTTGTTTGTAACACCCAAAAGGAAGGGAGATAGACCCATTGTTAATTATACCGATCGACTTAGAATCACTTTCTGAGTCGATTTAGCAATGTCCGTCTGTCCATCTATTGTTGTAATCGCAATTGTTGCCAGAACCAAACGAAACTTTGCACAACGAAGCTTTTTCGGGACAAGGACGAACGCTATTTAATTTGAAGAAAATCGGTTCAGATTTAGATATAGCCCCCATACGAATTTCGTTCCCAATTTGAATTTTTCCGCTCTAGAATCCACATTTTTTAACAGATTTTCTTCAAAATTCGCAAAACACCTTATATCTAAAATGGAAACACCTGTGGTAAAAATGTGTTAGATCGGTACAGATTTATATATAGCTCCCATACAAATTTCGTTCCCAATTTGCATTTTTCCGCTTTATAATCCACATATTTTAACAGATTTGCCTCTAAATTCGCAACACACCTTATATTTCAACTAAAAACACTTGTGGTAAAAATGTGTTTGATCGGTTCAGATTTATATATAGCTCCCATACAAATTTCGTTCCAAATTTGAATTTTTCCGCTCTAGAATCCAAATATTTTAACAGATTTTCTTCAAAATTCGCAAAACACCTTATATCTAAAATGGAAACACCTGTGGTAAAATGTGTTAGATCGGTTCAGATTTATATATAGCTCCCATACAAATTTCGTTCCCAATTTGAATTTTTCCGCTCTAGAATCCACATTTTTTAACAGATTTTCTTCAAAATTCGCAAAACACCTTATATTTCAACTGGAAAGACCTGTGGTAAATATGTGTTAGATTGGTTCAGATTTATATATAGCTCCCATAAAAATTTCGTTCCCAATTTGAATTTTTCCGCTTTAGAATCCACATATTTTAACAGATTTTCTTCAAAATTGGGAAAACATCTTATATTTAAACAAGGAACACCTATGGTGAAAATGGGTCACATATAGCTCTATATATAGCTCTCATACAAATTTCGTTCTCCCAGAAACCGCGTATTTTCAGAGAATTTCTTAAAATTGAGCATAACACGTAATACTTCAACTAGAAGAACTTATTGTGAAAGTTAGTAACTTTTGTTATATAGCCCCGATAAATATATTATTCTTGATTTGACAAATTGGGCCGGTCATATTAGTATGTGATTAGGAAACATTCAAAAAAATTTTCAATTTTTTACTGAATTAAGTTGTATTCCGATAGAATGTGGAGTGTATCATATAGTCGGCCCCGCCAGACTTCAGCCTTTCCTTACATGTTTTTCAATATGTCTGCTTCTACTTACTTGATATTGGGTGTGCGCATTTCCCCCATAAAGTGCACCATAAAGTGATTTTTATTCGTAGGGGGTGAAAAAAAGATAAAAATTTTACATATTAAACGACAACAGCTACAAACACGAAATTCGGTGTGTACATTCCTCTAATTGAGTAGATACATAATATAAAAGTATTTTTTTCTAAATTCGTACTTTTTAGGGATAAAATGGGACTAGAGGGATAAAAATGGTATCAACCAAACGGCTGCATCTAACATAATGCAAATCGGTGTATACATTCCTCTGATTGCGTAGACACATCAAATAGTATGATTTTTCGAAATTCGTACTTTTTGGAGTTCAAATGGAAAAAGGAGATAAAAATAGTACCAACCAAATGACAGCAGCCAGACTCATGAAATGCGGAGTATACATTCCTCTGACTGTGTAGACACGAAAAATAAAAGGTTTTTTCCAAATGCTAACAACGAAACGGCTACAATGGTGATTTTTTAAAAGCTATAGAAAGGTTTTTCAAAAAAAAAAAAACACATAAAATTCAGAAAAAATGCATGAAATCTTTATTTGAATCGATAGTACGGTCCATATAATATAATGTTTGAATATTATTTCATGCAAATGTTGACCTTGACCGCTTAGTCCAATTTTGGCATACTCTTTCCAACATTTCGGCCGGTGTCTCACGTATAAATGCTTCAATGTTGTCTTCCAATGCGTCAATTGAAGCGGGCTTGCCTGTATAGACATGAGCGTTAATATAGCCCCACAAAAATAGTCTAAAGGCGTTAAATCGCACGATCTAGGCGGCCAATTGACCGGTCCCGAACGTGAAATAAAATGTTCACCGAACTCTCCTCTCAATAAGTCCATTGTTCCGCGTGCTGTGTGGCATGTGGCACCGTCTTGTTGAAACCACATGTCATGCAAGTCAAGCTCTTGCATTTTGGGCAAAAAAGTTGGATATCATCTCACGGTAGCGCTCACCATTCACAGTTACGATTCGCTTCATCTTTGAAGAAGTACGGTCCAATTATGCCACCAGCCCATAAACCGCACCAAACTGTAACTTTTTGTGGATGCATTGGTAGCTCTTGCAATGCTTCTGGCTGATATTATTCGACAATTCTGCTTATTTACGTACCCATTGAGCCAAAAATGAGTTTCGTCGCTGAAATGGAAGAAGCGCGCGATGAACTTTCTTAACAGAGCACGCATTTTGATAATAAAATTCAATAATTTGCAAGCGTTGTTCGTTTGTAAGACGATTCATGGTTAAATTATAGACCAAACTGAATATGTTTGACAGTGAAACAAAACACGAAACGTGCGTCAGCTGTTTAAACCAGTGTTGCCAAAAAGATAATGGCTAAACAATCACCCCTCGCTCAATACCATTTTGCTTCTATATTTAATAAAATGCAAATTTATTTACAAAAAGAAAAGACTTTTGACATGGTCGAAATCATGATCGTGGTAGTCTGCAGCCAAGTAATAAATGTCACCATGTCATTTGTAAATAAATTTGCATTCTATTAAATATAGAAGCAAAATGGTCTTGAGCCAGGACTATATCCCAGTTCAAATCAAATATTGATTACAGACCAAAAAAATGCAAACGAAAAAACTAAAAAAAATATATATTTTTTTATTACTGCGAGCAGCTCTATCTTCTCCATTTATGGAAGTATGTGGGATTAAAATAATGTTTTTCTTTTAAGTGTCAACCCATTGATTCAAGACTAGCAACAGTTATTAAAATGTTGGAAGATAACTTAAAAGTTTTGCTAATGATTAGATCCAGACATATCTAGGGGCTTAACTAACTAAGCAATGAAACAAATGAACTATAACTACATTTTCAGAAAACGAACCACTGTGCACCGCATCACACACTGCGTATCGATGTATCACCAAATAGAAGTATGCACGTTTGCAATTCGGTTTGCTGCATTTACTAACAACAACAAGTGTTAGTATCAGAGACATGACTATGAATATTGTTTAGAACCATATCGAACACATTCATAGGGAGTAGTTCGGCAAAAGTTCGACAAAAACCAGAGCAGAAACACAATGAGACGTCATAGCCTACATTTATGGCAATAATGGCCTATTTAAAGTCACAGCGATGGTCATTTAAAAACTGTGGTGGTTAGGCTGGGTCACGAAACAAAAAATGTTGTGGTCACCCCCCAGAAATGAAGATTGGATTGTTAATTGATGATCTGGAAAAATTCGTCGCTGGGTCAAGACGAAGCTCCTGAAAACACCCCTAAAAATCATGTCCTCCCGTGTATTTTTTTGTGCTGCATCTTTGTTCAATTTTTTTTTCTGAATTAATAGTGCCTTGCAGCAATTTAAATATAAATTTTGATTCTTATATTAGAATAATTCATTGGTCGCATTACAGGACGTTAGAGTCATTTTTGTGTGGTTTTGGTAGCAACATTTGTATTGGGGCTATATCTAAATATGAACCGATCTCACCCACTTTCAACATAGTAGTTTCTAGTTGGATTATAAGTTGTTGTGCCAAATTTAAGGAAAATTGGGTACAATATGGTTTCTAGAGCGGAAAATGTCAAATCGGGAGCGACATTTGTATGGGGGCTATATCTAAATCTGCACCGATTTGCCTCAAATTAAATAGCGTTCGTCCTTGATCCACAAAACTTATTTGTGCCAATTTTTGTTAAGATCGGACTATAATTGCGACCTGTACTATATGATCGGACCATAAATGCGACCTGTAACAACAATAACAATGCGATTGTGCCACGATCATGTCTGATAGGATCTAAATGACATGTGCTCCGTGCTTCATATTTTCCAAATGTTCGTCTAACAGCAGAATATCGATTCAGAAAAATACTTCTAATAAGTCATAATTTCACCAGTTTAACAAACACATGATGACAGGTAAATAAAACAAGTAAGAAAGTCCAACTGGCTAAAATTAATATATTCACCGCGGTATACTAACATACATATATTATTATTTATATATATTTATTCTCGTCGTTGCATTGTGGAACATAAGGCCACATGGTTTCGGTAATCGTTTATCTTTAAGATGGATGGCTGATTGGGCTGCCGCAACCAATTCTTGTATCGGTAATGCCGATTATAGCCTCCAGACAGCAACAGGATTTATACTGTGCAGTCATTTATATTATGCAGGTTATACCGCCTATTCTCGGTCGGAAACAGGGAGAACCGTGGGTGAGGTTGCCATTTGGGTAGGATAGGCTTTGTATTCGCATCACTACTCCTACAGTGGTGGCCAAAACATATGCAACTAAGTAATAAGCGGTGATAATTCGTTGTTTGAGCTAAGATCATAATTTATCCGATGCCATTTCAATACAAACTCTATTTTAACTTCAATAGAAAAAATAACAAAATAAAATAAAATTTTCTTATAAATTTCTTTACACAGGCTTATTATTTACTAATACGAACAACAACAAATCAAAATAAATATCAAAAATTCCGTTATTTAAAACAAAATTGTCGAGTTGCATATGTTTTGTCCACACCGATTTTTATAATTATCAACAAAAATGTCGATAATAAAAAATGTTAACAGAATATGTGAATTTTATTAATTATTTGAAATCTTAATGCTGTATTAATATTTATTTTAACAACATTGTTCCCTTTGTCATTTAAATTTACAAACTTACAGAGCCAAATAAAGTAAGTCACACTTAGTTGCATATGTTTTGGCCACCACTGTATATCTCCCCAATATATATTATTGATCGTCATAAAGTTCTAAGGCGACCTAGCCATGTCCGTCTATCCGTGCGTCCATCTGTTGAAATCAGGCTAGCATCTAAACGAAAGGAGCTATATGGTCTCAGTTTTCATAAATGCGTCTTGTAGTCGTAGATCGGTTGGGATTGCAACTGAGCGAAATCGGCCCAAAGGGAATTTTTTTCCCTAACAAGTACTAAAATGCCAGTTATAACCCTTAATGTTTAGATTATTTTTTTAATATGTCAGCTAAAATTTACTTCATATTGAGTATGCCGAAACGTGCACCATAAAGTAATTCTTATTCGTAGGGGGTGAAGTGGGGCAAAAAGGGATAGAAATGGTACCTATCAAACGACAAAGGCTAGAAACACGAAATATGTGTGAACATACCTTTAATTAAGTAGATATAAATATAATATAAACATCGAGCGCCCCGGTAGTCGAGTTGGTAGCATGCTCGGCTATCAGCGTGGGGGTTGTGGGTTCGATTCCCACCAAAGGCTCTGGTCTGTCGCTGCAACAACTAGCTACAATGGTCTTAGTCACCTCGGCTCAATCCCTGGACCAAAATTACAATAGTTATTTACTTTGTACTGTAATTCATAATAATAAAAAAATAATATTAAAGTATTTTTTCCAAATTCGTAATTTAAGGGAAACACCTTTGCTCTTAGTATGCCGGGATGTATTTTTCTTTTCAAAAGCTACAGATTTATTATAATATTTTTTCGTTTGTTTTATTTTGGCCTGGAATCAATGTTTGATTTGAAATAGGACAATGTCCCGGTTCAAGACCATTTTGCATTTATATTTTATGGAATGCAAATTTATTGATAAGTTGCTGCACACTACCATATTTCCGGTCCATGACGACTTTCTTCAAATGACTTCGCAGCGACTTTTGAACAAAATACCCGCTCATTTGAAGTAAATGATTCATCCAATCTAATGAGAATCACAAGTCCCTTTCCGAATATCAATAAAAAAACCACACCAAGCATTGAGTTGCATTTATAATAATACTTTGTAGCTGTACCACGCTCATTTGCTTCTATTTGTTTTGGTAATCAATATTTTATTATTTTGTTTAAAGTGCAAACATTGAACCTCGCAGCAGGACAAAGAGTCAACGGACAGGGATATATTTTTATGGCAAAATCCTTGCACCACTTGTGGTTGGGCATATAAATATTTCGTTGTTATTAAAACTATTTTAAGTGTTTTTATGTCAATATGGACTCATATTTATACATGTAGTTACACCGATAAAAAAAACCACAACGAATTAAATGACAGAAAATGTCGTCTATAATTTGTTTACAACACCGCAAATATAAGAAAGCGATTTTTAATGGTATGCTGACTTTTTTGACTTTGTTTGAAAATTATTTGAATGACGAAATTATTTTTAGAAATTTTAAAACATGTAACTTTGAAATTTTGCATATTTGTAGGTAGTTTATTCAAAGATATTACTATATATTTTGTTTCTCTTCAGTCAGTGCAAATTCGAAACATATTGTATTCCTGCTTAAAAAATAAAAATTCAGTCGCAACTTTTGCCAGCCCTTCATTGACAATTTGTGACAGCTATTTTTTTCTCGCTGTATGAATAGTATTCATTGAGTACTTTGTTTTTGTGCCGACATTCGATATTTACTCTGAATGTGTGGATTGCGTTTTTCATCGCCGCCTCCCTCCCATTTATTTTATTGCATTTATGATGTTATGAATGAGTGATCTTATAACTTATTTAAACGCTGCTTTTTGTGAAGTTGTCTTTTTGTTATTGTGTTTGGGGAATGCAATTTTTTCCATAAATAAATGTAGTCAACCACATGTATTTTTAAATTAAATCACATTTTCGATAAAAGTAAAAAGCTAAGTGGTCACTTTGCTTGTTAATGGTTATATTTATATGGGTGAGGGTTACAATGGCTGATATCAGAATACTGACTTGAAACAAACACTTTGGCGCACGGTGGGCAATATTCTCAGAAGGCATGTAAAATCCATTTTTATACCTTCGCTCTGTAGGGTGGGAGGGTCCATGCACGGAATATTTTTCAAATTTCTGGTTTTATTGGAAATGTTGAACTTTGTCATTTAATAATGGTCATCCATATGACTACTACGACTACCTCGGCAGTACCTCATCCGATCAACCCAATTTTCCAGTACAGCCCAAATCTACTGGATTCTGAATTCTCTGAACCCCATATGCGCAATTTTACGTATTGACATAGCCATCGAGATGAGTTTCATGAAGGCAGAATTGAAGGCTGATCTCTTCTCGAAAAATTTCCACGTAAATTTCTTACAGTTTGCGGTAAATACTCACTACTTTGGAAGTAAGTTTTAAATATTTCCTATTTATTCGAACGTACAGCATCCCATTTTGCAAATGTCAAATATAAACCTGAAAATAAAAAATGTCACTCCGACGCGGCCAAACTTAACGCCTTTATATACACTCCACCACAGATCGTGGGTCTACTAAGTTTGTCATTCCATTTGTAACACCTTAGCGACCTGAGACCCTATAAAGTATATATATATATATATATATTGTCTAAGACGATCTAGCCATGTCCGTCCGTCTGTTGAAAGCACGCTAGCATCTAAACGAAAGGAGCTAGGAGGTCAAAATTTTTCACTGAAAATACCCTTAATAACCCCTAATACTTATAGTATTTAAACATTTTTTTCGGAGTCGGTGACCGCAACTTTAAGAGCGGTAACTCCAATTTTCGGTCGTTATTCTCGTCTACATATTCATTGTGTGATGCTGCCGTGCCAGCGAGACAACTGGTTGGTCGAAGTGACGAAAATATCGCTGCCGTTCAGGCGTCCATAGCAAACGATCCAAATCAATCCATTCCGCGGCGTTCTAAAGAACTGGGCATCGCCAAGACCATTATATGGCGAATTTTGCATAAGGATCTTGGTTTACACCCATACAAGATCAAGCTGACTCAAGAATTGGAGCCGATGGACCATTTGACGCGACGTACGTTCTCCGATTGGGCTCTGAAGAAGATGCGCCAAAATCATGAATTTCATCGCAAAAGCATCTTCAGTGACGAAGCTCATTTTTGGTTTAATGGGTTCGTCAATAAGCAAACTATGCGTTATTGGTTTGGTGAAAATCCACATGTGCTTCCACTTCATCCACAAAAAATAATTGTTTGGTGCGGTTTGCATGCCGGCGGCGTCATTGGGCCATTTTTTTCTTCGACAATAGTGATCGTCTCGTTACTGTGAATGACGATGGTTATCGCGCCATGATTACCGATTATTTTTGGCCCGAATTGGAAAACATGGACTTGGACGACAAAAGGTTTCAGCAGAACGGTGCCACAAGCCACATAGCACACGTTACAATCGATTTATTGAAGAGTAAGTTTGGTAGGAGTGTTATCTCAAGAAATGGACCAGTCAATTGACCGCCTCGTTCGTGCGATTTAACGCCTCTAGAGTTTTTTCTTTGGAGCTACGTCAAAACATTGGTCTATGCCAACGACGTTGGAATAACTCAGAGCCAACACTGAACTCAAAATATCGGCCGTTACGACAGAAATCTGTAACCGAGTCATTGAATATTGGGTCCAACGAATCGACCGCTGCCGACATGCCCGCAGTGGCCATATGAACGAAGTCGAGTTCCATTCATAAATGTTTTGATTGTATTTCAAGTCGATCATAAAGTTTTGGAAATATCTCAAATGGTTTGCGTTTTATTTAAAAAAAGTTGTCAACTCCTTATTGGAAAACCCTGTAGTATATCCTTGCCTTAGAAGCGAGGTTTAAAAAAATTCAAATTCTATATTTATTGATAAAATTATTTTCAATATTTGTATCTGTTTTGGTTTGGTTATATTAAAAAAATTGTAACATTTTCCTATATATTCTATGAAAATCGACAGCCTCTGTGGAATTCAATCTATGGCGGAGGTTATGTGTGCCAGTTAGAATGATAGTGGTCTAAGTCACACTTTATGCGTTCTAAGATATGCAATGGTTTATGTTTGAGTCAATTGAAAAATATTTTTCCACTGAAGCACAAGATATTGATGATGAATTTTGATAGCAGACCCTTTGACATAACGCTTTTTATTTTCGAAACCATTCCATTTTGTTCCACAGTGTTATTTATACAAATTTATGGCATTCTGTCTATGATGGTTTTAAAATGTGTTTTCAATATATATATCAACCATTGATTAGCAACAATATTATACCATACTTTGCACATGCCACAAGGTTGCTTCATTAAAAGAGATTTTTCAATGCATTTCGTTAAATCAGGAAACTACTGTGTGCCTAAGGCGACACACAACCGATTGAAACTTTCTTTCATCTATATACCACATCGAATAAAATGTTTCATTCAAATCCAAAGTGTTGAGGGTTTTGCAAACAATTTCCAAAGTAATTTCCATAGACAAACAGCCAAATTCAATACACACAAAAGACCAACTTTCCCCTCCTGAATTGGGCTGGTGTAATTCGAAATAACCTTTGAAGCAATTACTTACTGTGACTTTTAAACTTAACTTGGCCACATAGATATTTTCTCTTTTAACAGCCTCGAACAATGTCGATGTCGACATTCACATTCGCCCATTCGCCCATTCGCATTCACATTCACCAAAAGCCAATTTTATTAAGTGTCATTTGACTCATTTGCCAGACACCTGTAGCTCTTGAACTCGACTCTCAACCTTTTCACAGTTCAGTTCTGTTCATTTGTGAAATTCTTTAAAATTTCATTGTTGTCTTTGTTGATGCTGATAATAATCGTAAAGATGCCTCCGAAAAGTCAACCAAAAGCGAAAGGTATTCTTGAGCCGTAAAACGATTTATAATATGCGTCACAGCATCAGCAGTTAACGTCAATTTTGCTTCTTATAATCCTCGTCCTTTTAAGAGTGTCTGATGAATGAGAGAGAGAGAGAGGGTGGTTGGTGTAATAATAAGTATAAAAGTGTTTTTCATTTCATTCTCAATATTATTGTTAATTTTTTTTGCAGATTTTCATAAATGAAATATAATTCAGCTCCTCTTTATTTTCACAAGCAAAGTGTCCTTTCATCACATACAGCATGTGTGTGTGTGTGAATGTACGCTCGCGAGAAAACTTATGTGACACGGTGGCTGTGTGTAAGTGTGTGTGAGCAGCATGTGCAGACACGTTCGTGTGTGTGTGTGTTAATATGTCCGTTATGTTGTTGTAGGTTCGTGATGAAAAGTACAGCTTTTCAGATTTAATTAAAGAAAATTTATTGCATACTCTGGGGCGGTGTATTGAAAAAGGCATCAATGCACATTGCTTGAGTGTATGCCAGGTGTATTTTAGCGATGATCATTGTGCGAGAGCGGTATGATAATTCAGAGGAATTCTCAAAATATAGTGTTAACCTTGTAATAATAATACACCCTCCCCGACCGAATTCCAAGTTAAAGTCATTACTTTTTAAAAGATGGACTTATTAGTATATAAGCTACAAAATGGGTCTTTCATATTTTTAAAATAATTCTTAAAACCTTGTCAAATATCAAGTTAGAAAGGATTATAAAGTCTTCAATTGTATCAATGATGGCGAACTTTGTTTGGAAGATACTGGAAGGGGTGCATAACATTAACATTTTTATACACACCACTTCGTGGACTAGGGTATTATCAGTTAGTATCGCGCTAAATGTTTGTAACACCAAGAAATAATTGAGATAGTCCCACCTTTAAGTATACGGATCGGCTTAGAATCACCAGCTTAATCGATTTAACGATGTCTGTCTGTCCGTCCGTCCGCCTGCTGTTTATCTAAGTTTGATCGCACTCCACAGGTTGCAATTGTGGTCCGATTTTCATGGAATTTGGTAGAAGTTCCTTTTTTGGCCAAGGACGATTGTTATTGAATTTGGCGAAAATCGGTTCCGATTTAGAAATAGACTCCATATAATTTACACTATTTACATGGTATCATGACCAAATTTTCAGGATCGTGTTTTATTTGAACTAGAAACATGGGTCTATGTTCTGATATAGCCCCCATACAAATGTACATCCGATTTACAATAGTACTGCTCTATAATGCACATTTTACATCCGATCTTGATCAAATTGTCCACACAATGTTGCATTCATACTAGAAACACGTATTTTGAAAGCCAGCTATATAGGTCAATGTTTTGGTATAGCCCCCATACAAATGGGCCCCTGGTTACACTAATATCGCTCTAGAACCCACATCTTACTTTGGATCTTGATAAAATTTTGCAGATCATGTTATATTTCAATAAAGAATGAAATGTGATCTATAAAGGCCCACTTTTTAATGTAGCGCCCTTACAAGTGGGCCCCCATTTGAATTATTACCTCTCTAGGAACCACATTTTACATCGGAAGTTTTTCAAATTTTGCGGATTACATTATATTCATATTTCATTCTAAGAATACCTACTTTGAAAGTGATCTATATGGAACCACTTTTTAATGTAGAGCCCTTACAAATGGCCCCCATTTTTATTATAACTCCTCTAGGACCCTCAATTTACATCGGAAGTTTATCAAATTTTGCATTATATTTCATCCAAGAAGACACATTATGAAAGTCAAATATATGGGTCCATATTTTGGTATAATCCCCATACAGATCTCGATATAATTTTGCATATCATGTCATATTAGAACTAAGAATACCAACTTTGAAAGTGATATATATGGAACCACTTTTTAATGTAGCGCTCCTTACAAATGGCCCCATTTTAATGTTTACCCCTCAAGAACGCAAATTTTACATCGAATGTTTTTTCAAATTTTGCAGATTATATTATATTTCAACTAAGAATACAAAGTCAAATACATATGTCCATACTTTGGAATAACCCAACTGGGCACCCATTCTACTTTAATACAGCTCTAGAAAGTACGTCTTACATCTGATCATGATATTTTTCAACTATGAATACCTACCGTGAATGAGAAATATATAGGCCCATGTTTTGGACCAGCCCCCAAGTGTTGTTATAGGCCTCCTTTCAAATGTCGGTCGGATTCATCCTGTTACTACTGTATAATTTGTATTTGTCTGCCGGAAAAGTGGAACAATTATCATATTATTTACCACATTCGTTAAATATGACTAAAGATGAATTTATTGGGAAAATCAAATAGCGAAGTTCAAGTTTTATTCCGATCAGAAATTCGATATTATATGAAGAAAGTTCTAAGACACGTGGCAGAAAAGCGTTTCTAAAGGGCGGGCCATGTTATATTTTAATTTAGAATCGGCTATAAAAAAGTACTGATTACACTGTCCCGCAGTTCATATTACACTTGAACCGTATAAGTTAGAAACTATAGGTGAAATGAGGTTATTTGGCATTTTTAGTTTTTCATTTTTTTATCTTGTTGCCCCTTTAAAGGACTACAAAATTCCAAAGCACAAATATATAGTGGAGGAACAACAGGATGAGGAAATGAAAAACTAAGAACGATAATCAACTTCATTTAACCTATAATTTCATACGTATATTATTCGGTTCAGGTGTACCGATTTTTTTTTAATTGTCGGACGGTGTTATTTTCTCAAATTTCTGTATTTTGTAATTTAATAATGGAACACAATATCATTCATACTGGTTTGGCAGTACCCCATCCGATCAACCCAATTTTTCAGTACAGCCTAAAATCCACACCAAACAGTGATTCGTTGTGGATGCATTGGCTTCTCAATAGTCACATGTGGGTTCTCTGAACCCTATGTGCGGCAATTTTGCTTACTGACATAGCCACCGAAATGAAAATGAGCTTCATGAAGGCGGAACTGTTCTCGAAAATTTTCGACGTAAATTTCTTGAGATTTGCGTTAAAGAATAACTACTTTGGAAGTAAGTTTTTAATATTTCCCAATTTTGTTCGAGCAATGCGTCCCATTTTGAAATCTCAGATATTCTAGCCGAATCTAGAATCTCAAACAAACCCTATGTTATATGAGGATTTTATGTAATTTTTTTTTATAAAAAATTGGGGTCATATGAAAATTTGGACCAATAAGGTCCGCTTTCAAAACATATGTTTCTGAGCAAAATTTTATGATTTTTCTGAATCAAGTTTCATGTCAAGAAAACATACATGTTAATTTTTTTGTTTTGGCCAATAAAAGGATTTCGTCAGGGTTTTTATACACATTTTTTTGTGCAAGTAAAAGATCCTCTTTTTCAAAAACAAAATCAAAATTTTCTCAATTTTTTTTTGGAGACTTAAACCTAAACCATTGTTCATCATCAATACATTTGTTATGATATAAAGCAAATATATAATGAAAATCATTTTTCTGATTTAACGGCTTTCGAAAAAAACTACTTTAACCAGGATATTGAGAATCTGTTCAAAAAAATAAATAAAATAAAAACCAAAATTACTTAAAAAGAATAAAATTTTGGTCTGCAATGTTTTTGTAATTTGAACCAAAGCTACTGTAGTCGAATAAGAATTGTGGTCTTCAAGTTAGTATGTCCAATTTAGGGTTTGCATCTCGGGATTTCCCGCGGGAAAAATCCCTGAAGTTTTCATATTTTCAGTTTCCCGTATCACGGGAAATATGTACGGGATTCCCGAGGGAATTCAGCAGAAAGTTTTGCCAATTTATCGCACATTTTACACCACGTTATTTAAAAAAAATACTTTTAATTAGATATGTGTTAGCTATGCGTTATAAAATTTTTAACATTTGTCATATCTTTATGAATAAAGTCCGATAAACTGTTCTCCTGATATGCTAATATCTGTGGAGAAATCGTGCAAGGGTTATATAGTATGTAATAAATTAAAAAATATCCGTACAACCTAAATATCCATTGCTGCCTGAAAATATAAATTTAGGTTTTCGAAGCTACATGAAATTTAGTATTTATTAACAACTAGCAGTACCCGCTGCTTCGCACGCGAAAGAGCCAGTTATTCGTTGTTAGTTTTATCCGTATCTGTTTTTGGATAGTACTTATTTGATTTTCCTTTGGTGGATATAGATAAATCTAAAATAGTTATTTGGAAACCTCCTATTAGATAGCACTCATATACAGTCAAAGGAATGTGTTTGTCGGTGTGCACCATTTTAGCTGTTTTGAACAACAAATTAGCAAGCAGCTGACCACTTTATAACTTTTTGCACCTCTTTACCAAAAAATATGCATCTTGAAAAATCACTGTAAGTAACATCTGTTTTTGCTTCCCCATAAAAACATGTACTTTATTTGGTACCACGTTTATCCCTTGTCGCCCCGCATCGTCCTTATAAGTACAAATTTTGTATCCCTTTTTGCATCCCTTTTTGTCCCGCGCGCTCCTTAAAAGTACAAATTTCGACAAATCCAATTTAACTGCGCTTCTACATGGTCAGAGGAATTTACACACCGAATTTCACGATTCCAGCTGTAAAACTTAAGTTGGTACATTTTTAATCCCTTTTTGTCTCGCTCGCCCCTTAAAAGTACAAATTTCGAAAAATCCATTTATGTTGCAAGTCTACGTTGTCAAAGGAATTTACACACCAAATATCGCGACTATAGCTGCAATACTTAAATTAGTACCATTTTTAGGCCTTTTGTCTCTCACAACCCTTGAAAGTACAAATTTTGAGAAATCCAATTTTAATGCGCTTATACGTGGTCTGAGGAATTTGCATACTAAATTTCACTATTCTGGCTGTAATACTTTAGTTGGTACCATTTGCATCCCGCTCACCCCTTGTAAGTATAAATTTCGAAAAAATCCATTTAGATTTGCACTTCTACGTTCTCTGATGAATTTACACACCAAATGTCACGACTATAGCTGCAATATTTTATTTAGTACCATTTTTATCCCTTTTGGTCCCGTTCACCCCATATAAGTACAAATTTCGAAAAAATCAATTTAGATTGCGCTTCTACGTTGTCAAAGGAATTTACACACCAAATTTCACGACTATAGCTGCAATGCTTAAATTAGTAAAATTTTTAGCCCTTTTGCCTCTTTCCTCCCTTAAAAGTACAAATTTCGAAAAATCCCTATTTGCAGCTCGTCTGCAAGGAATACATCGAATTTCATATTTCTAGCACTGCCATTTAGTCACGACGAAGGTTCGATGTTTATCGTTTTTTGCACCATTTTACGCCCTAAAAGTACGAATTTCGTAACCCTTCCTTCCAGTCAGTCAATAACGCAACTCTTTTATATATATAGATTAATAATACATCTCTCGAGTGTGCAATGTCATTCTTTATCACGTTCAATATCTCCAATAAAATTAGATATCTGAGTGAGTTTTAAAAAGTTTTTATATATCAAAAAATGTAAAAAATATGCCTATAGATATATATTTTTTAGTATTTTTTCATCCTTGGAAATAGTTGACTCAATTTTGTATTCTTCTATAGGCTAGCGTAGGTTACAGGGTATGTCCGTGAGTTGTGGACACAACCGACGAGTTCACTCGATGCCAAATAAATTTGGCCCATTGTGATTCCCGCAAGTAGTATAGGAGAGAATGATTTAGGAGGTAGCCTCACCCTATGATGAATGAAGGGAAAGGTGGGATTATCTTAGCAAACACTAATGACTACTCTATTGCTGATGATCCAAGAAAATTGTATCCTTTGAACTACTGTAAATTAAAATTTAAACATTCCAAATAAAGGGTTCCCGTCCAAAGACAATTCCATGTTAAATTCATTTGTAATGATCCAAATATTCACAACTTCTGTATCCCAAGATGACAATCGTTTTGACTTCTTCGAGTGCTCTCTGTTTTCCTAGATATATATTATGTCCCGCGAACATTGATTTTCCCGTTCAGGACTAAACTATGTCGATGGTTGACCTGTCATGTATAAGTCCTAAATTAAATCAATTTTGTCTTGTTTGTAAATGAATTTCCCACCGATTTGCATGCCGTTACTTACTTCTCCGAATACACGTTTGATCATAGTATGGCCACAGTTGTTTTCTGTGGCTTTCAAAACTCTTCATATTTTCTTTTGAACACAAAAGAGTGAAAAAAAAGCTCTACCAGCCCTAATTGGTGTCGTAATGATAAAGTGATGAATGAGTTTTAACATGTCTTCCTACTCTACTGGATGTGTCTACGTTGGCTGCACAGATGAGTTACTAGTGCAGCATTAACGCAAATCCTTGATGAAGATGAACATTCCTCATCAGTTGGCACATGTATACGTAAGTACGAATAAAAGTCGTATCCGGAAGAGGCTGGCCTGGAAATGGGTAATTGCGATGGCAACGGAAAAGAGTTTCAGTAAATTAATTCGTTTTTCAGATTGTGGCGGGTGGCGGGTGACATGCAGGATTTTATACAGAATTGTGGGGAATTAGGGAAATTGAATTTGCAGTTTTATGGATGGCAACATTATCGTCTTTGATTTATTAACGAGTAAAGAAACAAGTCCCACAAAAATCTTCAAATGATCCAGGAGGCAAGTGTCTTAATGAGCTGTAGGCGATATGATTTTTTACTCACACGGAAGATGATCCACTACAGGAAACTTGTTTCAGATAAAGATTTAAAATTATATTCGCCAGCATTAATACGCAGATGACATATATCACATCAGCGAATTCCGTCATAAATGTTCATGATGTTAAATCACTTTTAATGAAAAATGTTTCGTTAATATATCTATACTTAGGATACATACCACGGGACTCATGAAATTCGAAAAGAAATTATAATAATGATATGAAAAAGGAAAATGGCATCGACAAAAAATGAGCCACATATTGCAACCGGAAGGTAACTTGATTAGTTTCAAATTTATAGAGCTCGAAATTATGATTGCATACATGGATTATAAATATGATACGAACTGTTCTATACTGTGATATTTGTATACTAAGGTCCTTCTCATATTTATAATCCATGTATGCATTTTTTTATTTAATTGCTTTAAAAATATTTTAGTTAATAGCCGGTAATACTATGGTGCAGTATATATAGGGTTTTCCAATAAGGACTTGATAACTTTTTTTCAATAAATCGATTGTAACGTGTGCTTGTGGCACCATCCTGTTGAAACCACATGTCGTCCAAGTCTATGTTTTTCAATTCGAGCCAAAAATAAAAGGTAATAATGGCGCGATTCAGAGTAACGTGACGACGAAATATATGGCCCAATGACGCCGCACAGTGGTTCAGAATCAAAATCCATCGGCCAAAATAACTTTTATTCTAGGAGAGTGTTATTAGGGTTTTTTGGGCATGAACTCCGATTATTGTAAATTTTAGCTTGAGGATAAAGCAAATTTACTCATTTTTTTATCTGCGGACCTACTATTCAGAAGTTAGTGAGTAAATTGCGTTTTGAAAATAAAAAATCGGACTTTTTGCACTAAATGTATCCTATCATTCAAAGGGGCAATTTCGGGCGGGAAAAAGTTACACTAAAAAAACGAAGAACGCTTCAACATTTCCAAATATGAATACATTTTGTTAAAGGCTTTTGAAGGAAAAAAGTTTTGTTGGTCCAAAGTCAGACATTTGTTCGAAAAGGATATTTTTTACATTATTCATTACAAACAAACTATATTTGGCATAAACATAGTTTTGCCATCATAAAGTTAAGAAACAACAATTTCTAATACACACAAGTAAAAACGGTGTTAAGTTCGGCCTGACCGAACTTTATATACCCTCCACCATGGACTGCTTTCCACAGATGTTACCGATTTTTGTAGAAGTGCAGTAACATTACAGGCAAATGTTAAATTTGTTTAATATAGCAAAACAAATAAATATACCAAAACGAATAAAAATATTTAAAAAATAATTTTATAAATAAATATGAAATTTAATTTATATTAAATCCAGCTTATAAGGAAAAGCCAACAAATATGTTTATTCTGTATACATCGCACTAGTAATTCGAGTCAATTCAAAAAGTAACTATATGGCAGCAATCTACAAAAAGGCTCAAAACCACTAAATCTTGAGGGATAATGGGTACATTTTCTGCTACAACGGTTTGGTAGGTTGTATTTTCATCCTATTTTAATTCCACAACTATAAATTTTGAAAATCCATTATCTCTCACGAACATTGTGCAAGATATGCTATCTTCATGATTCTACCCTTTAGTTGTCGTAAAAGCAATAAAATAAAGTACCAATTTAGAAAATTCTTATTATTTTGCGTGTATATGTGCCATTTTTATCTCTATTTTCTCATTTCACCCCCTAGAAGTACGACTTTCGAAAATCTCTTTATTTTACTTGTCTACGCTGTTGGCGGGATGTACTCACCGAATTTTATCATTCTAGCTGTAGCCGTTTAGTTGGTACCATTTGTATCCCTCTGTTCCTTGTGTATCCCTTGACACTACGAATTTGGAAAAACCTTTTTATTTTTCGTGTCTACGCAGTCAGAGGAATATACACCGACTTCCATGATTCTAGCTGCGGCCATTTGGTTGGTACCATTTTTATCTCTTTTTTCTATTTTACCCCCTTAAGTGTACGACTTTCTAAAATCTCTTTATTTTACGTGTCTAAGCAATTAGAGGGATGTACACACCGAATTTCATCATTCTAGCTGTAGCCGTTTAGTTGGTACCATTTTTATCCCTCTGTTCTCATTGTATCCCTTGAAAGTACTAAATTGGAAAACAATCTTTAATTTTTCGTTTCTACACAGTCAGAGGAATGTATACTCCGAATTTCATAACTCCAGCTGCTGTAATGTTAACCCCAAAAAGTACGAATTTCGAAAAAACTCTTTATTGGCCGTGCCTACGCAATCAGAGGAATGTATACACGGAATTTCATTATTCTAAGTGAAGCCGTTTGGTTGGTACCATTTTTATCCCTTTATTCCATTTTACCCCTTAAAAGTACGAATTTGGAAAAAATACTTTTATATTATGTCTCTACACAATTAAAGGAATGTACATACCGAATTTCGTGTTTCTAGCTGTTGTCGTTTGATATGTACCATTTTTATCCCTTTTGCCCCATTTCACCCCCTACGAATTAAAATCACTTTATGGTTCACGATTTTGTTATAGGGGGAATGCGCATACCCAATATCAAATAAGTACAAGCAGAGATATTTTTAGGCCTTGTGAGGGAAAATTGTTTGCCTTTGGGCCGATATCGCCCAGTTGCAATCCCAACCGATCTACGACTATAAGACGCATTTATGGAAGATTTGGACGTCCTAGCTCCTTTAAACAGACGGACGGACATGCTAGATCGTCTTAGAATTTTATCACGATCAAGAATATATATACTTTATAGGGTCTCTCAGGTCGATATTTCAAGGTGTTACAAACGGAATGACAGAGTTAGTATACCCCCATCCTGGTGGTGGAGGGTATAAAAATAGTGTGCATAAAAATGTGTGAGAAATAGTTCGATGAAATCAAAAAAAGAAATTATGTTTTTTTTTTTTTAATTTTCAAAGTCTGAAAAACATGAAAATCTGTAATACAAACAAACATTATGAACAAATACGTAAATGTTAAAAAAACATAAAAATAAAACAAGTAAAAATTTTAAGTCAAAGACTGTCGTTTATACGTTATATTCATAAATTGACACCCCTGAAGATGATTGATGAAGTCAATCGAAATATTGGGAAGTTTTAAATAAAAAATAAAAATTAATAAAAACACAACATTGTTCTTTTTCTAAACTACTTGACTTCACGCCGGACAAAAACACCTACACAGAGTTTATTAAAAGGTCAACTATCCAAAATCCATCATTTTAGTTTTGTTTAAAATCGAAAAATACGATAAGTAGTCAACATAGGTACAATTTCTAAAATATGTCCGATTTCCCCATTAATGTTAGTATCTCAAAATAATCCTAGGATCCTTGTCTAATTTTGTTTTTTTTACAGAATTAAAAATGACTACTAGAACAAAATTTATTGCATTTTGGCCGATGGATTTTGATTCTGAACCACTGTGCGCCGCCGGCATGCAAACCGCACCAAACAGTTATTTTTATACACTCCACGAGAGTATTATGTATTTGTGTCCAATGTCCGTCCGTCTGTCTGTCCATCTATTTTTGTAATCACGATACAGGTCGCAATTGTAGCCAGAACCAAATGAAACTTGGCACAACGAAGTTTTTCTGGACAATGACGAACGCTATTTAATTTGAAGAAAATCGGTTCAGATTTAGATATAGCCCCCATACGAATTTCACTCCCGATTTGACTTTTTCCGCTCTAGAAACCACATATTATAACAGATTGTCTTCAGATTTGGCAAAACATCTTATATTTTAATCTGGAAATACCTATGGTGAAAATGAGTTCGCTGCTGATTTGACTTTTTCCGCTCTAGAAACCACATATTTTACCAGATCTTCTTCAAATTATATTTGTACTAGAAACAGCTATGGTGCAAACGAATCACAAATTTCAATCCCGATTTCACTTTTTTCACTCTAAAAACCACATATTTTAACAGATCTTTTTCAAATCTTGCAGAATATCTTATATTTTAACTAGAAACTCCCACGACGAATATAGGTCAGATTGGTTCAGATTTACATATAGCTCCCATACGAATTTCGCTCCCGTATTGAATTTTTCCGCTCAGAAACCACGTATTTTCACCGAATTTCTTTAAAGTGAGTTATACTTGAACTGGAAGAACTTATTGTGAACATACAAATATTCTTCTGGCCTATGATTAGAAAAGCGTACAAAAATTCTTCCCGTTTTCACTTTTTTACCGAATTGAATTATATTCGTATAGAAAGTGGAGTGTATCATATAGTTTATGGATGAAGTGGTGATTCATGAAGCATATACAAACGAAAAAACTAAACCACATGTGGATTTTCACCACACTAATAACACATATTTTGCTTATTGACGAACACATTGAGTCTAAAATGAGCATAATAATAATTTGCATACGTTGTTATAATTTGCAGAAGGAAAGTAACAGTTAGGTGATAAGTGAAATAGTACGTTCACAAATTAAATTCAAAGAACCTATTACAAAACCCTATAAAATTACATATATATATAAATATGAAAATAAACATTTTCGGCCAAAATCAATAATGTATGTGTTATAAGCGATTTTTTTAATTAAATTTTTCAGCTATGACTAGAAAATGCAACTTTAATATTTAACAATAATTCTATAATTTTCACGCAAATATGCAAACGCAATCATATATTCTTGCATACTCGCATGTATAAATATATAAATATGGATATAAGTATGTTTGGTTGCATAGTACAGAAGAATGCTGCGGAGTCTATAAACGAGTATGTGTGTATGTATCTTTGGCGTTGTGCAAAAATTCAATTAGAATATAACAACTTCCTGTCATCGTGTGCACAATACAACCACCACAACATGAGATGTCACCACATCTCCGTGTGTGTGTTTGTTGATCAGGGTCGGATGTAGTATTTATCCAAATTTGACAGACGCAGTTACAACAGGGCGCCAACAAAGGAAGTTAATAAAATGAAATTAAAATTTAAATTCTAGCCAACCTTGGTGATACAGCAAAATAAGTAAGGGAAGGGACGGGGCTGACTATATAATACCCTACACCACTCCCTGCGTATATACCTCGATTTTATTTCATGGCAGCAATTTTACACTATACTATAAATTCATCTTTAGTCATATTTAACGAATATACAAATTATACAGTAGTAATAGGATGAATCGGACCGACATTTGAAAGGGGACCTATAACAACACTTGGGGCCTGATCCAAAACATGGGCCTGTATATTTCCCATTCACGGTAGGTATTCTGAGTTGAAATATATAATGATCCGATGTAAGACGTAGTTTTTGGGGCTGTAATAGAGTAGAATGGGGCCCCATTTGGGTTATTCCAAAGTATGGGTACATACTTACTTAAAATATAATATAATCTGCAAAATTTGAAAAAAATCCGATGTCAAATTTGCGTAAAAATTAAAATGGGGCCATTTGTAAGGTCGCTACATTAAAAAGTGGTTCCATATAGATCACTTCCAAAGTAGGTATTCTTAGTTGAAATATAACATGATTTGCAAAATTATATCGAGGTGGGTTCTAAAGCTGTAATAGAGTAGAAAGTGGGTCCAATACCAAAATATGGACCCATATATTTGACTTTCATAGTATGTACTCTTAGTTGAAATATAATATAATCTGCAAAATTTTAAAAACTTCCGATGTAAAATGTAGGGGAGAGGTAATAATTAAATGGGGGCCATTTGTAAGGGCGCTACATTAAAAAGAGTGCCTTTATAGATCACCTTCAAAGTAGATATTCTTTATTGAAATATAACATGATCTGCAAAATTTAATCAAGATCGAATGTATGATGTGTGTTCTAGAGCGATAATAGTATGAACTGAGGGCCAATTTGTATTTGTATTTGTATGGGGGCTATAACAAAACATTGGTCTATTTAGCTGGTTAAAATACGTGTTTCTAGTATAAATGTAACATTGTGTGGAAAATTTGATGAAGATCCAATGTAAAATGTGCATTTTAAAGCAGTAATATTGTAAATTGGAGGTACATTTGTATGGGGGCTATATCAAAACATAGACCCATGTGGTCCACTTTCTCGTGAGCTGCTTCCAGTTCAAATATAACACGATCCTGAAAATTTGGTCATGATCCCATGTAAAATGTGTATTCTTGAGCAGTAATAGTGTAAATTATAGGGATATTTGTATGGAGGCTATATCTAAATCTGAACCTTGACTAAAAAAGTAACTTCTGCCAAATTTCATGACAATCGGACCACAATTGCGACCTGTAGAGTGCGAACAAGCTTAGATGGACAGCAGACGGATATACAGACATCGTTAAATCGATTCAGCTTGTGATTCTAAGCCGATCCGTATACTTAAAGGTGTGTCTAGCTCGATTATTTCTTGGTGTTACAAACATTTGGCGGAAAACTAACTTATAATACCCTAGTCCACGAAGTGGTGTAGGGTAAAAATATTTCTTTTAAGAAGTACCATTTTGAGCCAGCATAACTTGTTTTCCTTCAAAAGTCTTTAAAGAATGAAATACATAATTAGATATTTAGAATATGGTAGGGTTCCTGGTCTTTTTGTACTGGCAATGATCAAAACAACAGAAAGCGTTTTCAATGACTTACACCTGTCGGCGAGGTAAACCTCTTTCAAAATAAATCATCTTATAAAGTGTCTAAAATGGAGTTTGTCATTGGCTTTAAATGGGGCCCCAAACTTCCCTGACACCGACTCTCACACTCTTGTGTATGGAATAGGATACAGATATGTATGTATATACAGTTGTTCATACATATCTGGATGTATATAAATATCTGGATGTTCTCATAGCGACATGCAATAATAATCAGTTTGGTTTCAAATTAAAAAACGTTTCCCGAGAAACGTGTTGCTTACTTACATACATATGCATATATACGCTAAGGGTGATGAACGTTCGTAGAAATATTTTAAACTATTAATCTGTTATAAACCTATCTTGCTTTTGTAGAAAGATTTAATAACACTGTCCAACAGATATGGCGATTTCTCGCCAAACGTGGCGAAATTTAAATATGTTTGGCGACTTTATTTTAAATTTGGCGACATGGCGATTTTTTGGTGATTTATAAAATAGTTGGCGATTTTCTTGGCTAAGTTTAGAAAATTTTAAATCTCTCCTCCGATTTTATTATATTGGCGTTACTTTGTAGAGAAATTTATTACAATTTGTATGCAAGTCGTAGATATGCGTTCATGCCAAACCGAACATGTTTAAATTGCCATTTCCGATTTCTTTACAACTTAGTAGGATAACTACACTCTATAAAATATATGATTTATAGAGGACGAAAAAATGATTTTTTTAAAGCATATGACCAATTGAGAATTAGTAAAATCAAGATAAAAGGTCCGAGGTAAGATCATTGAAAATGGTATTGTGTGAAAAATTTTTCAACATGCATATATATGCTTTTATTGAGATTTGTTTCTTTTACGTTCCATTTAAAATAGCTGAAATAATATTAAGGAGACATTGGTCCAAGAAAACGGGAGAAATGGATCAAATCAATATTAGAAACTTCTTCATAAAGAAGAAAAACTATATTTTTACTGTTTATTGTTTTTTAAACAGTAAACCCAGCGTTAGAAGTGTATTCTGCATTATGAATTGCCTAAACGGTATAAGAAATTTTTTAACTTTAACTTTCTTCATCATGAAATGTTGAAAATATCCAATTCAAATATAGTATCTGAATTCCATACAAGAACTAAATATAAAATGAATTTGTCGATTTTTTAACAAAAAATGAAGTTGTTTAAATTTGGCGTTTTAGGCCGATTTCTGACAATTGATTTGGCGATAGAGGTACAAAATAATCTGGCAACCCTGCTGTCCACCAAGAATTTAGAATTTTTGATTGGAACAGAGTAGCATACCTATAATTCTAAAAGGGCATGTTGAGTAGATAATTTTTCTAGAATAAACTTATATTTTTACGATGGATTCGAGTTTTCATTTTTTGCTCGAAGGGAACATTCTACTAAGCCAAAAAATGTTTTAAGTTAATGTCTGAGAGAATTATTATTGTCAGAACTATATTATGGAATTTTATGAGTATCATTATTGTGGAAGATCTTAAACCTTTAGCTTCTCTCTTTATGTGTCAAGTTGATCCTTTTTTCGTGAAAATAAAAAAAGTCTTTTCAAAAAGTACATTAAAGGATTGAAATGGTCTACGAAAAAATGTATCGGAAAATTTCAGTGGGCTTCACCGAAGACACAAATGTTGTATATAAAGCTCGTCACGCTTCAATTTCTTCATGTTTAAATGGGTCCATGTTTTTTGGAAGATCGATCTTTTTCTACAAAAATGTGGGTATTTCGGTGGAGCACGGCAAACAAAACAAGTAAGGAAAGGCTAAAGTCAGGCAAGGCCGACTACATGATACCCTACACCACTCCCTGCGTATTTACAAAGGTGTTTTATGGTGGCGATTTTATATAGTTCTGATAAATTATATAGTGTAGCATCTTAATCAAATTTATCGAATATGAAAATCTCTTGCATTATAATTTGTATACCCTAACTCTGCAGAGTAGGAGGGTATATTAGAGCGTACCAGGTTACAAGTAAAAAAAAAAGTTCGCCGTACACCTTCGAATATGAAGTATTATTGAAAGGTAGTTCCAAAAAAAAATTTGTTATTTTTTTATGCCGAACGTAGGGGTCGCGCTTTTACATTTTTCTATATAACTTCTGCATTTATAAACGGATTTTAAAGTGTGATACATCGATGTTTTTGTCTCGACGAGGCCGATTTTTTTGTCTGTGAAGTCATCGAGCTCAAGCATGATTCATGATTTTATGCGAGCTTTAATTTTCTGATATTAGAGTGGTACATTAGGGTAGTAGCAACTGAGATATGATGGGTAAGTACCAGAGCTCAATGACTTCAAAGACAAAAAAATCGGCCTCGTCGAGACAAAAACATCGATGTATCACACTTTAAAATCCGTTTATAAATGCAGAAGTTATATAGAAAAATGTAAAAGCGCGACCCCTACGTTCGGCATAAAAAATAAAAAAAAATTTTTTGAAACTACATTTCAATTATACTTCATATTCGAAGGTGTACGGCGAACTTTTTTTTTGAGGTACGCCCTAGGGTATATATCATTTGGGACAGAAAAAAGTGTAATGCATTGAGGGAGTGACTTAAGACCCTAAGTATGTTTGGAACAAATTCGTTTCACAACATTTTAAGATGTTTGAGCCATGTCCGTCCGTCCGTCTGGCTGGTGTACACGATAACTCTTGGAAGGATTTAAGGAATAAATTCAAAGTTTGTACACAGTAATATTTTCCCCAAACTTAGTTTAAGTTCGGAGATGGTCGAAATTGCCGCGCCCCTTCTGGTACTTCCCACATAAATGACTCATATTCCAATGTTAAATTAGAACAAATGTAATTTCCACGCGGATATCCGGAATCAGCTATATTTTGGTATTTGATAATGTTTTTATAATTACATTGAGTGTACTAAATATGACTAGTTTAGCCACGCCCCTTCTAGTACCTCCTAAACAAATCGCTCTAACCTATATAACATTAAAGCTGCTATAACTTATATACGGATGATACTGTGAAATTTTATATTTGGAGAAGCTTTACATTTACATGAAATATGTTACATTAGCATGAAATATGGGCGATATTGCCACACCCCTTCTGGTACTTCACACACAAAATGGCATAAACTTTGGTGACAATAAAACCGACCTAAAATCCATACGGGTATATAAAATCATTTGCAATGTAATATTTGAAAGTGTTTTTATAATGAATTTTAACCTAAAAAATATTTTTGCTTTAGCCACGCCCCTTCTAGTACCTCCCACACAATTGTCTATATCCTACGTAATATTAAATCTTTCAAAACTTCTATACTAGTGCATGGAATCCACTATGACTTCATATTTGATATTTTTGGGTTAGCTGGGACTTTATTACACGGACCTCCTAGTACCTTCCACACTAATTTCCTGCCCTACGTAAAATTTAATTCCTTATAACTTCAGTATATATATTTTCTCTGAGAGTGAGGGTATATTAAGCTGACTGAAGCTTACTTACTTGTTAAATTGTCAGTTGTATAGGCGGTATAGGTGATAAGGCGTGGCCGATTTTGATGACATTTTCAGAACTTTTTCATTTTGTCAATTTTAAACCCAATGGTATCGCCTGCTGAGAACTAGAAAATTCAATATTACTGGCAAAGTCGCTTAAGCCTTCATGTGCTTTTATCTAGATCTGTCCACCTGTTGTTTCCGAAGACCCAAAGCCTTATGGTTATAAAAGGTTCGGCACGACGATTTTATTAAGTGGCCATTGGTTTCTCCCCACCACATACACAACTTGGAGATTTTGCATTATCAATATTATTTAATATTCGTCAATATAAAAACAAATTACTGATATTAAATTCCACGTAACGCTTCACTACATTTTATATTGAAAACTAATTGCGAATATTCTCTGAACAAATTAATATGAACACCACCACCAGAACACGAACTGTTTGACAAATAACTCGTTTGTCACTGTTGTTGTCGCTTAGCATTTGATTCAATACATTTACAGAATTATAATAATTAACCTTAATATACGACAGGTTACTTTATTGTGGTTTTGTGTTATTTACCCATCGTAAATATCATACTTTGGTTTCGACCCCTCCCCCTCACCAAGTGTCAGGTGATACAGATATATGGCATTGAGATGACTGAGTAAATAACTTGGGCATACAATTATTTTTAGGCAGAGGGTGTTGTAGTTTGTGGTGACACGTATTACAATAGTGTACTGGAGTTAATGAAAATTAAACAAGTAAGGAAAGGCGGGGACGACTATATGATACACTTCACTTTCTATCCGAATACAATTCAATTCGGTAAAAATTGAAAACGGGAAGGATTTTTGTATGCCAATTTGTCAAATCGAGAAGAATATTTGTATCGCCGCTATATACAATCTGATAAAACATGTGTTTTCTAGAGCGGAAAAAGTCAAATTGTTAGCGAAATTTGCATGGCAGCTATATATGAATCTGAACCGATCTGACCCATTTTACACCGTAGGTGGAAACAAAAAATATTTTGCCAAATTTTAAGAAGATCTGTTAAAATATATTGTTTCTAGAGCAGAAAAAGACAATTCGGGAGCGAAATTTTTATGGGAGCTATATATAAATCTCAACCGATCTAAAACATTTTCACCACAGGCGTTTCTAGTTTAAATATAAGATGTTTTGCCAATTTTGAAGACAATCTAATATATGGTATATAGGGTGAAAAGATTCAAATCGGGAGTGAAATTCATCTGGGGTCTATATCTAAATCCTTATTCCTCCAATATAATCAATTCGCTGCTTTGTTTTTTTCTAATCTGCATCTAGGAATTCTTAAATAGTTCTGATTATTAGTATTATATGATATGGTATGGTGACCGATGTATTCATGCAGTCCATAAATTGGCAGTACAGTTTTACTCTGATCCATATACAATGAAATAGTTGAATAAGTTCTTTGCATACATTGCAGGGATCTGAAGGAAGTAACTTAAATGAGACTGTATTAAAGCTTGAAATATCATCAGTTTGGATTTAATACTCAGTTTGTTCTGATCTGACCCATTTTCACTAGGGTCCTTCTAGTAGAAATATAATATATTTTGCAATATTTGAAGAAGATCTGTTAAAATATGTGGTTTATAGAGTGGAAAAAGTGAAATTTGTGAGGGAGCTATATACAAATCTGAACCGATCTGACCTATATTCACCTTGGTTGTTTCTAGTGGAAATATAAGATATTTTGCCAAATTTGAAGAAAATCTGTACAAATATGTGGTTTCTAGACCAGAAAAAGTCAAATCGAGAGCGAAATTTGAATGGGAGCTATATGCAAATCTGAACCGATCTGACCTATTTTCACAATAGGTTTCCTAGTTCAAATGTAAGATGTTTTGTCAAATCTGAAGACAATCTGATACAATATGTGGTTTCTAGAACGAAAAAAGTGAAATCGGGAGCGAAATTTTTATGGGAGCTATATATAAATCTGAACCGATCTAACACATTTTCACCACAGATGTTTCTAGTTGAAATTTAAGATATTTTGCCTATTTTGAAGAAAATCTGTTGTAATATGTGGTATCTAGAGTGAAAAGAGTAAAATCTGGAGTGAAATACGAAAAACTTCGTTGTGCAAAATTTCATTTGGTTCTGGCTAGAATTGCGACCTGTATCGTGGTTACAAGAATAGATGGACAAACACACGGACATACAGACGGACATTGCTAAATCGATTCAAAAAGTGATTCTAAGTAGATCGGTATAATTAACAATGGGTCTATCGCCCTTCCTTTTGGGTGTTACAAACAAATGCACAAAGACATAATACTCTCGTGGAGTGTACAAATAGTCAAACATCACCTGCAAAGATAATAAGACGACCATCTAGTTCCAAATTCCTCAGATCATTAAGATACATCGAAAACAATAATGGTCCTAACCGGCTTCCCTGTGGTGCTCCATAATCCTCTGTACCCATAAAACTTTTCGAATTAGTTTCATTTAGGGCGTATTGTTTCCAGCTATAAAAATAATTTTCAAACAAACATAACTCCCTTCCCTGAATATCGTAATACTTCAACTTCTGCAGCAATATTTTACGATCAACCAGATCAAAAGCTTTGGTGAAATCAAAAAATATTCCGCAAACTCCATCTAATAGACAGACGGACATTGCTAAATCGATTCAAAAAGTGATTCTAAGTCGATCGGCATAATAAACGATGTGTCTATCTCGCTTCCTTTTGGGTGATACAAACAAATGCACAAAGACATATTACTCTCGTAGAGTGTATACGAAATCATGAAAAACAATGTTCATATCCTCCTTATTGACCTTCTAATGTTATTGTACAGTCGTGGTTGTTTTTTTGCTCACTTACTACATACATAATAACTATGATGATTAATAAACCAAACAAAAGACCCTTGTCTCCCAGTCTTTCCCAAAGTCATGCACATTTTTACGGACCCCAAAAAATGTGGGGCATCGGTGTCATTTTTGCAAAAAATGTTCATTTTCTCAGGCTCATAACTTGCGAACCGTTTGGAATTTTGATTTACTCACTGAGTCAAAGTTGTAGCTCTAGTCATAAAGAACTAAAACTTCATCTTCAAAGTCAAAATCAAAATCGCAAAAAAAAAAATTAAAAAAAAACGATTTTTTAACCTTTTTCCCTTGTTCAAGTCCATACGCATCAAACCGTTCAAAATTCCAGGATACAATCAACCAGAAAAATGTACCTAAGATCTTAATAAAGAACTTTCTAGAACAAATGAACTTCCCAGGAATGATTCTTAACAACGTTCAGGAAGGAAAAATATATCTTGGAGGACTGTTTCTGATAATGGTCATTGCGACTACAGTGCGTATGAGTGATATTATCCTTAATCAAGAGCACGTATACGCTACCTACACACACTACAGCCTATAAGATTTGTTCGACGAAATTTGCGATTTTGACCTTGAAGATTAAATTTGTATACCCTACACCACAGGGTATAATGACTTTGTGCATTTGTTTGTAACACCCAATAGGAAGCGAGATAGACCCATTGTTAAGAATAGATAGATTTAGAATCACTGTCCATCTATTCTAGAAATAGCATATTTGAACAGATTTTCTTCAAATTTGGCAAAACAACTTATATTTCAACTAGAAATAGCTCTGGTAAAAATGGTCCAGATCGGTTCAGATATATATATATATATAGCTTCAATACAAATTTCGCCAACTAACTTCCATTTTAGAAATAACATATTTTAAAAGATTTTCTTCTAAGTCGGCACATCAGCTAATATTTGAAATAGAAACGAAAGTGGGTCACATCGGTTCAGATTTATATATAATTCCCATACAAATGACTCCTCCGATTTGACTGTTTCCGCTCTAGATTTTATCAGATTTTCTTCAAATTTGGCCAAATAACTTATATTTCAACTAGAAATAGCTCTGGTAAAAATGGTCCAGATCGGTTCAGATATATATATTTATACATATAGAAATAAGATTTTCTTTTAAGTCGCCACATCATCTAATATTTGAAATAGAAACATCCATGGCTTAAGTGGGTCACATCGGTTCAGATTTATATATAGCTCCCATCTAAGTGACTCCCCCGATTTAATTCTTTCCGCTCTATAGACCACATATTTAGCACATTTCGATCAAATTTGGGAAAGCGTCTTATATATCAACTAGAAAACCTATGCTAAAAATGGTTCAGATCGGTTCAGATTTATATATAGCTCCCATTCAAAGTTTGCGTTCAAGTTTTCTTACAAATACAGATAGAAGTATAAAATTTGTAGTATATTCTTCTCTTATAGCTGTATCGTATATCACCTGGTTCAAATGTAACGATGTTTTTATACCCTAAACCAAAGGGTATAATGAGTAGGTTGTCATATAGTCGGCCACGCCCGACTTTAACCTTCCTTACTTGTTTGATTTTATATGTTCATAATTTCTGTTCTTTATGACAAGAGCTAAAAACCTTGCCTCAGAGAGTAAATCAAAATTCCAAACCGTTTGCAAGATATGAGCCTGAGAAAATGATCACTATTTGGCAAAATGACACTGAGGCCCCAAATCTTTGGGGATCCATAAAGTGCATGACTTTGGGCAAAACTGGGAGACTCGAGTCTTTTTTGGTATTTTAACACGTAGTGGTGTCCGTACCATCTGTCCTCCAATAAATTGTACCACCAAATTTTCAGGTTCAGTCAGTAGGATTTCATCGTTGTTAACAAAGTCAGTACATTCTAAATTATGTAGAAAATATTGAAGGATATCATCCTCTGATTCCGAAGAAATTTTCTCTTTTATAAACTCAATTTTTAATCATTTCTGGTATTACTTTGTTGCACCATTCTTTAATATCTCTTCAAATTATGTGATCTGTCTTAATGTCCTTCCCGAAAACAACACCCTTTGCTTATGTAAATTCAAATATATTGTTTTTTACTTTAGCAAATATTTGTCTTTTGTAAAAAAAAAAGTTTATCATAGAATGTGGTTTATCGTCATTAGTAAAACTATTACAAGACTGACATGATTTCTCACTAACTAAATATTTACGATAACTGGAAACTGCAAAAAGTTAGTTTCATTTAGGGCAATGCCAACTACAATATTGCATACATACATTGTAGACGTACGTCCACATGCTCGAATGAATTCCTCAGACAATTATCTGTTCTCATTTCATATTTCTTAGTTCGATATTAAATATCTTCAGGTCCTGCCGCTGTCCTGGCCCCTCGAGTGCGTCTTCACCTCAGTGTAGTTAACTAGAATTATTTATTTATATATTCTTTAAGTGTATTACATTTACAAATTTATGTGTACGCACGACCATGCAACATTTATTGTGCTGAGACGAAGGCTGCTCCAGTTTTTGCCCTCCACTTCTTGTTGTGCGGGTTTCTTATTGAATTTAATCATATCATAAAAATTCCTCAGCGGTATTGTTATAAAACATTAGCCTTTCATTTGTTCAGCCAGTTCGTTGCTATCGATTCCTGGCGGAGATATCCTTTTCCTTTTGCTCCAGTGCCGAGTTTGGTTCATTTTATGCTAGTGCACATTTAATTTTTAATAAAGCCCATAAAAAAGTATACGTGAGTTGTTTTCTTGAATATCTTCGCCGGGAATGGAATTAGTTTTGTGGCAAGCGAAAGTTAAGTGAATGACGAAACTTTCGTTTTGCTCCTGGATAAATAGTTAAACTTGGGATTTTTTCTGTTTGAAAAGCAAGTTGTGAATTCTGTAGGTCCATTAAGGATTTAGAGCACAGTATGTGGAATTTTTGAAACAACGGCCGCTTAAAGTGGAGAATAGTTTGTGAAAGAACATTTTGTTTCATATTTTTCTGGTTTTTGATATTTATGTACATAAAGGCAATAAACTTTAGCCGTTAGTGGAGTTAGTGATATTGAAATTAAAAGCATACACAGGGTAAGCTTGTCAATGTTTGCTGGCTTTACTTGCAACATCAACGTAGAGAATTAACATTGCGATCTAGGCATGTCCATGTATCGCCATAGATGCCCAATGCTTTAGGGGTTTCAAATTTTCATTACATACACAATGTTGTTTGGTTAGGATTGAAATTGGTCAAAATGGTAACTAGTTTCCTTCACAAGGACTTATAGGACATATACAACAAGGTCGCTTTGAAGCTACCTGAAGAAGGTTTTCACTGGCCGAAACATTTTATAGCGGTCGTGTGAAGGCAATTAATAAATATAACCATGTCATTCTATAAAAAAAATAGATGCAAAAAGGTCTTAAGTCAGATATTGAGAAGTTTCAAAACATTTTAAGTTATTCAACTTATATAAGTCTATAAAAGAGTGGCGTGACAGATCATTGCTAAAATCAGAGCTAGAATCATGAGATGAGATAGAGTTGAGATAAGAATGGGTTTTTCAAAATTCGTACTTTAAAGGGGTAAAATGGGTTTAAAGGGGATAAAATCAGGGACGGCAGCAAGATTTACCCCTAGAGGGTGGTTTCCAAATAGTAATGACAGTATAATATACTTTTGACTTCACTAACGTGGATTGCTTCGAAAGTTGCCAAAATTGGACTAAGCGGATGGACCATTTGAGGCGCAGTCAAGGTCAACATTTGCATGAAATAATCTTCAAACATTAAATTATATGGACCGTATTATAGATTCAAATAAAGATTTCATGCATTTTTCTGAATTTTATGTGTTTTTTTTTTGAAAAACTTTCTTATAGCTTTTAAAAAATCACCCTATAATGTTAGATTGTAAATTAAATTCTAGTAGAAATAATTTTGAAAATGTGTTAAAGGTTAAATTTGTATCGTATTTTACTAAAAAGGAATTGTATTATCTTCTTTCTTGCTATACCCAGCAAAAACTCTCTCTCATAAGGCAAAACCTTAAGTCTTCTTTATCTTATTTTTCGGATCCATATATACAAATATATCAAAATATAAATATCTAGTGAGTTATAGGAAAAAACGTCATATTTTTGACGAGGTTGCTTTCGTATTTTCAACCTTCGGATCGGATATTGGAGTGTTAAACCTCTTTCAACGTGCTTAATCACACTTTACACTCCAGCTTGTAGTCTTATAAACAAAATGAGCCTTTCTTTTTAAATAAATTTTAAAATGGAAGTCATTGTACTTTTTCTAAAAGGTTGAGTATAATTCTGAAAAAATAAGGATTTAAAAATATATATACGAAACCTCTCTGGGGTGGAAAAGTAAACATTAAACGGATCTCATCCCATCTGCAAAAACACAACATTTGTTAAACTATATCCATATCTCATGCTCCCAACCATAATAGCTGCATTTTCCGTAGCTGTTTAGTTTTTTGGCTGGCTTTGTGCACTTTTGTAAATTATAGTATTGGTTTTATTATTTATTGAAAAATCTGCACAAGTTTTTTTCTATATTTATCTTATCGATACCACACATACGTTGGTAACTGCACACAGATCTATGCATCTGCATGAGTACAAACGCATATGTTTATTACATTATAAACAGACATGTTTAAAAGGATTTAAGTTTAAAAAAATATCTAGTTTTGTTTTTGATCAAAACTTAATTCTATGATGTAAAATTTTGAGGATATTAAAAAAAATATATATTATAGAATCTTTATATAAAATAGACCTAAAAACAATCAAAGTAATATATTCGGTGAAATTTGGATTTGTATAGCAGAACATCAACGCCCAATAAATATATTTTTGCGAACATTTTCTACAGTATGCCTTGAAGGATAATGAAGGACTACAATTTTAAATCAATTTTTTTCGATTTTTTCACGTAAAACGTAAATTCTTGAGCAGTGCTGGTGTGAAAGGATTATCTCTAATTTTAGGGAAAGTATGCCTCAATGAAGACAATTTTTTTTCTTTTTTGTTGCATAGTGCGATCAGGAGAGTCTAAACCAAATATAAATTATTTTTCAGTATTTATCAAACTAAAGTGTTATTTCTTGAGATGAAAAACAACTCTGTTCTTCACTCAAACTAAATAACATGTGTAAATTTTGATATACTTTTTGTAGTATTCTTTTTGCCCAACACTGTATGTGTACATACAAACGAACTCACAGGAACGCAAGTTTGCGAATTGTAGATGACTTTTTACTTTGCTGTCGCTTAAAACCAATATTTATTCTGTTAATATTTGTTCGACACTGGTGCCGTGTATACATACACTCAAATACGCACACACATACCAATGTGTGTGTGTGTTTGTGCGAGAAAGGGGTCTGTAAAGTAATACAATACATCGATATATACTTTTACGCAAAAACATGACACTAATACACACACACACATGCTCCAACGATCAATACATATGTATATTAGGATGGAGCTCAAAAAATCTGTGAGTTATTTAAAAATACGTGAGTTATTTTAAAATACTTTTAAGGTACAAAAAGGAATATAAATGTTACCAATTTTAGTAATGCAGCAATTTTCCTGAATATTGGTATTAATATTTCTCCGATAACGTAGATTAGCATCATAAATGGATTTTTCGAAATATGTGCTATGTAAATATGCGAGCGAGACAAAAAAGATACAAATGGTACCAACTAAGTTATTACAGCTTGTACTGCGCGGGACAAAGGGATACAAATGGTGTACAGCCCTTTAATTACGTAAACGCGGAACATAAATGGATATTTCTAAATGTGTACTTATAAAGAGGATGTGGGACGACAAAGGATAAACGTGGTACCATATAAAGTACATATTTTTAGGGGAAGCAAAAACACATCTTACCTATAGTGATTTTTCAAACTGAGTACTTCTTGGGAGAGAGGTACAAAAAGTCATAAAGCGGCCGGTTGCATCTAGAAACACGAGATCGAGGATGTAAAAGGATCTGCTGTTGTAATTTTTTGTTCAAAACTGGGTAGAAAATTATACAAGTTATACATACGAAGAGAGTTCAGCTAAAATAGTACACATCGACAAGCACATTCCTTTGACTGTGTATAAGTGCTATCTCCTAGGAGGTTTCCAAATTATTATTTTAGATTTATCTATATCCACCAAGAGAATTTTAAATAAGTACTATCCAAAAACTGAGATAAATATACAGGGTTTTCCAATAAGGGGTGTTATTTTGAATCACCTGGCATTTCGGTAGCTGTCACTTTTGAAGCTTTTATTCTTGGACATTTGACAAGTGGAAACTACGCCATTACTAAAAATTTAACGATACACGCTTCAACAACGCATTGAAATTACACTGTCCAACAAATTAAGACTTTTTGAATGGAACAGAATAGCGACCCCATAACTCTGAAAGGGTATGTTGAGTAGATCATTTTTGTAGAACAAACTTATGGTCCAGCACGTCTCAGTTTTTTTTTTACAGTGGGTCAAAGTTTTCATTTTTTGGTCGAAGGGAGCATTATACTATATGAAAAAAATGCCGTAAGTTAATGTCTGAGAGAATTCTTATGGTCAGAGTTGTATTGTGGAATTGTATGAGGATTATTTTTGTGGAAGATCTTAACCCTCTAACTGGTCTCTTTATGGGTCAATTTGACCCTTTTTCGAGAAAATCAAAAAATATCCTTTAAAAAAGGACATTTAAGGATTAGAATATTCTACGAAAATGTTTGTCGGAAAATTTCATTGGGGGTCACCAAAGACACCATTGTTGTAAATAAAGCTCTTTACGATTAATTGGCAAAATTACACGCCAACTTCTATAAAAAAATTATAATTTTGTTTTAATAGTGGTTTATTATAGTGTGTACATATTTATTTTTTTGCTTCAAATTTTCGAGTAAAAGGGAATTGGGAAATAGCAGTAGTATGACAATGGATTAAAGATTAAACTTAATATGCTTTCCTGTATTTAGCTTGACGTGAATGTTCCGATGGGTCAAGGTTTCTGTACAAGCCCCATACGTATTCAGCAAGCATTACACTTTGGGATTTCCCTTTCAATATTTCTTCCAATGCCTTTATATCCTGACCGAAAATGTATGTGTAGGCGGTTGAGGCACCGGAACACCTTCACAGCGCACTTCTGGTAAAATGACATTATTTGCTGCTTCGTATGTCATTATCGCGTAGTACCTTTGCTTCTACCAAATTTGTAATTTACGCAGAAATAGCATATATCTGATTTGTGATCTTCAGGTTCAATCCATGTCATAGGCACAAAAAATGGTAGCGCCTTTGTACCAGGTCAAAAGACCACTTTCGCAAGTAGTACATACAGTTTTTGGTACCAAGCTTCAGGAAAAAATCGTATTCCAAAGAAAAGAAAATATGGTTCTTCAATTGTAGGGAATATCTTTCTTCTGCTTCGATGGTGCGTAAAATGTCCACAAATAAAACAAAACCAATCTCTTAATTTGCAAACAGAACCCGCCATGCTTATTTAAGCTTTAATTTTTCTTTTTTATATTAATTTTAGTAAAAATCACACCCGATATGTACTGCTTAGTAGCTCAATTATGCTTGATTTTTGTTTTATTTTTTATTATTAATTTTAATAAATATCACACCCGATTTGTAAGTCACAGCTGACTAGACTCGAGAACTCAGTGTTCGGCCGGCCGAACTTGACGTCGTTTTTACCTGTTTTGTATATGTTGGCGTGTAACTTTGCCAATTAATCGTAAAGAGCTTTATTTACAACAATGGTGTCTTTGGTGACCCCCACTGAAATTTTCCGGCGAACATTTTCGTAGAATATTTTAATCCTTAAATGTCCTTTTTTAAAGGATATTTTTTGATTTTCTCGAAAAAAGGGTCAAATGGACCCATAAAGAGACCAGTTAGAGGGTTAAGATCTTCCACAAAAATAATCCTCATACAATTCCACAATACAACTCTGACCATAAGAATTCTCTCAGACATTAACTTACAGCATTTTTTTCATATAGTATAATGCTCCCTTCGACCAAAAAATGAAAACTTTGAACCACTGTAAAAAAAACTCAGACGTGCTGGACCATAAGTTTGTTCTACAAAAATGATCTACTCAACATACCCTTTCAGAATTATAGGGTCGCTATTCTGTTCCAAAAATGCTGTTGGACAGTGTTATTAAAATTCATGAAAGAAAATAATCCGGAATTCCATCGAAAATTCATCTTGACTGATGAGGCCCATTTCCACCTCTGGTGCTCGGAAAACCCAAGAGTTATTGTTGGTGCGGTTTATGGGCCGGCGGGACCTTACTTTTTCATTGGACCTTACGTTTTCGAAAATGAGGTTGGATCAACAGTTACGGTGAATGGATTGCGCTATCGAGAGCTGATTAATGATAATGGTCGGAGTTCGATGGTATTGATCTGGAGAACGTTTACATTCAACAAGATGGCGCTAATTGCCACACAAGCAACGAAACCATTGCTCTTTTACGGGAAAAGTTTCCGGACCGTGTTATCGCTCGAAGAGGTAATTACAATTGGGCACCGAGATATTGTGATTTAACACCTTGCGACTTCTTCCTTTGGGGCCACGTGAAAGATACGGTCTACGCCAACAGCCCAGTGTCGATTCAAGACCTCATAGAAATCTGTAGTAGCTGGAGATAAAAACGTTAAATCGGGAAGGACATTCGTATGAGTCTTGTATTAAAATCAGATAATATGTGACCTACATTTACTATAGGCTCTTCTAGTTTAAATATAATACGCAGCAAGTCAAATCGGGAGAGAGACATTTTTATGTTCGACCCACATACTTTTTCCAGATGAAATACAAGATAAAATATCATGTTTCTAGAGCGCAAAACGTTGAATGGAGACCGAAATTTGTATGGGAACTATATCTAAGGCTGCACCGATCTGGCCCAATATCACCATAGGTATCTCTAGTTCAATTATAAGATACTGTGAAAATATGTTTGAAGAAGATATGTAAAAACAAGTAAGGAAAGGCTAAAGTCGGGCGGGGCCGACTATATTATACACTCCACGTTCCTTTCCACGAAATAGGTGAAAAATAATATGTATAGTTTGGCCAAAATCGTTTAAACATTTGGGAGCGAAATATGTATGGGAGCTATATCTAAATCCGAACCGATCTTACCCGCTTTCACTATAGGTGTTTCTAGTTGGAGTATAAAGTGTTAAGCCAAACTTGAAGAAAATCGGGTACAATATGTGTTTTATAGAGCGGAAAAAGTGAAATCGGGAGCGACATTTGTATGGAGGCTATATCTAAATCTGAACCGATCTTACCCGCTTTCACAAGGGGTGTTTCTAGATGGATTATAAGGTGTTGGGCAAAATTTGGAGAAAATCGGGTACAATATGTGGTTTCTAGTGCGGAAAAAGTCAACTCGGATGCGACATTTGTATAAATCTGAACCGATCTGGCCCAATTTCACCATAGGTATGTCTAGTTGAATTATAAGATACTGTGCCAAATTTGAAGTAAATCTGTTAAAATATGTGGTTTCTAGAGTAGATAAAGTAAAAACGAAAGCGACATTTGTATGGGGGCTATATCTAAATCTGAACCGATTTGCTTCAAATTAAATAGGGTTCGTCCTTGGACCACAAAACTCTCTTGTGTCAATTTTTGTTAGGATCGGATAATAATTGCGACTTGTACTTTGATTACAAAAATAGATGGACGGACTGACAGACGGACATGGCTAAATCGATTCAAAAAGTGATTATAAGTCGATCGGTATACTTAACAATGTGTCTATCTCGCTTCCTTTTGGGTGTTACAAACAAATGCACAAAGCACTCTACCCTAATAAACAT
This sequence comes from Polietes domitor, assembly GCA_947397865.1. Taxonomy (NCBI): domain Eukaryota; kingdom Metazoa; phylum Arthropoda; class Insecta; order Diptera; family Muscidae; genus Polietes; species Polietes domitor. Next base: position 18,650,161 of record OX377619.1, on the reverse strand, counting down.
CACACGTAGCTTCCAGTTTCAAGTCACACTTTTTCCCCACTATTGAGCTGAAATTCGCGATGGCGTTTACGAAGGTAATCTGATAAATTTGGGCTAGATGTACTCTCTCTAGATCATGCATGTCAAACTCAAAGCCTAACGAGGGCCAAATAAAAAATGTAAAATATTATTTGGGCCACAAAAAAATAAAATACTTTAAAATTTATAGTAAATTATATATACATAGATTTATTTTAAAAAGTTGAAAAAAAATTTAAAATTAATATTTTTTCCCAGATATTTGGCACCTTTTCTCTGCAACCATCTTTTCTATTTCGGGGGCAATCTTATTCGCAGTGATTAATTTTAAAACCGACCCGAGATGACTATCAGTAATTCTGGATCTGAGTGGAGACTTGTTTCCTTTCATAAGAGAAAATAACTGTTCGCACCGATAAGTACTTCCAAACATGGACATAATTTCACATGCGAAATTTCGAATGGTTTCAAATCTGGCAGGCAAATATTTGTAAAATTCAGGCACTCCAACTTCAATGTATTTCGCCTTTAAATTAGAATCACACTGTATCTCAATAACCTCCATTTGCATATGGTTAGGTACTGATTCTATATCTATTGAGAAAATTGAAGAAAACAAAGAAAACTTCTCCTCCAACGATTTGAAATCAGCAAATCTTCTTTCAAATTCAGTTCTTATACTTAAAATTTTGTCCGCGTATTTTTCATAGGATGCAGTAACACCTAAGCTGGATTTATACATGTTGCATGTCTGAAAATGCATTAAATTTTCATTTTTCAACTGCTTTTCCCAAAGAACTAGTTTACATTTGAATGCATTAACTTGATCACACATGTTGGTAATGATCTGATCCTTTCCCTGCACTTTCAAATTTAAATCGGATAAGTGTTTCGTTATATCAACCATGAAGGATAAATCTTGCAACCACACTGCATCAGAAAACAAGCTGATGTCTTGATTCTTGGATGATAAAAACTGGCATATTTCTTCCTTCAAATCCCAAAATTGTTTAAGAACCTTGGAGCATGATAACCAACGCACTTCGGTATAGTATGATAAACCTGAATATTCGCTTTCTAATTCAGATAGAAATCTAGAGAACTGTCGTTGGTTTAACCCTCGAGATCTTATGAAATTGATGATTTCTTTTATAGGCTTCAACACATTTTTCATTTTTATTACTTGCGTACATAATACTTCCTGATGAATAATGCAATGGGTGTGATGAATCTTGGTCCCATGATATATTCCACTTATTTTTTTGCAGCAATGCCACAAAACCGATGTTTTTGCCAGTCATTGAAGGAGCTCCATCTGTTGCTACAGAAATCAATTTTGGCAGAGGTAAATTGTATTTTTGCAAAAGTTCATAAACGCAATTAAATATATCTTCTCCTGTAGTAGTGCCATGCATCGGTACTAATTCCAATAATTCTTCGTATATATTGAAATTTGTGTCGCACGCTCGAAAAAAAACAGCTAACTGGGCAACGCCCCCAATGTCCGTACTCTCATCACAAGCAATGGAGAACGCTTCGAAACATGATGATTTTGCTTTAATCTGATCACTTAAATTGCTGGCCATATCAGTAACTCTTTCCACAACGGTATTTCGAGACAAAGAGATTACTTGAAATGCCTTCACACTTCCAGGACAAACAATTTCTGCAGCTTTAATTATGCATTCTTTGATGAAATCACCTTCGGTGAAAGGTTTCGAGTGTTTAGCTATTAAGTCCGACAAAACGTAGCTTGCATGCACCGCCGCTTCACTTTCTTGTGATACTTTAGTAAACATAAACTGTTGTTTTTTCAGTCCCATCTTTAACTCTTTTAACTTGTGATGTCTCATTAATCCTTCGTAAGTATCATATTTTGATTTATGTTGCTCATAGTGACGTTTAATGTTATATAATTTTGGTACACTGATACCACTATTACATATTAAGCAGATGATTTTATCGTTTACTTCAGAGCAAAAATACTCCAATTCCCACTTTTCTTGGAAATTTCGATGCTCCTCACAAATTTTTCGTTTAGTTTTACTGCCACTTGTAGCCGGTGAAGACATAGTTAACACAAAGGCTTGAAATAAATGAATAAATACAAATTAAAAGTAAAAACCAGTAAAGAAAGTCTAAAGTCGGGCGGGGCCGACTATATGATACCCTCAACCACTCTGGTGTACAGAATTCAGGCAAAATTTCACCTTGTATAGGACCTAAAGTTGGTTATTGATAAATGTGAAAAAGTTTGATCTAGATCAGATTATAAATGTGGTCAATCATACGACAATGAAATGCGGCTTCTGCAGCCGTTGGGCTACACTTTGGGAATGACCTTTGTATGGGCGCTATAACAAAACCTGAAACGATGTGGTCATTTTCATAACATCTTGTAACTAAAAGATCTAAACGTAAATACTTTGCCAAATTACACCAAGTTCGGGCTCAATATCATGCTTTTGGAGCAACCAGCCAATGTACATTATCTGGGAGCTATATCCAAATCTAAACCATATCAAAACAATTGGCAACGTTTCGAAACTATCGTACTATTTGTGACCTGATCTTTTATTACAAGAATAGATGGACATGCGTACATGGCGAAATCGAATCAGTAAATGATTCTGAAGCGATCGGTACTTTTATTGACTTTATCTCGCTTCCTTAGGATGTTACAAACATCAGCACTAACTTAAGAATAAAAAAGAGGTATGCACTTCGGGCGTAATACAATATGTGTTTGGTGATTTCCAAACTGGACAAATGTACCCAGATATAAGAGGTTTCATTGTCAATCGTATCATAGTGTACTCAATTTTGTAATTAGCGAACTTGTGGCTTCTGTGTCAGTTGTGGTTTCTAGGGCTGTTAGACCTTATGGAGAGGGGAGTGCTTTTGTGTGGGGGCTATATGAACACATTGACCGATATAGCTGAATTTTACAACAGTTATTCATTATTATGCAGAAAATGGCTCCATACCGAATTTGGTTAAGATTGGACTTATTATGCGTCTTCTAGAGCCTATGGACCTGAAATCGGGAGGTACATTTGTATGGGGGCTATATCAAAATATGGACCGATATAGTTCAATTTCGGAATGTTTGGTAAGTGATATATTTAAACATGCCACACCAAGTTTGGTTAATATCGGGCGTAATATGCGGCTTCTGGAGGAGCCGGACAAAATCGAGTTTCCATTGTATGGGAGCTATCTATATCTAAATCTGAACCGATTTCTTCCAATAGGGATCGTCCTTGGCCCAAAAAAATTAGCTGTGCCAAATTTCATTAAGATCGGTTAATAATTGTGACCTGTACTTTGATTACAAGGATACATCTACAGACGGACGGACATCGCTAAATCGATTCAGAATTTGATTCTGAGTCGATCGGTATAATTTTTGGTGGGTCTATCTCGCTTCCTTCTGGGTGTTACAAACAAATACACAAAACCAATATACCCTGTACCACAGTGTGGTGGAGGGTATACAAATAATAAAAAGTCAACATTTTTTTATTTCTTTATATAAAATTTATAGTCAAAAACTTTTTTTACGGGTTATTTTTTCCTTGAACCTTAACTTACCAAACACAAAATAACTGACACAAATTGTTAAAAACGTAACTTAAATATAGTTTTTTCTAATATTTTGACTATATTTTTATAAGCACACAATACTAATGACGACAATAACTGTTGGCACAGAAACACAAACGTTTATGTCAAATCTTTCCTATTTTTTGTCGCCAGACCACCAAGACAAAACTAACGGCATTTACTATAAGCAGCGACTGCAATGGGAATGACAATAACAACCAGTGTTGCCACTAGAAAGAAAATTTTCCGACCAACAAATTCAGCAAAACAGACCAAATCTCTTTGGAACCTACCAAAATAATAAAAAAAATTGATTTCCTACTTATGAAAAGGGCCACAATTTGGCAATTCTCTTTTCGATTTCAAAATATTATATCTCATTTTAATCTAAAAAAAAAACGCACTGTAATCCCAGAAATCTGAGAAGAAAGATTATAATTAAATTAAATTAATAGCACACGTAAGGAAAAACTCCGAAACTCGAATATAAAATGGCGCAACGGTTTAAAAAGCCCTAGCGTAAATCTTTCAGAACCGGCATATTTTTTTAAATCGTTTAAAACTTAATACGTTACCATTATGTTTAAAATCGACCAAAATCTGATTGGTCCGACCATCTGAACAAATCCTAAAATTTAACATCCATCCGACCGAATTTGGTCGGAAATGACCAAAACGGCAACGCTGATATCAACGCAGTCGCTGAAAGAGATGTTTAACCGTTACTTAAACAAAATATGAATGACAATAAGTCTGTTTCTTTACTGCAGTGATGGGCACCGCTCTCTTTCCCTATGCACAGTGCATAGGAATGAAAATGCTGCTTCTGTAACGGAGAGACACATGTACACTAGGGCGTACCTCAAAAAAAAAGTTCGCCGTACACCTTCGAATATGAAGTATTATTGAAAGGTAGTTTCAAAAAAAAAATTTTTATTTTTTTATGCCGAACGTAGGGGTCGCGCTTTTACATTTTTCTATATAACATGTATTTATAAACGGATTTTAAAGTGTGATACATCGATGTTTTTGTCTCGACGAGGCCGATTTTTTTGTCTTTGAAGTCATTGAGCTCAAGCACCCCCTTCTGGTACTTACCCATCATTTCTCAGTTGCTACTACCCTAATGTACCACTCTAATAATCGAAAATTAAAGCTCGCATAAAATCATGAATCATGTTTGAGCTCAATGACTTCAAAGACAAAAAAATCGGACAAAAACATCGATGTATCACACTTTAAAATCCGTTTATAAATGCAGAAGTTATATAGAAAAATGTAAAAGCGCGACCCCTACGTTCGGCATAAAAAAATAAAAAAATTTTTTTTGAAACTACCTTTCAATAATACTTCATATTCGAAGGTGTACGGCGAACTTTTTTTTTTTTACTTGTAACCTGGTACGCTCTAATGTACACATCGTGTGGCTTCGTTCGCTGCGTAGTTTTGTGTGTACACTCAAATCAACATGTTTTATGTGTTACTTTCATTTCATTTCTTGTTATACTTTTGAAACATGGAATATTTTTCGGGCGTAAGCCGCGTTTTGTTCTCTGCTGCTTAAAATATGATAGTATGCGTGTGCCCATCGTTGCTTTACTGTCTGTTTTTTGGATAAAGTTTAAGTAAATGAGAGTAAGATCTCTCAAACGCTGAAAATGACTCTCATTTACCCAAAAGCAAAGAAACGCAAAAAGAAAACGCCAAACCCAGACTTAATATTAAAATAGGCAATGCAAAAATTCTATGGTTACTATGCAATTTAAATTTTCGTTTATTTTTTATTCTATTATACCGAGTGGGCCGCAAAGTCATACAATGCGGGCCGCATGCGGCCCGCGGGCCGCGAGTTTGACACCCTTGCTCTAGATGTATGTATACAGGGCTCAACAACTGGACACAAAGCCAGTATAATATCTACGAATCTCTTCGGTGGAAACTTCGATTTCATGTTTTAACGCTTCAACTGTCTTTGGATGCTTTGTGTAACATTTAATGGCTCCCACAGAAAATAATCCAAAGGGCTCAATTCACAGCTCCGAGGCGGCCAATTGACATCACCATTTCGACTGATTATTCGATTTTCAAAAACAGTTCGTAAAATATCGATGTTTCCGTTGGGTGTGTGGCATGTGACCCCGTCTTGTTGAAATCAAATGTCGTCCATGTCATTCTCTACAATTTTGGGAAACAAAAATTCGTTGAGCGTGGAACGTTAACGCTCACCGTTGACAGTAATAACGGCTCCTTGTTCATTTTCGAAGAAAAATGGCGCAATGAAGCCGCCAGCTCAAAATCCACACCCAACAGTTACACGTTGTAGATGTATTGGCTTCCCAATAGTCACTCGTGGGTTCTCTGAACGCCATATGCGGCAATTTTGCTTATTAATATAGTCACCGATGTAAAATTCTTCATCTCCTGCCAAGCAATCTTCAGCCCATTGGGCGAAGCCCATGAGGCTTCAGTTGTTGGATCAATTGAACTTTGTAAGCCTTGTGGAAGCGGGTAAGATGTAAGTAATTGATAGTTCAAATTTAAAATTTTGCCCACCCTGTATAATGGGCCACATTGGAACTTTTCGATATGATAGTGCCCAGCTCACGAAATATTCTGAGAGAAGGCATAAAACAGATAAAATTTACATTTTTGACGGGAACATCGACAATTTTTTGAAACCTCTCCAGTTAACTTCTCTTCTATATTGGACTCAAGTTCAAGATTAAAATCAATTAAAACTTACAGACTAGGTTTCATTATCTTTGTATATTTTTATATCTTATTGAACCTACCTCGAATTGGCATGTAAACGTGGTCATACGCGAGTATTCGAGGTATTGGTTGGATGCGTTTTCTCCGCTGCCATATGACAACCGCAATGTATTTCCTTGTGGATTAAAAATTGTGGAAATTGTGAAAACCGGCAATAAATTGTCATTTGTGAATTTATACGAGTACATTCTCTGCTATATGTAGCATCATACAAGCAATACAGATCGGGTAGCCTGGCTGGGCTGGCACATGGAAGTGCAAAGGATATGGCCACCACTTCAAGGGGAGTGAGAAAAAATCGCTGCAGATTCCATTTCGTTTACGAGTATGTATTTGCACGAGTATATGGTCCAGAGTCAAAGAATCACATGACTATTTATTTATTTGAAACAGTGATATTTTATATATTTTTTGTATTTATTTTTACACTTTTATACTTTTGTTATTGTTTTTAATAATGCACTCCGCATGGCTTTTGTTGGCAATACGTTTCTGTTTCTGTTTGTGGTGATGGTGGTGGTCGTGGCGTTGGCGCTGGCTCTGGTGTTATCAGAGCTAAGGGCAAAGTTCACAGATACATCGATTTATTGTGGTAACAAGTTCATACAACAGGGCAAACATTACATGCGGGTGTAATATTTCGATTACAAATGTGCGAAGGCTAAAGTTGAACAGAGTATGAGTGTAATTGTGTAATTTGCAGGTTGCAATTTATTCAAAAGTCTCGAAGTATCGAATTTCAAGGTGCACATTTGCTGCCGGTTTTTTCTTTAATTTCAAAGGCTGTTCGATTTCATGGAAGAGTAAACAACATCGGAAGTCGGAAAAATGATCTATGAAGAATTTATAGAAATAACACAAAAACTTTAAAAAGAAAATTTAAATCTATAGACAACAGGCAGTCTTTTCTGGTCCTGTGAAAGATTTCCATAGATAATAATCTGTGATACTGACATAGTTTTTCATATGTAAGATTTTAGCAAAAAGCCCTGGGATACCAATAAACAAGTAAGGAAAGGTTAAATTCGGGCGGGGCCGACTATATGATACACTCCACTTTCTATCCGAATACAATTCAATTCGGTAAAAAAGAGAAAACACGAAGAATTTTTGTATCCTGTAATTGTAAGTGTTGGACAAAAAATCTTAAAGGAATGGGAAAGGACATTTGTATGGGGTTATACTGAATATATATAAAAATGAATCTGTGTTTGTATGTTTGTTTGTTTGTTATTTATAGCAGCCTAAACTACTGAACCGATCTTCCTGAAATTTTCACAGTATGTTCATAGTGAACCGGTGGTGAAAATAGGCTATATATTTTTTGGATATTTTCAGTGGGCGTGGCACCTCCCACACAAACTGGGAATTTATTCGTTTTGTATAAATTAGCATATTTTGAATACTGCTGCAGCTAGAGTCTTGATATTTTGTGAAAGTTCACTAATTATTAGTCTGCACAGTTGTGCCAAAAAGGGGCGGTATTGGAAAAGTGGACGTGGCACCTCCCATACGATGTTAAAACCTATTATCGAATATATTCAGTTCTTTGACAGATACAATACTGAAACTTTGTCCGAGTGCATCCAGCATCAATGTGCGTAGTTGTGCCAAGAATGGGAGGTATTAGAAAAGTGGGCGTGGCACCTCCCACACGAAGTTAAAACCCAATTTCGAATATATTCCCTTCTATGACAGATACAACACTGAAATTTTGTCTGAGTGCATCCAACATCAATGTTCGTAGCTGTGCCAAAAATGGGCGGCAGTGGAAATGTGGGCGTGGCACCTCCCATACGAAGTTAAAACCTATTATCGAATATTGCCTGTTCTGTGACACCTAAAGTGCTGAAATTTTGTGTGAGTTCATTCAGTGTAAATAGTTGTACAAAGATGGGCGGAAAGTGGGCGTGACCCTTCCCATATGAAATTAAAACCGGTTTTAGAATATATTCGACACAGAGATGGACGGAAAGTGGCCGTGACAATTCCCATTCGAAATTAAAACCTGTTTTTGAGTATATTCGGCACCGAGATTCCTATATTGTTGTGTGAGTTAATTTAGTTGTAACCTGCTTAGACAATATACAAATGGGCGGGATTTGAAAGTTGGGGCATTTTTGATTTGAATTTTGTAAAATTACAGCTTTTCTTTGATTTCCTTCTTTTCAAGAAATCGGAAATTATATATTTTTTAGTTTTTGTGTTGTTTGATTAGTGAACAATTTGATTGATTTTCTATGTGTTTTGAATGTAATGTAATTTCTTCTTACGAATTAAGTGTTTTGTTTATTTAATGGAAAGGAGGAGAATCACATTTATCAAAAAATCAATTTGATTTTTGACATTTCTTCCATTTTTCGGCGAAAACTAACGTTCTTCATGGAACATATCCATTTTTTTAATATCTCAGGGAAGTACCTTGACTATAAGTGGTACATAGATTTTAATTTTACCGTTTGTTTTTTTTCTTGCCTGGCGAGGCGAGCGGGATTTCAGCTAGTAATATATATAGTTTGGCCAAAATCGGTTAAACATTTGGGAGCAACATTTGTATTGTAGGTATAACTAAATCTGAACCAATCTTACCCACTTTCACCATAGGTGTTTTTAGATGGATTATAAGAAGTTGTGCCAATTTAAAAAAACGGGTACAATATGTGGTTTCTAGAGCGGCAAAAGTCAAATGGGGAGCGACATTTTTATTAGGGCTATATCTAAATCTGAACCAATCTTACCCACTTTCACCATAGGTGTTTTTAGATGGAATATAAGAAGTTGTGCCAATTTAAAAAAACGGGTACAATATGTGGTTTCTAGAGCGGCAAAAGTCAAATCGATAGCGACATTTGTATGGGAGCTATACATATAAATCTGAACCGATCTGACCTATTTTCACCATGGGTGTTTCAATCTTGTTTTGCAAGATTTGAAGAAGATCTGATACAATATGTGGTTTCTAGAGCGAAAATTCTCAAATTGAGGGTGAAACTTGTATGGGATATATATATATATATCCAAAAGGAAGCGAGATAGACCCATTGTTAAGTACGACTTAGAATCACTTTTTGAATCGATTTAGCCATGTCCGTTTGTCTGTCTGTCCGTCCGTCATCTATTATTATAATCAAAGTACAGGTCGCAATTATTTTCCGATCCAAACAAAAAGTGGCACAAGTTTTGCGGCTCAATGTCAAACCATAATTTGAAGCAAATCGGCTCAGATTTAAATATAGTGCCCATACAAATGTCGCTCCCGATTTGACTTTTGCCGCTCTAGAAACCACATATTTTAATCGATTTGCTTAGAACTTAACACAGTACCTTATAATTCAACTACAAACATCTGTGGTGAAATTGGGCAACATCGGTTCAGATTTAGATATAGCTCCCACACAAAATACGTTATCCACTTAATAAAGGGTGTTTTTTATTGAGGTATAGAACTTCGAATTGAAATAAAACACAAGAAAATCGTTTTAATGTCCATCAATTTGGCTTTATTGGAAAGATAATTTTATGCCATTAATGTTTAAATATGATTTCGGGTATGTGGCCCGAAATGGCTGGCTCGAATATAGCCAGCATATGGGGCCGTATGTTGGCAATAACGCCACGAATGTTGGCTTCCAAGTCCCCTAACGTTTCTGGTTTGTTGGCGTAGACGAGCGACTTCACATATCCCCAAAGAAAATAATCCAATGGTGTCAAATCACACGATCTTGGTGGCCAATTGACAGGTCCATTCCGCGAAATTATGCGGTTAACCGAATTAATTGCTCTGATGGACGATTATGTCGACCATAAAATGGACGGAGCTTGCGGTGAACTTCGCGAACTGAACCATTACTTTCGAAATAAATTTGCACGATTTGCAAGCGTTGTTCTTTTGTCAACCTGTTCATGATGAAATGGCAAACCAAACTAAATATTAATCACTTGACAGCTGACAAAATGGCCGCCAGGTAAAAAAGTGACGCCAACTTAAAGTTCTATACCCCAATAAAAAACACCCTATACATAGAAAATACGTATTCTAATCGAGTTTCTTCAAATTTAGCACAGTACCCTATAATTCAACTAAAGGGTGATTTTTTAGCTATCTTTTTGTCAACACCGGTTTAAACAGCTGACGCACGTTTCGTGTTTTGTTTCACTGTCAAACATCTTCAGTTTCGTCTATAATTTAACCTTGAATCGTCTTACAAACGAACAACGCTTGCAAATTATTGAATTTTATTATCGAAATGCGTGCTCTGTTAAGAAAGTTCATCGCGCGCTTCCATTTTATGGCCAGTTTAGTCGACCCACTGAAGCGGCTATTCGTTCTATTGAGACTAAATTTCCATCACATTTACATTGTTGGACATTAAACCACCAACACGCTTATGTAGAGTGCGAACTGAAGAAAATATCGCAGGTGTATCGGCCAGTGTTAATGATGACTATCAATTATCGATTCGTCGCCGTTCGCAGCAATTGGGCATATTTTACTCAAAAACGTGGAAATGCCAAAATTGGACTAAGCGGATGGACCATTTGAGGCGCAGTCAAGGTCAACATTTGCATGAAATAATCTTCAAACATTAAAATATATGGACCGTACTAGCGACTCAAATAAAGATTTCATGAATTTTTCCGAATTTTATGTGGTTTGTCAAATCTTCTTCAAATTTAGCAGCATATCTTATATTTCAACTGGAAACACCTATGTTGAAAATGGGTCAGATCGGTTCAGATCTATATATAGCTCCCATACAAATTTCCCTCCCTGCTTGAATTTCCCCCCCATTTATTATACCCTACACTTCGAGGACTAGGGTATTATTAGTTAAAAAGTTAGTTTTCCGCCAAATGTTTGTAACACCTAGAAATAATCGAGCTAGACCCACCTTTATGTATACGGATAGGCTTAGAATCACCAGCTGAATCGATTTAACGATATCTGTCTAAGCTTGTTCGCACTCTACAGGTCGTAATTGTTGCCCGATTATCATGAAATTTGGCAGAAGTTACTTTTTTGGGCCAAGGACGATCGGTATTGAATTTGGAGGAAATCGGTTCAGGTTTAGATATACAAATGTCGCTCCCGATTTGACTTTTTCCGGAAACACCTATGCTGAAAGTGGGTCAGATCGGTTCTGATTTAGATATAGTCCCCATACAAATATCGCTCCCGATTTGACCTTTTCCGCTCTAAAATCCACATATGGTACTCGATTTTCTTTAAAATTGGCACAACATTTTATAATCGAACCAGAAACACCTGTGCTGAAAGTGGGTAAGATCGGTTCAGATTTAGATATAGTCCCCATACAAATGTCGCTCCCGATTTGACTTTTTCCGCTCTAAAATCCACATATTGTACCAGATTTTCTTTAAAATTAGCACAACATTTTATAATCGAACTAGAAACACCTATGCTGAAAGTGGGTAAGATCGGTTCAGATTTAGATATAGTCCCCATACAAATGTCGCTCCCGATTTAACTTTTTCCGCTCTAAAATCCACATATTGTACCCGATTTTCTTTAAAATGGACACAACATTTTATAATCGAACTAGAAACACCTATCCTGAAAGTGGGTAAGATCGGTTCAGATTTAGATATAGCCCTTATACAAATGCCGCTCCCGATTTGATTTTTTCCGCTCTAAAAGCCACATATTGTACCCGGTTTTCTTTAAAATTGACACAACATTTTATAATTGAACTAGAAACACCTATGGTGAAAGTGGGTAAGATAGGTTCAGATTCAGATGTTTAACCAATTTTGGCCAAACTTTGCATATTATATTTCACCAATAAACATACATGGTGAAAGCGGGTCACATCGTTACAGGTATCAATATACCCTCATACAAATGTCCTTTCCGATTTAGCATTTTTTGCCAAACACATTCATTTACATGATTCAAAAATCCTCCCCGATTTCATTTTTTTACCGAACTGAATTGAATGCGGGTAGAAAGTGGAGTGTATCATATAGTCGGCCCCGCGCGACTTAAGCCTTTCCTTACTTGTTTTCCTATAAAAATGGATACTTGGGCTGTAGCTGCAATCAAGAAATTGAAACTGGAGGAAATCGACTCTGAGGGAAATTAATTCTACCTAATAACGACTGACAATGCACCTGTTATTTAGGGCATATTTTTGAAGATTGCTGCCTCATGTTCACTTTTTGATTATTCTTGAAGCTATATATATTGAATTATTTATGTTAGTGCGCATAAGTATTTCTTACATAAACAGTAAACAAATATAAAAATGTGCGTAACAACAGTCCCTCTTTTCCTAATAATATAAAGTTGACAATCAGTAATCTGCCGAACTTAACGCCTTTTTACTTGTTTAATAATCACATTGTATATTGTAGCACACCCCATATCGGCAATAAACTCAATATACTGTAATCAAATCGTCTACCTAGTCTGACTTTAGAATAAAGGAAGGGATCCTTTATTCTAAGCTCTTAATGAATCTACACAATTTATGACAGTCTCAATTATTGTTTGCCATTGTTCGTAACTAAGTTTCCGAAAACAATTTTTGATATTATCCTTCACCACTATTTTTATAACTTTCCATCGCATAGTGGGACATTTGGAAAAATTGTTGCAAACAATTCTGCAGTAGTTTGCTGCATGATTTTATTTATTCCATTTTTTTGCAGTGTCTCACATTGAATAGTATCTAAGACGAAATCGAATCTGAGAGACGAAAGAAAGTGAAATTAAATAAAATAAGAAAATATAAAGTTATAAAGCGTATGCCTTTTATATTAAACTAGCAGTACCCGCTGCTTCGCACGCGAAAAAGCCAGTTATTTGATAATTTTATCAGTCTCTGTTTTTGGATAGTATTTATTTAATTTTCTTTTGGTGGATATGGATAAATCTAAAATAGTAATTTGGAAACCTCCTATTAGCTAGCACTCACACACAGTCAAAGGAATGTGCTTGTCGATATGCACTATTTTATTTTTATACATAATTTTTATAATTTTCTAGCAAGTTTTGAACAAAATATTACAACCATTTATTATATCCTCGATATCATGTTTCTAGATTCAGCCAGCCAGTTTATAACTTTTTGCACTTCTTTCCAAAAAAGTACACATTTTGAAAAATCACTATAGGTAACATGAGTTTTGCTTCCCCTAAAAATATTTATACTTTATTTGGTAACACATTTATTCCTTGTTGTCTCGTATCCTCCTTTTAAGTACAAATTTTGAATTATCCATTTATGTTCCGGGTTTACGTAATTAAAGGATTGTACAGCATGTTTATCCCTTTTCGTCCCGCGCACCCCTTAAATGTACAAATTTTGAAAAATCAAACCACTGCGCTTCTATATGGTCAGAGGAATTTACACACTAAATTTCACGATTCTAGCGGTAATACTAAAGTTGGTACCATTTTTATTTCTTGTTGTCCCGCTCGCCCCTTAAAAGTACAAATTTCGAGAAATCCATTTATGTTGCAAGTATATGTTGTCAGAGAAATTTAAACACAAAATTTCACGACTATAGCTGAAATATTTTAGTTGATATTATATTTATCCCGCTCATTGTTTATAAGTACAAAATTCGAAAAATTCGTATAGATTTGCTCTTCTCGTTGTCAGAGAAACTTACACACCATATTTCACGACTATAGCTCCAATACTTTAGTTGGTACTACTTTTATCCCTTGTTGCTCACCTCCTATAAGAAAATTTCGAAAAAATCCATTTAGATTGCGCTTTACACACAGTTTACACTCCAAATTTCCCGACTATAGCTGCAATCCTTAAATTGGAACACTTTTTTATCCCGCCTACACCCAAAAAAGTACAAATTTCGAATCAATCAATACAATTATACTGCGCTTCTACATGGTCAGAGGAATTTACATACCAAATTTCATGATTCTAGCTGTAATATTTAGTTGGTACCATTTATATCCCTTTTGCCCCTCTCATCCCTTAAATGTACAAATTTCGAAAAATCCATTTATGTTGCGCGCCTACATGGCCGGAGAAATGTACACGCCGAATTTCACGATTCTAACTACAATAATTTAGTTGGTACAATTTGAATCCCTTTTTGTCCCGCACACCCATAATAAGTACAACTTTCGAAAAATTTATTTAGATTTGCACTTCTACGTTGTCAGAAGAATTTACATCCCAAATTGCACGACTATACCTGCAATACTTAAATTGGTACAACGTTTATACCTTTTCGAAAGTCCAATTTTATTGCGCTTCTATATGGTCAGAGGAATTTACATACCAAATTTCACGTTTCTAGCTGTAATACTTTAGTTGGTACCATTTTTATCCCTTTTTGTTCCGCTCTTCCCTTAAAAGTACAAATTTTGAAAAATCCAATTTTACTTCGTTTCTATATGGTCAGAGGAATTTACATACCAAATTTCACGATTCTAGCTGTAATACTTTAGTTGGTACCATTTTTATCCCTTTTTGTCCCGCTCGTCCCTTAAAAGTACAAATTTCGAAAAATCCCTATTCGTAGCTCGCGTGCATGGTCAATGCAAGGAACTCTCCGAATTTCATGTTTATAGCTACTGCCATTTAGTCAGATGTTTATCCCTTTTTGGGCCATTTTACCCCCTAAAAGTACGAATTTCGTAAAACCCTTTCTTAGTCGACGTCTACGTCATATTTGGGAACTACCCAGAATATTTCATGACGCTGGCTTCAGTTGTTTGGTCTGGGGGCTGGTCAATGATAAGTCAGTCAGTAACGCAAATCTTTTATATATATATATATATATATATATATATATATATATATATATATATATATATATATATATATAGATTAATTTATCATATATCATTATATTAATTTATTTTATTTAATAATAATATTTTTTGTCTATTAATATAGAAATAGTGTTGCTCGATTTTTAAAAAATATAAAATAAATAATTAATTTGTTTATCCGTTTCTAGTAAAGAGGCATTAAAATCTTTTTGATGTCTAAATTTGTTCAAGTTTCATTAACGAAACATCGAATTACGGTCATTGTTATTTTTAAATTTGTCACGTGACTTAGTGCGATCTGAAAATATTAAAAAAATAGTACTAATTCAAAACTAATCTAATATTACCTGAATAGATGACCGTTAATGACTATGCGAAGTTCTTCTCTTGTAATGATTTTGATTGGTTTATATGTTGCATATCTTAACAAATTTGGATATCTTCATTTAAATACTTCGATACTATATATGGTCATAAAGAATTTGTTTGTATGAAATTGATACTGCTGTACCTATGATTTATTAAGTTTATGACAAGTTTTGATATATTTCCCACAGTAAGCCCAGAGCCATAAAAAAATCAAAAATAACTTGAAACTGTACCACTGTGCATCGTCCGTGGAGTTATTATCACTTTTTTATACGCTCCTCTAAAGCATGAGGGCATATTAATGTTGTCATGGCGTTTGGAATACACTGTTTTATAAATTCAATTATTTCTGGCATAGTTAAGAGATTTTCACACGCATAGAAAAACTTTTTCGTATGGATTTATACAATGAATTTAATTCAAAAAATACATTTTTCGACTCCGACTGCCCACAGCCCATAACGTACTCCATGGTGGTGGGTGCATGCGATTCGGCCAAGCCAAACTAAATGCCAATCTTTATTTTAGTCTTTTTTGTGGGGTTTTCTCGGGTTTTGTTTGGAGTTTATTAAAAAACATAACTGAAAAGTTCAAACTTTATCAATTGACTTATGATCCATTCCCGTGCCTGGTTTATGCGTTCAGCTCTCTCTCTCTCTATCGTTTTTGGCTTTGTGAGTGAGTGTGCGTGTGTTTGTGTGTGTTGAATTTCGCAAACTTTTGCATACCTGAGTTGTAGAAAATGACAGTAATAAAGTTCCAAATGGGAGTAAATTTAAAATAGTTTTTTTGGGAGTACTTTTTTGTTGGCAACTACATGACTTTGGTGACATTTTGAGGATTTATGAGAAAAAATTAATCGTTAGACAGCATGCAAATTTAAATAAAAAGTAGGAAAAAAGTGGAGAAATATGTGTGATTCTTTTGGGTTGAATCACAAGAATTGATTAAGGATTTAGGAGAGAATTTTTCGACAAAATCCATTAGAGCTAATGAAGCAATTGTCAGTACATATGTACATAGAATACATCTGTATATATATATCAAATAGAGTTTTGATTTTAATTTTTGCAGAAAATTATTTTGTTCTTCTTTAAACGGTGATGAGTGAGTGTTTGTCCGTCGTCCGCTTCACACATGTTTTTCTGTCGTCCGTGTCATGTGTCGTCTGTATTTTTTTTTGTTTTGTTAAAATTAAAATTAAAAATCAGCATAAAAATAAATAAGATTATCACTGCCACATAAATAATAAAAATATAAAAGAATTTTACAATTAAACAATGTGTTCAATTACAAACAATTGAAAGAAAATAACCAACCACAAAATAACCAAAATAACGAAAGTCGCGCCGCGCACCGTACTAAAACAAAACAAATAAGCAACAACCAACAAAACAGCAGCATCACAGAAACATTAGCAACAACAAACTAAACAGCAGCATCACAGAAATACCAGCAACAACAACAACAGCACCACTGACCACACAATGCTCCATTCGCGTCGTGTCCGTTGCCCCCCACCCCTTCCCCATCCATTCCTTTTCGTGTAATTCAATTGACATTCTTCTCTTCTTTCTGTTGTTCTCCCAATGCTTAAGGCATAACACTAGGCATTGGGTGAATAAAGCAACGGTAAGGAGAGAGGTCTGACAATTGTGGTTACATATTTTGACTTTTTTTTTCTTCTGTGTGTCCTAATGGTTGGTAAGTTTAAAATACAATTTGCCAACATACGAGGGCTTAGAGCGAACTTTTTTGCCGTGTACGCTCATGTACATTTTCATCGGCCTGATGTTTTGGCTCTATGTGAGACTCAGGTGTGTGAGGATTCTGATCCACAGGATTTTCACATACCTGGGTATCACACCCTATCGCTTTTTATATCCCACAGAGGTCTTGTGGTATATGTACGTAATGACATAGTGTTCCAGAGCCAGCAACACTTGAGCTCAGAAAATCCAGAATTTAACTGCCTTTGGGTTAAATTGAGGATTGGAACTCACGTACTGTATTTCGGATTTGTGTATAGAAGTCCAAACACGGAAAGGGAGGCATCCCTAAATGGCTTCGACGCCCTTTCCGACTCAATTACTAAAATTTTAGAGGATTGTCCTGGCAGTGAAATCGTAGTTGCTGGCGATTTCAATGTCCATAATTCCTCTTGGCTAGCCCATTCGGGTCACACAACTCCGGAGGGCCAATACGCCGAGCTTTTTGCCGCGCATAATGATTTGACGCAACTAGTGAAAGAACCGACTCACATTCCGTGTGTCCAAGGGCAAAACCTAAATATTCTTGATCTTTTTCTAACTTCACACCCTGAAAAGTATGAAGTTGATGTTTTAGCACCTCTTGGTAATTCGGATCATTGTATTGTTTCAGCAGCTTTTTCGTATTCCGCTCTTCGTGTCGCTTCGACCCCAGCCCCAAAGCGGACAATTTTTGTTTACGAAAAGGCACGTTGGGCCGAGCTCAACAACTTTTTCCAGCATTTCAATTGGAAGCTTTGCTTTCTAAATAGCGATATAGATGCTGCGGCTGAAATGATAGAAAATATTATCTTAATTGGAATGAAGTCATTTATTCCAACTAAAGTTATTTCGGATAAACCATCTAATAAAAGTTGGTTTAACCAGACATGCAAGACTGCTGTCAGATCCAAAGAGGAAGCGTTCAAGAAATGGCGTTTAAATAAAAATGCCACCACTGATCTGCTACGCAAACAGACAAGAACCATGTGTGCCAGGGTACTTAGACGTGAAAAGTTTCTGTACGAACAACGTCTTCGTGCCAAAGTTCTTTCTTCTCCCAGGGGAAGTAAGAGCTTTTGGTCATTTGTAAAAAGAGTAAAGGATAACTCCTCATCTATCCCAACTCTTGTTAAAGATGACCAGATATTCACTAACCCGGTTGCCAAAGCTAACCTATTGGCTGAAATGTTTGCAAGGAATTCATCCTTGCCGGAAAGCAATCAACCACTCCCCGTGATCGAAAATGTATCTAGTTCCATGCCTCAGATATTTTTTCGAACACGTGGAGTTAAAAGGGTTCTTGCAAATCTTGACGTAAACAAATCCCCGGGCCCGGATGGCATTTCAGCACTTGTCCTATGTAAGTGCTCTTCGACGCTTGCACGTCCCCTTCGTAATCTTTTCAACCTTGCATACCGTGCAGGGGTTTTCCCAGCGCGTTGGAAGATTGCGAACATCCAGCCCATCCCTAAAAAAGGTGAGGCTAATAACCCTGCTAACTATCGACCGATCGCGATTTGCTCAGCGCTCTCGAAGGTTATGGAGAGTATGGTTAACCACCATCTTGTGAGGTATTTAGAAACTAATGACTTACTTAATGATCGACAGTATGGCTTCCGTAGGAATCGATCTACGGGAGACCTGATGACACTGCTATCCGAAAAGTGGAATCGATCTATTCACAAGCTTGGTGAGAGTAAGGTCGTTGCTCTAGATATCTCCAAGGCCTTTGATAGAGTTTGGCACGGCGCACTCATATCAAAGCTTATCGCTTTTGGTGTTGGTAGTGACTTCTCTCGATTTATATCGAGCTTCCTCAGAGATCGCACTATACGTGTTGTTGTAGATGGGTTCTCATCCGATGAGCATAGGTTAACCGCAGGAGTACCACAGGGCTCTGTCCTTTCCCCCTCCCTTTTTCTTATTTTCATCGACGACCTCTTGGATCGGACTTTGAATCCAATATACTCATTCGCGGATGACAGCAACCTCTGTCATTCATACTCATTCGATCATAGACCAAGTCGTCAAGAAATTGAGGACAAAAGAAGATTGATGGATGAGTCACTCAGCCAGGATTTACTGGCCATTTCCGAATGGGGTCAAGTTAATAGAGTAGATTTTAATGCACGTAAGACCCAGTGCTCCTTGTTGTCTCACAAGAGATTCGCTGATCCAACGGTGTCGTCGATTTTATTGAACGGTGTAGATATTGAGCAATCAGATACTCTTGATGTTCTAGGCATGAAAATACAATGCGATGTTCGTTGGACAAAACATGTATTTGAAGTGTCGAAAGAAGCATTCAAGTGCCTAGGCTTCTTAAACCGGTGTAAGAAATACTTCACTTCCACTGATCTTCTCAATATCTACACTACTTACATCAGACCAAAGATGGAATTCAACTCCCATATATGGTCGGGTGCTCCAGCTTCATCACTGGAGCTACTTGACCGTGTCCAGAGGAGGGCGATGGTGTTGATAGGTGACGGTAGGATATCCAGTTCTATTGTTTCCCTTGAACATCGTCGTAATGTGGGTTGTGTGTCCTTGTTCTATCGTTACTTTCACGGTGTTTGTTCTTCGGATATTCGTGATCTTATACCGCCCGTGAGAACGTTTGGTAGAGATACGCGATTTTCCAGGAATTCTCACCCATTTGTTATCAATTGGACAACCGACCGTACCACACATTACAGAATGAATTCGTTCTTCGCCCGCACTATCCGTATGTGGAATCGACTTCCGGCAGATATCTTCCCAGCTAATTATGATCCAGAAGTTTAAAACAAAGGTCAACAAACACTACTCCCACTTTCCTCCTTCCAATACCGTACCTTCCTCCCGCCAACACAGTGCGATGCATTTATAGGGGACATCCCCTGAGTGTTGGTTCAGTGAAAAAAAAAAAAAAAAAAAAAAAAAAAAACTTATGAGAAAAGGTTTCTTCAGAACAATTTTTGTAATTTTAGAGCAAACTTTTGAGAAATCTTCAGGAGTCCATATACTATCAAATAAAACAACCTTATATCCAATAAATACTTTGGTTATGTTGTAATTGAGAAACGGTTTATATGACCCCTCTCACGGAGCGTCGCGTTGAACCTTATTCACGGTAGGCATTTAGTTTCTAGAGTTGTAATAGAGTATAATGGGGGTCCATTTTGGTTATACCAAAATATGGACCCACATATGTGACTATCGTAGTATGTATTCTTAGTTGAAATATAACATGGATGCATGTGGTCCACTTTCCCGTTAGCTGTTTCTAGTTAAATTTTGTCATGATCCCATGTATTCTAGAATGAATATTTGAATGAAGGCTACATCCAAAGCCGAACCGATTTCCTCCAAATTCAATACCGATCGTCCAAAAAAATAACTTCTGCCAAATTTCATGACAATAGGACAACAATTGGGACTTGTAGAGTGCAAACAAGCTTAGTTTGACAGCAGGAGGACAGACATCGTTAAATCGCTTCAGCTGGTGATTCTAAGCCGATCTGTATACTTTTCGATTATTTCTTATAATATTCTATTCCGCGGAGTGGTGCAGGGTATAAACATGATCAAATAGCATTACAAATCAAATATCAATTACGAAAATGACCGCTGCGGGAAGGTAGCTATTTATTTTTTATAAAATAGTACCACCAAAAAGTTTTCAGTTATCACTGTGAAAATCCACAAAAAATTACTCTGAACGTCCAATAATTCGACCAATAAGTTACTGTAAGACAATAATCAAAATTTATAGTTAAAGTGTTTTCAATTTAACTTCAAATCTATTATTTCAAAACAAAATTTAGAAAAATGTAACACAAACTTTATATACCCTCCACCATGGATTGCATTCCACAGAGGCTGTCGATTTTCGCAGAAGTGCAGTAATATTACAAGAATGAGATGCTTGTAAGATGGCATGTGTAGTTTATTACTTGGTGCGATTTTTTAAAACGCAAATTCGGCAAGTGAGTTGTGCTTCTCGTTCGTTTGTGAGTATCATCTCCTTATAGAGGCCAGGTTTGATGTTGAAAAGTCGCTGCGAAGCCACTTGAAAAGACTTTTGACATGGTCCAAATCATGATCGTGGTAGTCTGCAGCCAAGTAATAAATGTCACCATGCCATTTGTAAATAATTTTGCATTCTATTAAATATAAATGCAAAATGGTCTTGAGCCAGGACAATATCCCAGTTCAAATCAAATATTGATTACAGACCAAAAAAATACAAACGAAAAACTAAAACAAATAAATATAATATTTTTATTATTTGAAGCCACGCTTATAAGTCAAGGCTACCAATACGTTTATAATATATATATCGAAATAATACTTCAAATCAATTCAAAAAGTAAATATCAGACAGCAATCTCAAAAAAAAATCCATTATCTCTCTAGTGCAAGATAAACTAACTTCATGAAAAAATTAAAAAAATACAAATTTGGAAGGCTACCAGTACGTTTACACTATATACATATATGTATATATATCGAAATCATACTTCAAGTCAATTCAAAAAATAAATATTCTTATATTTATATTTTCAAAAAAGCTTGAATATCATAAATATTTGTAGATAGTGGGTGCTACAGTTGGTTGTATTTCAATTCTATTTTAATAAAAATTTTTAAAATCTGTTATCTCATGTACATAGTGTGAAATAACTTAACATCATGATTCAACCAATGTTTGCCTTAAAGGTACGAATTTGGACAAATGATTTGGACATGATTCTAGCTGCGCCCATTTGGCTGGTACCATTCTTCAAATTTTACCCCCTAAAGAGTATGACTATCTAAAATCTCTTTTGTTACGTGTCTACGCAATTATAGGGATGTAGGCTCCGAATTTCATCATTCTAACTGTATTCGTTTAGTTGGTACTATTTTTATCCCCTGTTCCCATTGTATCTCTTTAAAGTATGAATTTGGAAAAAACCTTTTATTTTTCGTGTCTACGCCGTCGGAGGAATGTATACTCCGAATTTCATGACTCTAGCTGCGGTCATTTGGTTTTTATTTTTATTTTATTTTTATCCCCCTTTTCCATTTTAACCACAAAAAGTACGAATTTCGAAAAATCGTTCTATTTTACGTGTATACGCAATCAGAGGAATGTATGCAACGAATTTCATTATTCTAGGTGCAGCCATTTTTATCCCCCTATTCCCATTTTGTCCCTTAAAAGTACATATTTGGAAAAAAATACTTTCATATTATTTATCTACTCAATTAGAGGAATGTACACAGCGAATTTCGCGTTTCTAGCTGTTGTCGTTTAATAGGTACCATTTTTATCCCTTTTTGCACCATTTCACCCTCTACGAATAAAAATCGTTTTATGGTTGAAAAAATAAGCATAAATACTCTAAAATATTAGGGGTTATTATGAGTTTTTTTCAGTCCTTGCGAAGAAAAATTTTTTCCCTTTGGGCCGATTTAACTTAGTTTCAATCCCAACCGATCTACGACTATAAGACGTATTTATGGAATATTTAGGCCTCCTAGCTCCTTTCGTTTAGATGCTAGAGTGCTTTCAACAGACGGGCGGACATGGCTAGATCGTCTTAGAATTTTATGACGATTAAGAATATACATATTCTATAGGGTCTCAGGTCCATATTTCAAGGTGTTACAAAAGGAATAATGCAGTTAGTATACCCCCATTCTGGAGTTGGAGGGTATAAAAATTCCACGGGAAAACAATTTTTCAGGAGCGTTTATCCCACAGATGGCTTGATCAAGCAACGAAATATCATTAAACAATCCAAACTTTATTTTCGTGGGGTGACTGGAATTTTTTTCCATTTGTATGGACCTCGACCCAGCCTAATATTTAGTAGAGCTTTGTATTTAATAATTTTAGTGATGAAATCATAAACGTGTGAGAAAAAGTATCTACGTATAGAAAACTTTAGAAATTTCAATGCAAATTTAATATAAACGCGTAGCTTGTAACCACTATGACGATTCTTTTTAACTTCTAGTACCAATTGGGCTGACAAATGTGTATAATTGCAATTTATGGAAAATATATTATTTGGAAAATACAGACATACGGATTCTTCTCTAACGTTCAATTCGTGTGGGATCCCATTAATTTGTTTTTTTTTTGCAATTCATAAAAAAAAGTTCAAAAAAATAAATGTATTGTTCTCCCCAATTTGCAATTTCTTGACACCTTAATTTCAGTATCGTTTTAATAGGAAATGTTCTAATATTGAAGAACCAATATGTTACAGAGTGGAATATACACACGTAATTTCATGATTTTACCTACAGCCGATTGAGTGGTGCCAAATTTAATCCCATTTAGATACTGAAGGTACGAATATCGAATGATTGCGTCAGCGCAGTCAGAGAAATGTGCACACCGAACTTCATTACTATCGCTGCATCCGTTTGGATCGTATCATTGGTCCCATTTCATCACTTTTTGCATTTCAGCTACTAGCTCATTTCGTTCGGCGGCTAGCGTGCTTTAAACAGACAGACCGACGAATCGTCTTAGAATTTTACTTCGACCCAGAATATATACACTTTATGGGATCTCCGATGAATATTTCAAGGTTTTACAAGTGGAATGGCAAAGTGGAGGGTATAAAAACCTCCTAAGGCGGAGGGTATACAAAATTGCGTTGATTCTGTGAATCAGTGTGCACACAAAAATAAATTTGCAGGTTTTGGACACAATATTTTTATTTTTTTGTGTGAACTTTTTAACAATTACGTACCTTCAGTCAATGTTTAATTTATCGCAGCAGTGTTGCCAATTAAACATCACCTAAATAATTATCGGTTTATTTACGACACCACTAAAATAGACGACTATAAATTAATTTAGTAGGCCCATACCTAAGCATTGTAAGTTTTATATATTTATGAAGAAGAAAATTCGGGCATGAGAGGGTTAAAGGTTTATGTTAGACATTTGCAAAATGGGACGCTTTACGCTCGAAAAAATTGGGTAATATTACAAACTTACTTCCAACATCTTGTGAATCTTAAACGCAAACTGTACGAAATTTACGTGGAAAATTTCCGAGAAGAGATCGGCCTTCAGTTCAGCCTCCATGAATCTCATTTTCATCTCGATGGCTACGACAATAAGCAAAATTACCGCATATGGGTTCAGAGAATCCCACACGTGACTATTGAGAAGCCAATGCATCCACAACGAATCACTGTTTGGTGTGGATTTTGGGCTGTACTGAAAAATTGGGTTCATCGGATGAAGTACTGCCGAGCCAGTCGTGGTAGTCATATGAATGATTTTGTGTTTCATTATTAAATGACAAAGTTCAACCTTTCCAAAACAACTAGAAATTTGGAAAAATAATCAGTATTTTTTATAGCCGATTCTAATATAAAGTTTTAAATGGCCCACCCTATATATAGTTTGAACGGTTTGCTTTTGTTGCTATTTGAACTAATCCGTACTATAAGTACTGAAAATCACAGGAAATCAACAAAACTATTACAGTAGGTTATAATACAATAATCTGTACTGCCTTTAAAACACGCATAAGCTCAACTGCCTAACCAATTACGGCTACAACGGAAGACAAGTTCATCTTTGGCACCAAAATTCTGAGAAATACGCCCCATACTTAACTTTGTATATAATTTCTGTCGCTCTAACATATTAACAATTACGATAAACATTATTATTAATACTCATACTCGTACATAAATGTCGTTTATGGCTAGTATAGATGTACCATTTAAATATGTTTATGGTTTGTCACTCCCTGCTGGTTACGGAAGTCTCAACGAGATAATCGGTTTATTGAGGCACACAAACCGAAGGACATGAAAGCACACAACATTTCCAAATATGTATTTTGTGTATAAAACCATGGTTTTATGTTTCTTTTTTGGATATTTTTGTTTGTTGTTGGTTGGTCTCATGATATAGCAAATTATTGGATGGGATAGCATGTTGAGTGCCACACAGAGCAATGCTGCACAATTATCTCTCTACATACATACATAAATGAACAATTATTTTTGAGGTTTTCATAGGTTCTGAGAAAACATTAATTAATATGACATATGAAATTTGAGCAAATTAAAGTTTATTACTTTTAATCATGCTCAACTGAACAATAAAATATTTTAGTTTTGTGGTATTTATTACAGCATGTGGCATCCTGAACGATGAGAGTCCCTCAGCTGTAAACGAAACTATCATTATAATTAATATATGAATTTATGTTTAATTTGCACACCGACATACACACACACACTTATTCGACAATCAACTCTTCATGCATTCCATATTGATTGTGTCATTCACTTCATTACATCATTCTGCATTGCAAAGTGTTACGAGATACGAGCATACGGCCCCTCGTGCAACTATCTCTGCATACCAACCCAGAAGTCTTACAAAGGTCCTTAATAAATGCATTCCTTCGCATACCAGTGTGCGTGTGTGTGCGTGCGTGCTTGTAACTATATTGACTCCTTGCTGCACATCATCATCGTCATCATCTTAGATAACAATTGGTAATTAAGTCCAGTTATTTGGTGCGTTGAGTATTATCCTCAGCAACACCTCAACCACACAATTTTGTGTGTTCCAAAAATATCCAAGGCATACAACTGATGAAATCCCACACAAGCGTTCATCTGCAGTGGCCCAAAGTAATTTTGTGTTACAGCAAATAAAGAGATTTAAATTTTTATTCCCCACGTCAAAAAAATATATTTTAGAATATTTATATTGCATTGATGTAGAAAATACACACAAACACATACGTTTACAGGATGCAAAAATTCTTCCCGTTTTCACTTTTTCACCGAATTAAATTGTATTCGGATAGAAAGTGGAGTGTATCATAGAGTCGGCACCGCCCGACTTTAGCCTTTCCTTACTTGTTTATTTATGAATTTTTCATATATTTTAAAAAATTAAAAACCATTTTATGAAATCGGTAGCCATGGTGTAGCTCTTTAACACTTTGAGCCACCCTGCCCAAACATCGGTGTTTGTAAATCTTAACAACCCTTTTCACTGGCGCTTGTGTTAACCCGACATAATGTAATTCAGATATTGATCATGTATTGCTAATTAATTTCAGAATTTTTGGAATTAAATTGTTAGCATACAGCATCCCTATGCTACGATGATTGCGTTTGTGGCTTGCGTATTAGGGAAAAGATGTGGTTAATTAAATAAATCCGTTTGGTTTCATCTAATATTAAAATAACAACAATTGTGGCATTTATTGTCCTTATTATTAGGAACACTTTCATACAATCCAAAGGGATGGAGAAGTATATAGATAAAGGCAAACTAATCAAATTAATTGAAAAAACTATTACCTTTTTGATTTGAGCCTGATGCGATATTTGTATCGGCTATAGCAAAATCTGAACCGATTTACTGCAAATTATATATCCGTCCTTGGATCACAAAACTTGTTTTTATTTTGTTTATTGTCTAAATTATTTAAAAATAGATAAAAAACCTAATCAATTGCAACTGCCAAAATCTACCCATCCCTATTGAAAATTTAAAATCGTTACAAATAAATTTGCATTCTATTAAATATAGAAGCAAAATGGTCTTGAGCCAGGACAATATCCCAGTTCAAATCAAATATTGATTACAGACCAAAAAATGCAAACGAAAAAAGTAAATCGTTACAAAATTTCAAAGAAAAAGTGAGATTTTTTAAAAATTTGTTTTCAAACATAAAATATTTTGAAAAAGGATCTGTTCTCCCACTTAAAAAATGAGAGAAAGACGACCTGTTTGTATGGAATGGCTTATATGTGTATTCCATTTGCTTGCTATCTATTGCCGCGTTCAAACAAGCTGCCTTGCAAATCCTTAATATTTATTGCCTTGTTTATTGAAAGGTTTAATCCGCAATATCCGTTTAACATTTTGACAGTACAAATTCCTCTTAGTGTGGAGCAGATAGAGCCCCCCCATCCCCTCCGGCTGATAACAAACACAAATATTTTCTTGTGGAAAGTTATCTTAAGGTGGCGATAGTATTTAAATGCCACATGTCAGCTTATTTTCATCCTAAACCATATGCAGGCATTAACACAGGTACAACAGAGCGATAAGCAAAAGGATAACAATTTCATTGGACAGAAGAAAAAAAACGAAGAAAAAACGTTTAAAAAGGGTTCTGTAGAACAAGAGAACACAAGATTTGCATTTGTATTAAGCCATTGGCAAACAAATTGTGCCGATGATGCTAAACCTCGAGATTATGAACATCATGTGAACTAGTTCTATGAATATCAATTCGAAATTGTGCTGAATAGGAAAATATTTTGATTGTTTTCTTTCTGGCCATTTGGCTATGCATTAAAATGCGGCCGAGAAGAAATGGTTATAAATTAAAGTGCTGGAAATTTATTTGGACTTTTGAATTCATACTCATGAACAGTTTGAAATTAACATTTTCGTTTTTTCGTTTTCTCACATTGAGAGTTCTATTATTTTCGATGAAAAGTTTTTCGTTAAAACAAATATATACCGAAAAAGTTTTAACCTCCTCAAACTAACGTTTATCATATCATTTTTTTCGTTCGTTCATCGTTTTTCTATGCAAAAATTACACTACACTTTGCTTGTGCGTCAAGTCAAGTGCAAGATGGAGTTTGTTGCAGCAAGGGAGAGATAAAGATAAAGCGATTTTTCGAATATGTTATTCTAGGGGGAAATGGGCTGAAAGGGGATAAAAATAGGAGCATAATTATGAAAATCGGTGTATGCGTCACTCAGATTATGTAGACGCGTAGAATAAAGAGATCTTTCAGGTTCCGAAAGGGATAAACATGACTCACAGACACGAAAAAACGTATTTTGCAAAATTCGTAATTTTTGGACCAGCTTTGGAAAATTCGACCAATGCAGCTGCAGATGTATATTTCGCTCTTGCTGCGTAGACTCGAAAAATAAAGCGATTTTTCGATATTCGTTCTTTTATGGACAAAAAGGAATAAAATTGGCGCCGACGGATAGAGGTATGGTATCAATCATTAGAATCATAAAATTAGATTTAAACATTTCTCTGAATGCGAATCGTAAAATTTAATTTGAAATTCGCACTTTTCGGATAAAAATGTGAAAGAAATATAACCAATCTATCGCCAGTATCTGGAGCCACGTAGTTCAATGTGATTGTTTCTCTGGCTGTGGAAGTTTGGAATTACAAGGGTTATATATATACTAGCAAATACCCACTACTTCGTACGCTGAAAATTTTCAAATAGGGTGGTATTGACAGTATATTGTCTCGGTATTCAAACTGTTTTTTTTATTTTGAAGTTGCCTTAGTCTAAATATATCACTTTAAGGGTAAATCGTTTGTAAACGCTCACAACTTTTGAAAAATCGTTTTACTTTGCGCAACTACGTATTCAGCGTTATATTCACATTAACTTTTCGATTCGATTTATACACCTTGTACAAATTAAAAAATCCATTTACACTGTGCCATCCATTTATACGTAGTCAATAGTTTAATTTAGAGGCACAAAATGCAAACAATTTTTTACAAAAATCATATAAATCTGTGATAATTATACCCTCACTACAGAGTAGGAGCGTATATATCATTTGGGATAGAAAAAAGTGTAACGCATTGACGGAGAGATTTAAAACCATAAGTATGTCCCACGTCCCTTTCACGCCCGTCTGGCTCGCTGGTATACACGAAAACTCTGGAAGGGACTTAAAGAATTTATCCAAACTATGCACATAGTATTTTTTCCCCGAACTTATGTTACCCCCGCACATATAGTCGATATTCCAAAATAAACGACCCGTAAATACGTAAAATTAAACCTAAATATTATATTCAGCAATATTTTCACATAACATAATATGGGTGATATTGTCACACCCTTTCCACGAAAATTGACACAAGCTTTGGTCAAAATAAAACTGATATAACTTCCAGACGTATGATTGAAATTAGTTGTCATTCGAGATTTTAAAATGTTTTTAGAATCACTCTAAACCTACAAAATATTTATGCTTTTGGCACGCCCTTTTTAGTCCCTATCCAAGTTAAAATTAAAAACCTTACATATAACTGCTATACCGGTGACTTGTAATCGGAACATATAAATAGAACAAACATTATTTATTTAGCTGGGGATAATGACTATAATGTTCACACAGAACTCTCCCTATGCCGCTTGCGCCCTTAAACATACAAATTTCGAAAAAATAATTTATGTTGCGCGTCTACGTACTCGGAGAAATTTACACACATTTCTAATAGCCTTTTCATATTCCAGCTAAAAACTATGGTTTGTACCATTTTTATCCCGATTCCATCAATTTGGTGGTACCATTTAACCACTTTAGATTCGCTTCCCCCTTTATAGTGCCGAAATTCATGATTCCATCTCCGTCTGTTTGCTTGGTACCATTTTTATCCCTTTCACCCACATAAAGTACGAATTTTGGAAACTATTTTCTTAGTCACATTCGTGCTGTAAAAGTAATGCCCGTTCCGAATTTCATGATTCTAGGCCCAGTCGTTTGGTCTGGGATGTGGTACAATTTTTATCCCATTTAATCCCTTAAAATCACAAATTTCGAAAAATGCCTTCATGTCAGTGATCTGCGCTGTAAAACGAATATACACACCGAATTTCATTATTGTAGCGTCATCCGTGTTATTGGTACATTTTGTATCCCTTTTTACCCGATTTCAACCGCAAAAAGCACACATTTTGAAAAATATTTTCTTGAGCGCTTTAAAGCTATAAGAGGAATTTTTGTGCCAAATTTCAAGATTCTAGGCCTAACCGTTTGGTCATTGCGGTGGTACCATTGTTATCCCTTTTTACCCCATTTTACCCCTTAAAAGTACGAATTTCAAAAAACTCACTTCATATCTGATCTCTACGCTGTAGAAGAAATGTACACACCAAATGTCATGATTCTAGCTTCAGTCGTGTTGTTTGTACCATTTTTGTCACTTTTTGCCCCATTTAATCCCCAAAAGTACGAATTTTTCAAAATCCACTTTTTGAACGCCTTCATGTCGCAAGAGGAAGGCATACCAAATTTCAAGACTCTAGGCCCAGCCGTTTGGTCATTGCGGTGGTACCATTTTTATCCCTTTTACCCCTTAATAGTACGAATTTCGAAAAACCCCGTCTTATCTCATCTCTACACTATAAGATAAATGTACACACCAAATTTCATGATTCTAGCTCTAGCCGTTTGGTCTGGGGAGTGATCAGTCCGTCACTCAGTAACTCAATCACGCAACTCTTTTATATATATAGATGTATACACCCTAAAAAGAGCATTGTGTTCTACCTGGAACCTTTCAAACAACAATGAGTGGTTAAAATTCTTTGCAGTTGAGTTTGTATGTTGAACTTGTTACATCCCTATTCATCTCATGTGTCCCTATATTCACCATCAAGTTGTGATCGCGTCGCACAGTGGAATATTTTCATACAAGCTGCGGCAAAAATTAGAAGGAATAGAGCTAGGACCTTGAAATTTCGCACACATCCCTTATATCGTCAAATTATATCAAATCCGTCCACAACCACGCCTCCCTCCCATGTAAGTTAAAATGAAAAAACGTCTAAAATTTCTTATTTTAATATATATGTTAATACAAATCATTACCATTGATTTCATTTGACTCTACAATTAAATGAAAATTTTCAGTGCCACGCCCAACGCCCAAATACAATTTTTAGTGTTTTACGATTTTCAAAATTTTTTATAAAAATTATTTTATTTTTTAATCGATGACACACGTCTATTATAGCTTTATACTCAACTTAAGATTAATATCGACCCAATATTTACATGCGTTCGAATGACATAAAACCTTACATCCCTAAGTTATGCTTTAACTAAAATTTCCAAAATACATTATCAGAGAACAACAAAGAAAGTATTGCTTCATTTTTGGCTTA
The DNA here is from genome assembly GCA_947397865.1 of Polietes domitor. Taxonomy (NCBI): domain Eukaryota; kingdom Metazoa; phylum Arthropoda; class Insecta; order Diptera; family Muscidae; genus Polietes; species Polietes domitor. The sequence continues at coordinate 18,618,940 of OX377619.1, read as the reverse complement.
GAAGGTTTTACCATTTCAGTTATTAAATCGATGTTGGCAGCTATAACCAGAATATTATTTTTAAAATGAATAAATAAGAAAATAGTTTAACAATATTTGTAAATGCCGAGGCATCGATCGGCCTCGCGAATATAGTCTCATGGTGTACAAAAGTAACAATACTAAATATTTAAATAAAATCTCCAGGTAAACCACTGCCTGAAAAGGAAAGCGTAATTACACTTTTTAAATGGAAAACAACAGCTCAGGAGCTCTTATTTTCTACGAACTATGGTACAGATTTGCGAGTATCACATAGTCGATTTTTGTCTTTCCTTACTTGATATTTTTATAAGCTTGAACTGCATTTCGAAATTGGCTGCCGTTTACAAAGGCTTCTAAGAAATTTCGCTAAACAATCTCCTTGAAGGATGTCTTGATGTCAGTCATGCCACTTTCCTGTATATATAAATATATTTCCCTAGATGGAGATGGTGATGCTACAGCATGGAAGTTTGTGGTACGTCATCATCCTGACGTACATGCATACACATAGAAACTTTGCTCAAGAAATGCAAAAGTTTTTCTTGGAAAAATTACTTAAGTAAACCTGCATTAATGCATGGCAATGTACTATGGCAGTAAGGAAACATCATGATGCCATGCCACGCCGTACCACCGCCATCAACCAACCAACATTCCAGCATTCTTGGCAAATTAAAATGTTGTAGGCAAAACTTTCACACCGAACAGATTCAATTCAAGAAAATTCAGTTCAGTAAATATAATGGCAACGTTGCTATGGAACGCCAAGCGACAGCCTCAGTGGCAGTGTAAAACTGTGAAAAGTGGTAAGAAAAAAACAAAAAGAATGTGATTTATTTTTTCCACTTTTGAACTGATTAAAATCGTTTTGCGGAAATATTAACCAAATGGCTGAGACTCAGACGGCGAGCTGAAGAAGAGCTTGACTTGACAGTGGGGGGGTGTCATAAAGCTCGAAAGGTTTAGACATGAAGTAAGTGTAGTAAACAATTTTAAATGACATCGACTACGGGAAATTGGTGGATGTTGCTATAAACGTATATGTCCTGATATAGGTTGATCAGAATATATCCCGGAACTTTCCCCTATATGTTTATTCTAGGAATGATAGTAAAACAGGCAGCGGAAATATCCAAGTCATACTCCTTGGGGTCAATTCAACCCTCAATTATCAAACCATACGTGGCTGGTCCTGAATAAATAAGACCGATACCTACCCACCAGGAACTTGTCCCTGCGGGAAGCTATTATTCCTGTTTCTATATATCGCCCTAATGGGAGATATAGTAGGTAAAAAGTGAAAAAGATTTAGCCATGACTGACTTCAAACTTAATCGCAAAAAAAAACTCATTTTATTCTCTACTTCCCCCACTGTGCAATACAACGTACTCCACTTCACCTCGCAAACTATTGAAAATGTAATTAAACAGTAGCATTTTTTCACTTTATCACAAAATTCTTAAATATTAATAAAATTTGCTTTGAATTAGGTTTTCATATAGTTAACAGCCTACTCCTCCTCCTCCTCCTCAGCCCAGCCAAAACTAACAACTATCAACCAACCGGTATCAGCTCCGGCACCAGCATCCGCAACCGCCAGCATAGACTCGTAATCGTTTGTTTGCTGTTTGTTTAATAAATTTTTAATTCACTTTAGAGGCTGGCAAATAGTGAATGTGAATAGAAAATTCACTTGTAGTTGCTGCTGCTGTTGTTGTTGCTTTCTCCCGATGTGGTTGAAATGTTGATGTTTGATTTACAAAATGAATTTTCAGTTTCACATTTTGTTTATCTATTTTCGTTGTAGATGCGTTCACAAAAACAAACTCTAAGTACACAACAATTTAGCATTGGCATGAATGAATTTTTTCGGTTGCATTCTTTTTTTCGGCTTTGCTTTTTTTTAGATATTTCGGTAAACGATGATTTAGATTCAATTAAAATTCATCATATTTACCTACATACATGCCACACACACACACACACAAATAGGTCCGGTCCGCACCTACAAAGGTTGTATGTTGAACGTGCAAAAAATGCATGAAAGTCAGCAGCGTTTTTACGATGAAAATTTTATTTATAAACGAGGCGGAAATTACTTTGGTGGCAGAAGAATTTTGATAGGCTACATCATTTGGTGGGAGTAAGTTTTCATACAAATTAAATCAATTAATCATGAAGCGATTTCGTCAATTTGCATTCCTGATAAACCACATTGGAAAAATATATTTGTTATATGTTTACATACTCGTTACATTTGTTTTAATTTCTTCTTAATAACACCATACAGCAGAAGTTAGGAATATAACATATTCTGATGTATTTGTCTTTCTAAACTGGAGAACGATATTATTATTTTTTACTAAAAGTTCAATTTTCGCCGAAGATACCTTTAATTTTATTTTCAGGTTTATGCTTGACATTGCAAAATGGGACGCTATACGCTCGAACAAAATTGGGTAATATTAAAAACTTACTTCCAAAGTAGTCAATCTTTAACGCAAACTATAAGAAATCTATCATGAATCCCATTTTCATCTTGGTGGCTATGTCAATAAGCAAAATTGCGGCATGTGGGGTTCAAAAAACCCACACGTAACTACTCACAAGCCAATGCATCTACAACGAGTCACTGTTTGGTTTGCATTTTGTGCTGTACTGAAAAATTGGATTTATCGGATGAAGTACTACCGAGCCAGTCGTGGTAGTGATATGAATGATAATGTCTTCCATTATTAAATGACAAGTTCAACCTTTCTAATAAAACCGGTAATTTAATAGCCGATTCTAATTTAGAATTTTAAATGGTCCACCCTATATATTTATCCATAGATTCCTTCTTATTTATTTACGTGTTTCTGGGGCGGAAAAAGTCAAGCCGGGAGCGAAATTTGTATGGGAGCAATATATATATATCTGCACCGATCTGACCCATTTTCACCGTGGGTGTTTCTAGTGGAAACATAGGATATTTTGCCAAATTTGAAGAAGTTCTGTTCAAATATGTGGTTTCTAGAGCAGAAAAAGTCAAATCGGGATTGAAATTTGAAAGGGAGCAATATATACAGCTGCGGTCAAAAAATAGCAGCGACGAGATAAAAAAAATGTCGACAAAGAAAAATATCAATTTTACTTCGAAAATCCTAAAAGTTTTTACGGCGATTGAAAGGTGGTATTGTGCCATTCCTAATATGGCTTTAAATAAAAAATTAAGTTTTTGTAATTTTGAGATTAAGCCTTTAGAACCATTTATGTCACAAAATGAGACCAGTCAAAAAAATAGCAGCGCTAATAAAAACTAAAAATATATTGTTTCAATTCACTTTAATTGAAAACTTTTTTGAATAACTTTTTATATGAACTCGATTTTGTTCTCCACAATGCTCTCTTCGCCCTATTTATGAAGAAAAATAAAACAATAACATTTCAGAAATAGTGTACATTTCATAATATCTTATTTATAACATCAAATCGAATTGAAAAAATGAGATAAAATTCCTTTTTCTTGAGATTTTTTAATGCTGCTATTATTTTGACCTGTCCAAAATGTCGAATAGTCCAAAAAATGTGAAATTTCTTAAACAATTAAAAACATATTACCAAATAAACAATTATGTTGTGTTTGTAACCTCATTACACAGCATTTAATGCAGTAGTAGCAATAAACAAATTTCACACAAATAAATATATGAAAATGTATGCTAAGCTGTGGTGCGCTGCTATTATTTTGACCGCAACTGTAAAACCTGAACCGATCTGACCATATGTGTTTTGCAAAATTTGAAGACAATCTGATAAAATATGTGGTTTTTAGAGCGGAAAAAATCAAATTGGGAGCGAAATTTGTATGGGAGCTATATAAAAAACTGAGCCGATCTGACCCATTTTTACCATGGGTGTTTCTAGTTAAAACATCAATTTTGCCAAATTTAGATTAGAAAGAGTCAAATCGGGAACGAAATTTGAATGGGATATATATGTAAATCTGAACCAATCTGACCTATTTTCACCATGGGCGTTTCAGTGGAAACCTAAGATGTTTTCCGAAATTTGAAAACAATCTGATAAAATATGTGGTTTCTAGAGCGGAAAAAGTCAAATTGAGAGCAAAATTTTTATCGGAGCTATATCTAAATCTGAACCGATCTGGCCCAAATTCACCATATATAATTACAGTTTAATTATAAGGTACTGTGCCAAATCGGGTGAAGTATGTGGTTTCTAGAGCGGAAAAGTCAAATCGGGAGCGACATCTGTATGGAGCTTATATCTAAATCTAAACCGATTTCCTTTAAATTAAATAGGGTTTGTCCTTGGAACGCAAAACTAACTCGGGCCAATTTGTGTTACGATCGGACTATAATTGCGTCCTGTACTTTGATTACAACAATAGATGGATGGACGGACGGATGGTTTCACAAGTAACGACTTAATTCTTAAAGCATACTTTTCAGGAGATTGAAAAATATATTTAAGATTCTGTAAACAAATTTATATTAGTTTTTAACTGACATCTTTATTAAATTTATATAATTTGCTGTATATAATTTCGAAAAGAAACATCCTAGATTATAAAATTTCTTAGAAGGTTTAAAAAAAGATATTGTTGCGGATGCAGTGTGTGCAAAATAATAGTAGATCTCCACATGGGAAGTTTTTGTGAAATAAATATTACCATAGAAGACAACAGGAAGCGCAAAATTGTTTATAAAAGCTTATTGAATAAAAAATTGTTTTAATATTCTTTACATGAATAACAAGATATGTTACAGCAATACCTTTGATGTCGACAACTGTCGGTAGAGCAGGAAACTGTTTTATTAAACATTTAAATTACGTTGTTTTTTTTTTTGCAAAAAAATAAGTTATGGTAAATATTTACCAAGAACAATTTACATTAAATTATAGCCCACGGAAATTGTATAACTTTGGCATCAATAACTCAAAATCCAGAGAAAAATACTTAAGTCGTTACTTGTGAAAGCCTTGTGAAAGCCACAAGTAAAGATGGATAAATTTATAGCAATTACTCTTACTTTTAGCGTTTCAAATTATTTGTGATGTAAAAAATTATCATATTGAAATTGAAATAAATATGAACCACAGTCATTTAAACGGCGACGTAGCCCATATGTTTATATAACATGTTATTAACCATATATATCACAAAAATATTGCATGTGTAGTTAAACAAAAACAAATATAAGTACAGATATCGAAAATTCATTATCTTTGCGTTCATAGTGGATTAAACACACCCAATTTTATATTTCAAGGTACAACGGCTTTTGGTACAACTTTTATTGCTTTTTTGTAATTTTGACCCTAAAACATGGCTAATTTTATCCCAATTTGATCTTAAAGGTACGAATATCGAAATATCTCATTTAGTCCAAAATTTTTACCACGACCCAGAATATATATATCGGGTGATTCATTGTGAGTTTTGATTTTCAATAGGTTATTTTTGATAGATCATGCATGACTCATATCAAACTGATTTGTCATTTTTGTTCAGTATCGTTTGGCAAGTCATCATGGAAAGACACACAACACAACAGTGTCACCAAATTGTTCAGCTGTATTACGAAAAGGAAAGGCTAAAGTCGGACGGGGCCGACTATATGATACACTCCACTTTCTATCCGAATACAATTCAATTCGGTTAAAAAATGAAAACTGTTCCAGTTCAAATATAACGTGTTATGCTCAATTTGAAGAAATTCCGTGAAAATACGTGGTTTCTGGGGCGTAAAAATCACGCCGGGAGCTATATATAATTCTGAACCGATCTGACTCATTCACCCTGGGTGTTTCTAGTGTAAATATAAGATATTTAGCAAGTTTGATGAAAATCTGTTAAAATATGTGGTTTCTAGAGCGGAAAAAGTCAAATTGAGAGCGAAATTTGTATGGGAGATATATATAAATCTGAACCGATCTAACCTATTTTCGCATTGGATATTTCTAGTTGAAATATAAGATGTTTTGCCAATTTTGAAGAATATCTGTTGAAGTATGTGGTTTCTACAGCAGAAAAAGTCAAATCGGGAGCGAAATTTGAATGGGAGCTATATATAAATCTGAACCGATTTGATTTTTTTCACCATTCGTATTTCCAGATTAAATATAAGATGTTTTGCCATATTTGAAGACAATCTGATAAAATATGTGGTTGCTAGAGCGTAAAAACTCAAATTGAGAGCGAAATTTGTATGGGAGCTATATATAAATTTGAACCGATCTGACCTATTGTCGCCATGGGTGTTTCTAGTTGAAATATAAGATGTTTTGCCAATTTTGAAGAAAATCTGTTAAAATATGTGGTATCTAGAGTGAAAGGAGTCAAATCGGGATTAAAATTCGTATGGGGGCTATATCTAAATCTGAACCGTTTTTTTTTTCAAATTAAATAGCGTTCGTCATTATCCCGAAAAACTTCGTTGCGCAAAGTTTCGTTTGGTTCTGACTACAATTGTGACCTGAACTTTGATTACAAGAATAGATGGACAGACAGACGGACAGACTGACATTGCTAAATCGATCCAAAAAGTGATTCTAAGTCGATTGGTATAATTAACAATGGGTCTATCTCCCTTCCTTTTGGGTATTACAAACAAATGCACAAAGACATAATATTCTCGCGGAGTGTATAAACAGTGTTCTGTTGGAAAGAACACCGTGGCGAATCGATTCGTCGCCGTTCTCAGCAGCTTGGCTTTTCGTATTCAACAACTAGGCGTATTTTTTGTAATGATCTCGGCCTTAAAGCGTACATAATTCCACTTGTGCAAGAATTGAAGCCAGACGACTTATGTACATTTGCGTGTTATTTTCAGTCAATGGGCTTTCCAGTCGATATGCTCGAACTTGTCGCTCTAAACTGAACCTTCCGAATGGACCACCACATTTTCAAACAGTAAATGCCATAATCAATTTATTTTTAAACGATATACAAATTTTAAGTTCAATTTCATGTATGAGATTTATTTGACATTATAAATCAAACCTCACGTTACTTGAATGATTATTTAAAGGTATTGCAAACGAAATGACAAATTGAATAAGGTCCTATGGTGGAGGGTACTTCAAAGTTTTTGGCTTTTGGACGCTATTGTGGAGCTATGTTTCGAATGCAGACTTATTGATCTGTCCCCGAAAGTATAACGTTAGTTCGGTTGGAAGACTAAATATAAAGGACATATAAAATGATGCTAAGCTAACGCTGGAATCGCAGCTACCTGGTTCAGACTTATAAGTTGGTTTCAAACCTCTGACTTTTTCGTAGCTTCGTGTTTTTATACCCTCCACTAGGGTATGCCTTTGTGCATTTGTTTATAACAGCCAAAAGGAAACGAGATAGACCCATCGGATTAGAATCACTTTCTGATTCGATTTAGCAATGTCTGTCCGTAAGTCCTTCCGTCCGTCCATCTATTCTTGTAATCAAAGTACAGGTCGCAATTAAAGGTCAATCCTAACCAAAATTGGCACAAGTAAGTTTGAAGCAAAGCGGTTCAGATTTAGACATAACACCCATACAAATGTTGCTACCGATTTGACTATTTCCGCTCTAGAAACCATATAGTTTAACCGATTGTAGTCAAACTTGACACAATCTTATAATTCAGCGAGGTTTAGATTTATATATAGCTCTCATACAAATCATTCCCGATATCACTCCACCCCCATTTCATTTGTTATGAAGTATAAAGTGGTGGGTATCATATTGTCGGCCCACACGACTTTAGCCTTTCTTTACTTGTTAACATTTGACTTTGATTTCGAAAATACACTTAGATCATGCAAAGATTTATTCAAAAAACTAGATCTTTAAAAAAAAGAAAACACAGAAAAAATCAGTGGTTTGATACAAACGTGGAAATGATGACATACCTGCATATTGGAATTCGAGATTCTTATATCTGATTATTGTTTTATTCGATTTATATTTTTTTTATTCGATTTATTTATTTATATACTTTTACATTCCACATGTATTTAACAATTCTCTACGTTATTACCGCAATACAATAAAATTTATAGCTACACTGGTCAAATGGTCAATAACAATAAAAATATTGACAGACGGTTTTCAAAATCTCGGTAAAAAATTCGAAAAACAGATTACCTTGTCTTAGCCTATTTGTTATTTATCATTATCGCACCTATCGAATGAAATCCTGAAAGCAACAAACCACTCTACACCTCTGCCTCCACCGCCACGGCCATCACAAGAAGGCAAAGGGAATAAAGGGTGATTTTTTAAGAGCTTGATAACTTTTTTTAAAAAAAAAAAACGCTTAAAATTTGCAAAATCTCATCGGTTCTTTATTTGAAACGTTAGATTGGTCCATGACATTTACTTTTTGAAGATAATTTCATTTAAATGTTGACCGCGGCTGCGTCTTAGGTGGTCCATTCGGAAAGTCCAATTTTGGGAAATTTTTTTGAGCATTTCGGCCGGAATAGCCCGAATTTCTTCGGAAATGTTGTCTTCCAAAGCTGGAATAGTTGCTGGCTTATTTCTGTAGACTTTAGACTTGACGTAGCCCCACAAAAAACAGTCTAAAGGCGTCAAATCGCATGATCTTGGTGGCCAACTTACCGGTCCATTTCTTGAGATGAATTGTTCTCCGAAGTTTTCCCTCAAAATGGCCATAGAATCGCGAGCTGTGTGGCATGTAGCGCCATCTTGTTGAAACCACATGTCAACCAAGTTCAGTTCTTCCATTTTTGGCAACAAAAAGTTTGTTAGCATCGAACGATAGCGATCGCCATTCACCGTAACGTTGCGTCCAACAGCATCTTTGAAAAAATACGGTCCAATGATTCCACCAGCGTACAAACCACACCAAACAGTGCATTTTTCGGGATGCATGGGCAGTTCTTGAACGGCTTCTGGTTGCTCTTCACTCCAAATGCGGCAATTTTGTTTATTTACGTAGCCATTCAACCAGAAATGAGCCTCATCGCTGAACAAAATTTGTCGATAAAAAATTTCGAACCGAACACTGATTTTGGTAATAAAATTCAATGATTTGCAAGCGTTGCTCGTTAGTAAGTCTATTCATGATGAAATGTCAAAGCATACTGAGCATCTTTCTCTTTGACACCATGTCTGAAATCCCACGTGATCTGTCAAATACTAATGCATGAAAATCCTAACCTCCAAAAAATCACTCTTTATATGCCAGAGCATCATCTCTCAGCAATAAAAGCTTATCTGTGGTATTCCTTGAAACGAAACGACAACAAAATACGATGAAAAAAAAACTAATTTTACAAAGGCAATGGTTAGTACGAGCGAATATCACATCAGGGATGCCTTTTTTTGTTATCAGACAAATGGCTTTTAAAGGTGAGCTTGTTGTGTTGTGTATGTGGGTGAGTGCGTGCCTAGATATGTTTTTTTTCCACAGACAAAAAATGCGTGTATACAGCCTCTGGACATTGAATTACGAAAAATGAGTATTTACACGCACTTCCACAGTTATACATGGGTTTTCTGCAAATAGGACTAGTTGTGAAAGTGAAATTCGTAACATTTGTAGCTAACATATACGTATAAATACATTTAATTAATTAATTAATTTCCAAAATGCCATTACAAATATTAAACGTACCTTCGACGAAAATTTTAAGTTTTTCAAATTAATACATTTATAGTGAATTTTTTTAGTGTAATTTGTGATGTTTTATTATTATAATTTTGAAAATAATAAGATAATTTTAAAGATCAATTCAAATTGTAGAACGAAGCTACTTTCAAAATAATACCGAAAGTGAATATAAGACATCAATCTACAGGAAATTGGCGTATCTTCAGTCGTTCTTATGGAAAATTTCTTCCATCTGGACTGATTTCGGACTTTATCTTTATCTTTATTTATCTTTATATATATATACAATTAGGCCCAAAACTGTAAAGGAGTTGCTCCTAGTTGGGTTAAATGTAAAACCGGCGTCCATTAATTTTCCCTCCCAACATTTTTTCCGAACAAACTTACCTCCTATTCCCACTCCTTAATGGGGTTCCCATACAAAAACTAATTTTTATAAAATTTGCTGCCACCACTCTAACTGACCCAAGGAGGCCCCTAGAAAATTAAAATGTAGAACCAACCCCTAATCAGCCCCAATATTGTTTCAGAACGTACCTACCCTCTATCTTCAACCCTTAAAGTGGTCCCCACACATTTCTTTAATTTTTATACACTCCACGAGAGTATTATGTCTTTGTACATTTGTTTGTAACTCCCAAAAGGAAGGGAGATAGACCCATTGTTAATTATACCAATCGACTTAGAATCACTTTTTGAATCGATTTAGCATTGTCCGTCTGTCCATCTATTCTTGTAATCACGATACAGGTCGCAATTGTAGGTAGAATCAAATGAAACTTTGCACTACGAAGTTTTTCGGGATAAGGAAGAACGCTATTTAATTTGAAGAAAATCGGTTCATATTTAGATATAGCCCCCATACCAATTCCACTCCTGATTTGACTCTTTTCACTGTAGATACCACATATTTTAACAGATTTTCTTCAAAATTTGCAAATCATCTTATATCTCAACTAGAAACGCCTGTGTTGAAAATGTGTTAGATCGGTTCAGATTTATATATAGCTTTCCTTTCCGCTCTAGAAGCCACATATTGTATCAGATTGTCTTCAGATTTTAAAAAACATCTTATATTTCAACTAGAAACACCTGTGTTAGATCGGTTCAGATTTATATATAGCTCCTATACAAATTTCGCTCCCAATTTGACTTTTTCCGCTCTAGAAACCACATTTTTTAACACATCTTCTTCAAATTTAGCAAAATATCTTATATTTCCACTAGAAATACCGACTGTGAATATCGGTCAGATCGGTTCAGGTTTATATATAGCTCCCATTCAAATATCGCTCCCGATTTGACTTTTTTGTTCTAGAAACGATTTATTTTAACAGATTTTTTTTTCAAAAACAAAACATCTTACATTTGAACTAGAAACACCTGTGTTGAAAATGTTTTAGATCGGTTCAGATTTATATATAGCTCACATACAAATTTCGCTCCCAATTTGACTTTTTCCGCTCTAGAAACCACATTTTTTAACACATCATCTTCAAATTTGGCAAAATATCTTATATTTCCACCAGAAATACCGACGGTGAATATGAGTCAGATCGGTTCAGATTTATATATAGCTCCCACACAAATTTCACTCCCGATTTGACTTGATTTTGATTTTGACAGATCTTCTTCAAATCTTGCAAAATAACTTATATTTCAACTAGAAACACCCATGGTGAAAATGGGTCAGATCGGTTCAGATTTATATATAGCCCAATACAAATTTCGCTCCCGGCTTGACTTTTTCCGCACCAGAATCCACGGATTTACTTTACTTTACGACTTTAGCCTTTCCTTACTTGGTTTTATGTAAGAAAGGCCCAAAATTGCCCCGCAGTAGACCAAAAGAGTAGAGAACAAAAATTATAAAAAATAAAAAAGGTATGGGGACCACCCTAAGGGTTGACGATAGGAGGTAAGTATGTTCGGAGAAAATGCGGGAATTGAAAAAAATTTGGGGGTCGGTCATACATTTAACTCCAGTAGCGGTCTCCTTTGGTCAGTAAGAGAGGTGGGAGCAAATTTTATAAATTTTTTATTTTTATTTTATTTTTTTTGTATGGGATAATATTTATTTTTGCATGGGAGTCCCATAACGAGAGAAGATAGGGGGTATGTGTGTTCGAAAACAAGGTTGGGAAGGAAAAATTAATGGGTCGGTCTTACATTTAATCTCTCTGGGCGACTCCGAGGCAGTTTTTGGGCATTTTGTGTATTTTCCCTCACCTTTGACCTCGATGAGCACCCTCTTACGCTTAGCCCACCACCCCCATTTTTCAGCTCATGAATTTTTTTTCCAAACCTCACGAAACAGGTGGTTCTAGCTTATCCAAATCGATCTCCAAAAATTCTCATACAACACTATCTTACCCCTATTGTACACACCATGAAGATCATTCCACACCGAATTTCATTATTCTAGCTACAGCCGTTTGCTTGGTACTAAACGAACTAAAAGTTCGTGGTACGAACTAAAAGTACTATTTTCTTAGAATTATTTTATTTAAGGATTATATACAGTCAGGGAAATATACATATCGAATTTCATGATTTTAACTTCAGCCATATGCTCGCACCATATTTATCCCTTTATCTCATTTTTAACACTTAATAGCACGAAATTCTAAACATCCACTTATTAGAGGGACATATAAATCGAATTTCAAGTTTCTACCTAATATCGATTAATTGGTACCATTTCTTCCCCTATTTGCCGCACTTCACCCTTTAAAAGTAAATTTTTTCGCCCGAAACTAGTACGTGATTTAGATCATCTTAGAATTTTACCTCCAGTCTGGCAAAATTTTCTTAGAACATCATAGCTTCATCCAAAATTCGTTTGCACGGAAAAATTCCTCAATTCAATGACCGGATGCTGTATACATATAATCTTACATATGTCTGTTCGTAGGTGCGTTCGTATGCATGTATATGTATGTATGTAGTTTGCTCCAAAGTGTATCGTAGTTGTAATAAATAAAAGTAAAATGTCGGCGGAAAAAAGGTATTTATTTCACTGTTTTACTGTCTGACGAGGATTGTTGTTATTTTTACGCTGCGAATGCTACTACGTTTACGCGCTGGCGAATGTGTGTTAAACATTCGTGTCATTTTATGGTTTGCGATAAAAACGTGTGATATTCACACTCTCGTAGAGCACTGAAATTGTATGCTAATTTTTTATGAAATGGTGAATATTTTAAATTTCTCGGTGAGAATAAAACTTTAAGTAGCATGATATGGTTTTTGTGGCATTTATATGTCCGATGCTTGGCACGCTGAAAATTCTCCCATCTACCAGTTTCTATAGAAATAGGGTGGAATTTGCGGTATTTTGTCATACTATTAACCATTTTTTGAGAAAATCATCATCATGCCAGGTTTATAAAAATTTTGAATATTCTTTTTGTGCTGCGCGACTACGAAGTTTTTTTTTGTGATGTCCACACCGACTACCACAATTTTTATTCCACATTACAGATCCAAATCTGCGGTAGTACAATGTGTTTCTATTTGCAACGCTTTCCCCTTAAAAATACAATTTTCGAAAAATCAATTTATGTTGCGCAAATATGTATACCAAATTTCTCTATTCCAAAGGAATTCATATACATAATAATGCAGCCGTAAAACTTTGGTTGGTACCATATTCATCCATTTTGTACCGTTTCCCCCCGTTTACATAGCCATACACAATACTCGATACGATACTTTGATAAACAAAATTTGTATAAGTTTTTGTCCCGTTCCCCCTTAAATATATAAATACCGAAAAATCCTTTTGTGTTATGAATCTACACGATCAGAGGAATATTCACGCCTAGTATATGTTATTGAAGCCGTGAGTTTGCTACCATTTTTATACCTTCCCCCCATTTACTAGACATCTATCAATCAACTTTCGACTAATCGAATTTTGGTAAGAAAAATCGAAAAAAATCGAAATCGACTTTACTATTCCATTGTCAAAAAATAGATTTCTATACCAATGAATCACAAATTATTATATAAATGGTGCAAACGATTTTACTTTTTTCACTCTAGAAAATACATCGTCGACATGTCGAAAGGTCGACGTGTCATCCAAAAGTCTATGTTTTGCTTCTACTATATATCCCTATCATTTACCCTTAAAAGTACTAATTTCGCTCATTCAAATTTGGAGATTACAATACACCGAATTTCCGGATTACCCCTTCAGTCTGTATGATCTGTACCATTTTTTAATCCATTTTCCATTTCAGTCCAAAAAGTACAATTTTTTGTATCGTTCATGGTATTGGAGTAATGTCCGTACAAAATTTCAAGATTCTAGGCCCAGCCACTTGGTCAAGGCGGTAACAAAACCCCAAATTAATTTTCAAATATTTGTCATAAAGGGCTATTAATTGTTGAAGATAAGCGATCAATTAAGCTTAAATAATCTATATTTGGCGACTAATGTAAACAAGATGTATGTTATAGAACTTCAAACATCTCAATATTTTTAGGAATTTATCAAAATTGAAGGCCAAACCGTTTGGTCCGGGGGATGCACTATGGATGCAAATTAAAAATTGCGGCCGAAATTCAAATATTTTTTGGCACATGTTATAACAATTTTTGATTTTTATACCCTACACAACTTCGTGGACTAGGGTATTATAAGTTAGTTTTCCGCCAAATGTTTGTAACACCAAGAAATAATTGAGCTTTAAGTATACGGATCGGCTTAGAATCACCAGCTGAATCGATTTAACGATGTCTGTCTGTCCGTCCGTCTGCTGTCCATCTAAGCTTGTTTGCACTCTACAGGTCACAATTGTGGTCCGATCATGAAATCTGGCAGAAGTTACTTTTTTTTGTCCAAGGGCGATTGGTATTGAATTTGGAGAAAATCGGTTCAGATTTAGATATAGCCTCCATACAAATATCCCTATAATTTACACTATTACTGCTCCTTACAAATGACCCCATTTGTATTAATAACCCTCTAGGGCCCAGATTTTGAGTCGTAAGTTTATCAAAGTTTGCAGATTATATTATTATACACTCCACGAGAGTATTATGTCTTTGTGAATTTGTTTGTAACACCCAAAAGGAAGAGTGATAGACCCATTGTTAATCATACCGATCGGCTTAGAATCACTTTCGATTTAGCAATGTCCGTCGGTCTGTCTGTCTGTCTTTTTTTTTTTTTTGGTTGGAGGTGGAAACCTTCGATAGGTCCCAACCGAGCGGAAGGGTATGTCGGATTCTTACCGACTAAAACCACCTGTCTGTCCGTCTGTCTGTCCGCCTGTCCATCTATTGCTGTAATCACGATACAGGTCGCAATTGTATACAGAACCAAACCAAACTTTGCACAACGAAGTTTTTCGGGACAAGGAAGAACGCTATTTAATTTGAAGAAAATCGGTTCATATTTAGTTATAGCCCCCATACCAATTCCACTCCTGATTTGACTCTTTTCACTGTAGATACCACATATTTTAACAGATTTTCTTCAAAATTGGCAAATCATCTTATATCTCAACTAGAAACGCCTGTGTTGAAAATGTGTTAGATCGGTTCAGATTTATATGTAGCTCCCATACAAATTCCGTTCCCAATTTGATTTTTTCCGCTCTAGAATCCACATATTTTAACAGATTTTCTTCAAAATTGGCAAATCATCTTATATCTCAACTAGAAACGCATGTGTTGAAAATGTGTTAGATCGGTTCAGATTTATATATAGCTCCCATACAAATTCCGTTCCCAATTTGAATTTTTCCGCTCTAGAATCCACATATTTTAACAGATTTTCTTCAAAATTCGCAAAACACCTTATATTTAAACTAGAAACGCCTGTGTTGAAAATGTGTTAGATCGGTTCAGATTTATATATAGCTCCCATACAAATTCCGTTCCCAATTTGAATTTTTCCGCTCTAGAATCCACATATTTTAACATATCTTCTTCAAAATTGTCAAAACATCTTATATTTAAAAGAGGAACACCTATGGTGAAAATAAGTCAGATCGGTTCAGATTTATATATAGCTCCCATACAAATTTCGCTCCCAATTTGTTTTGTTCCGCTCTATAATCCACATATTTTAACATATTTTCTTCAAAATTGTCAAAACATCTTATATTTAAAAGAGGAACACCTATGGTGAAAATAAGTCAGATCGGTTCAGATTTATATATCGGTTCAGATTTATATATATATATAAAGAATTTCTTAAAATTGAGCTAAACAGGTTATACTTCAACTGGAAGAACTTATTGTGAAAGTTAGTCACTTCATTCCATGTTTGGATATAGCCCCGAAACAAATATTATTCTCAACAAATTAGACCAGGTCATATTAACCTGTGATTAGGAAACATACAAAATTTTTTCCCGTTTTCACTTTTTTATTGAATTGAATTATATTCCGATAGAAAGTGTAGTGTATCATATAGTCGGCCCGCCCGACTTTAGAATTTCCTTACTTGTTTTTCAACTAAGAATACATACAATGAAAGTCAAATATATGGGTCCATATTTTGGTATAACCCTAATACAAATTGGGCCCTTATTCTACTCAATAGCTTTAGAACCTACATCGTGCGTTGGATTTCGATACAATTTTGCAGATCATGTTATATTTCAAATAAGAATACCTACTTTGAAAGTTATCTATATGGGCCCAATTTTCAGTATTAACCCTCTAGGAACAACATTTTACTTTTCAAATTTTGCATATCATATATATTTGTCCATATCATATATATGTGTCCATATTTGACACAATCCCCGTACCTAATCAGAACCTATAGCTTACATCGGATCTTTACAAAATTTTGCAGATCATGACTCGTGTTCATTTGGAATGTCTAAAGGGAGCTATAATGGCCCATGTTATGGTACAATATCATCATACATATATTATGTGTACATCATATTATATTTACTCTCGTAATACCAACCCGAATATTGGACCATATGGGTCAATATTTCCAGATACAACACTTACTGATGAAGTGGACCATGGATCCCGATTTTAGATGCATATTTCAGTTAGGAATACTTACAGCAAAGGTGGAGCATTACGCAAAGAAATTGCCACCGCTCATTGTCAGTTTCTGATTAGTTTACAAAACGCTTCAGAATCAACTTATTACAGCCAATCAATTTTGCCATATTCGTTAAATTTGACTAAAGATATATTTATAGTGTACTGTATAATTTATCGCCCCGTAAAAGAACTGGGTTTAGTAATCAAAACCAGGTATAAACGCAGGGAGTGGTGTAGGGTATCATATAGTAGGCTCTGCCCGACTTTAGTCTTACCTTACTTGTTTTAAATACCCTACACCATGGATTGCCTTCATCAGCATTACCCACACACAATTGCACTATTACACTCACGTATAAGTGCAATAAAATATTAGGAAAATTATAATTTTTTTTGCTGATAGCGATATTTGTTAACTAAATAATGATATTTCATTATTATAATTTTGAAATAAAATTGTTGAAATAAAATTGCGTGTCTACTAATATGTTTTTATTTCTAAATAGCCTTGTCTATATAAATAAATAGTTTTTTTCACAAAGGGTTCACAATGGAATGTACTCACCTAATTTTACGATTCTAGCTACAGCAGTTTGCTCGGTGCCAGTTTTATCTCTTTTACCCCATTTTCATCCTAAAAGTACGAATTCGGAGATTACTTTTGTTTTGCGCGTCTACGAATGTGGGAAATGTATAAAGACAATTTCATGATTCTAGCTGCAAACCCTTCGATTGGTACCACTTTTATTCCCTTTTGCTCCTATTTCCCTAAAATTACAAATTTAAAAAAAAAATCCTTTATGTTGCGCGTCTACACAGCCAGAAGTATGGAGACGCCGAACTTTCATTTTATACCTTTATTCCCATTATATTTACTTTATTTTACATGTACATTCTATGTGATGTCCATACCGAAATTCATTATTCTACCAGCAGTCGTTTTGTTGGTACCATTTTTATGCCTCTATTCCCATTTTACCCCTTAAAAGTACAAATTTATTTATACAAATTTGGTTATGCCTATCTGTTCAACACATATCCAGCACCCAAAAATAAACGTGATAGACTCATCATTTATTATACCGATCGACTTAGAATCACTTTTTGAATCGATTTAGCAATGTCTGTCTGTCCTTCAATCTATTTTTGGTCGCAATTATAGCCCGATCCGAACAAGAATTAGCACAAGTAAGTTTTTCGGGCCAAGGATGAACGCTATTTAATTTGAAGCAAATCGGTTCACATTTTTCCCGAATTCAATTGTAATGTGGTAGAAAGTAGAGGGTATCATATAGTCCGACTTTAACCTTTCCTTACAAGGTTTTTCTTTCCTGAGAGTACACCTTATTACTCTGCTATTAAAATTTCGTAAATTTAAATTTTCAAAGTATTCCGTTCATAATTTCCACATCCTATTTTTATTTTGTATAAGAAGTCAACAATTTGAAATACTTTCATTGTTTTCCATTTCGTTTTATCCATGTCCCATTTGTTTGCCTTTTCATCCATAATGTGTTAAATTTTTGCAAGTTTTCTTTTGACATTTTGATTTGAACAATTATTTTCTTACCGACTTCAAAGTGAGCTGGATTTCACTTGTTGTGCATATCCATTTGTGAGTGCGTGTGCCAACAAGATTTATTTAAAATCATATAATCATTTTTCCATTTCACAAAGTTTTACTTTTGTCATCAGAATTTTCAATGCACACACACACACGCAGCAACACACCCGAAACACATTCTTGCAGTGGAAACTCAAAAAATGTCCACTCTGCCACTTAAAGTCATATGGACGGACCAAAATGGATTTTCATATTCAAATTGTGTAACATCGGAGCGACCGACACAAATGCACACCATAAAAATCTGCATAAAAATAAACTTTGGCAAAAATGGCCAAAAATCTCAAATGTCCAGTTAAAATAGCACCAGTGCCAGTCAGCACTGGCGTGGCAGTGGCACTGGAAGTGGCAGTAGCAGCACTTGTAGTTGTTGCAGTGGTATGTGGCACTAGCATGTATTGTGTTGCATTTTAACATTTTCAAGTGCACTTTTTGATAGCACCACCACCATCAGCGGGTACTCGAAAGTACTCCGGCATTCATATGCCTGTATGTAAGACAGACATGTGTGTATTTGTACAGAAATGATGTGTATGTATGCAGGTCGAAATATAGGGTTCACTTGTGCGATCTATGTATTTTTTCTTCAATCTACTAGTGTTTATTTAAATCCCTCGAAGCCAAAATGGCTTGTCTAGAAGAAAATAAATAAATAACAACAATTGTTCTGTTCTTATTTAAGCCAGGATAACAAGATGCGATAACAAAAACGTTAGTAAAAGTTAACTTTTTAATCAAAATAAAGAAATATGTTTTTACATTACGCCTACTACAACGTAAATGTATATATCACAACAAACATTAAAACAAGTATTTTGTGTTGACTTTTTCGGATTTAGCCTCGATAACCATAAATTTGACTTAGACTGGATAATTTTCCAGGCTAAGTCCAGAATTTTTAACGTAAAATTATTTATTCAAAATTTGTTTTCATACATATATGCAGTTGGCGACAATTTTAAAAAATATATTTTGATTGAAATTTTAAATTTTTATTTAGAATTTCTTATCCTAGCTTACTTATCCAGTCTTAAAGAAAAACAGCCCAAAAGTCTCCGAAAAATTAGACCCTATTAAAGACATGACCCTAAACATAAATATTCTCTTTAAATGGATGAAAGATGGATCCTTTTACTATATATATTTTTTATTTTCTCCATTTCCATCTACAAATATATATCACTCCTTTGATAACCCTTTACATATGCATACATCGCAATGTGAATGACTTTTGTGAAACCTGAGTGTGTATATCCGGATTCGGTGACCAAGTGTCCCATAGAGAATACAAATGAGTTTAAACTCATAGCCAAAGATATGTGAGATGTTATCTTGTTTTCAAACACCCAACACTGTACATTAAACCGGGTCGGCAAAAAAGTTGCAGATTTCCACACGTTAAATTATAGTTTGATAGATCAAAATATTTCGGCTTTATATTACCTCCACCATGCATTGCATTTCATAGACGCTGTCGATTTTCGTAGAAGTGAAGTAATATTACAGGAAAATATATATATTTTTTGAATATAACCAAACCAAAACAAATACAAATATTGAAAAAAATAATTTTATAAATAAATATAATATTTTTATTATTTCAAAACACACCTATAAGGCAAGGCTACCACTATATATATCGAAATAGTACTTCAAGTCGATTCAAAAAATTAAAAATTATTAAATTTATATTTTCTAAAAAGCTTAAATTGTTGTATTTCCATTCTATTTTAGTTCCAAAAGTACAAATTTGGAAAATCCAGTATCTCAAGTGCAAAATAACATAACTTCATGATTCAACAATTTTTTGCCGTAAAAGTAAAAAGTACGATTTTGGAAAAGTCTTTTTATTTGCGTGTCTATGCAGTCAGAGGAATGTATATGCCGAATTTCATGATTCTAGCTGCGGTCATTTGTTTGGTACCATTTTTATCCCCTTTTTCCTATTTTACTCCCTTAAGAGTACGGCTTTCTAAAATCTCTTTATTTTACGTGTCCCCGCAATTTGATGGATGTACACACCGAATTTCATCATTCTAGCTGTAGCCCTTTAGTTGGTACTCTTTTTATTCCTCTGTACCCATTGTATCCCTTGAAAGTACGAATTTGGAAAAAACTTGTATTTTTCGTGTCTACGCAGTCATTCATGACTCCGAATTTCATGACTCTAGCTGCGGTCATTTGGCTGGTACTATTTTTATCCCATTTTCTATTTTAATCCCAAAAAGTACGACTCTCGAAAAATTCGTTTATTTTACGTGTCTACGCAATCAGAGGAATATACACACCGAATTGCATGACTCTAGCTGCGAACATTTGGTTGGTACTATTTTTATCCCCTTTTTCCATTTATACCCCAAAAAGTACGAATTTTGAAAAATCCTTCTATTTTACGTGTCTACGCAATCAGAGGAATGTATACACCGAATTTCATTATTCTAGGTGCAGCCGTTTGGTTGGTACCATTTTTATCCCTCTATTCCTATTTTATCCCTTAAAAGTACGAATTTGGAAAAAATAATTTCATATTATGTACCTACTCAATTAATGCAATGTACACAGCGAATTTCGTGTTTCTAGCTATTGTCGTTTGATATGTACCATTTTATCCCTTTTTGACCCATTTCACCACCTACGAATAAAAATCGTTTTATGGTGCACGTTTTTGTTATCGGGGGAATGCGCATACCCAGTATCAAGTAAGTACAAGCAGACACATTGAAGAAATATGCTTAAATACTCTAAAATATTGAGGTTATTATGGTTTTTTCTGTCCTTGTGAGGGCAAAATTTTTCGCTTTGTGTCGATTTCGCCCAGTTTCAATCCCAATAAAAAGGTTTTCCAAATTCGTACTTTTTACTTTTACGACAAAAAATGGTTGAATCATGAAGTTAGATTATTTTGCACTATATACGTGAAGTAATGGATTTTCAAAATTTGTACTTTTGGAATTAAAATAGAATGGAAATACACCCAACTGTAGCACCCACTATCTACCAATGTTTATGGTATTTAAGCTTTTTTGAAAATTTATATATAAGAATATTAATTTTTTGAATTGAATTGAAGTATTATTTCGATATATATAGTGTAAACGTATTGGTAGCCTTGCCTTGTAAGCGTGGTTTGAAATAATAAAAATATTATATTTATTTATTAAATTATTTTTTCAATATTTGTATATGTTTTGATTTGGCTATATAAAAAATTATATTTTCCTGTAATATTACTGCACTTCTACGAAAATCGACATCCTCTGTGGAATGCAATCCATGTAATACCCTCCACGTATATAAAGTTCGGCTCGGCCGAACTTAACGCCCTTTTTACTTGTTTTAAATCAATTTTTTCTTCAATTTTGGAAAATGTTCCAAAAATACTGTTTCTATGTGAAAGTTAAATTTGCAACATTTGTAGCCATTATAATTACATCTTTTTATTTTTGGTGTCTAAGCATTCTAGCTAAGGCCATTTGGTTGGTACAATTTTTCCCCCTTTTCCATTTTACCCTCTAAAAGTACGAATTTCGCATACCCAATATGAAGTAAGTACAAGTAGACGTATTGTAAAAAACATGCTTAAATACTCTAAAATATTAGGGGTTATTATGGGTATTATCAGTCCTTGTGAGGGAAAAATGTTTCCCTTTGGGCCGATTACGCCCAGTTGCAATGAACAATATTTATACTTTATAGGGTCTCAGGTCGAGGTGTTACAAAAAGAATGATAAAGTTAGTAAATCCCCATCCTGGAGGTGGATGGTATAAACATATTCATACATTTTTATACCCTCCACCTCCAGGATGGGGGTATATTCACTTTGTCATTCCGTTTGTAACACCTTGAAATATTCATCGGAGACCCAATAAAGTATATATATTCTGGGTCGTGGTAAAATTCTAAGACGATATAGCCATGTCCGTCTGTCTGTCTGTTGAAAGCACGATAGCGGCCGAACGAAATGAGCTAGGAGGTTCAAACTTTTCCTAAATGTGTCTTATGGTTGTAGATCAGTTGGGATTGAAAGTGGGCGAAATCGGGCCAGAGGGAAAAATTTTTCCCTCACAAGGACTGAAAATACCCCTAATATTTAGAGTATTTCAGCATGTTTTTTGAACATATTAGCTTGTATTTACTTGAAAAGGGATAAAAATGGTACCTATCAAACGACTACAGATAGAAACACGAAATTTGGCGTGTACATTCCTCTAATAGAGTAGATAAATAATATAAAAGTATTTTTTCTAAATTCGTACTTTTAAGGGGTTAAAATTTGTACATTTTGGGATTCAATTGGAAAAAGGGGATAAAAATAGTACCTACCAAATGACAGCAACTAGAATCATGAAATTCGGAGTAGACATTCCTCTGACTGCCTAGACACGTACTTTTTGGGGTTAAAATATACAAGGGGATAAAAATAGTACCAACTAAACTAATACAGCTAGAATGATGAAATTCAGCGTGTAAATCCCTCTAATTGTGTAAATACGTAAAATTAAGAGATTTTAGATAGTCGTACTCTTGAGGGGGCAAAATTGGAAAAAGGGGATAAAAATGGTACCAACAAAATGGCCGCTGATAGAATCATGGAATTCGGTGTATACATTCCTCTGACTACGTAGCCACGTAAAATATTTTTTTCCAAATTCGTACTTTATTTTGTTGCTTTTACGATAAAAAATGTTAGAATCATGAAGTTGTCTTATACTGCGTACGTGAGAGATAAGGTATTTTCAAAATTTATACTTTTGAAATTAAAATAGGATGGAAATACAACCAACCAAACGACTGTAGCTGAAAATACACTCTCTATCCCCCAATATTTAGCGTATTTATGATTGCTCCCTTATATTTACTTTATGAATTGAAGTATTATATCCATTATATATATATAGTATATTGGTAGCCTTGGCTTATTAATTAAATTTCTTATTTTCATACAGTTAAAATTTGTTGCGGACATTCCTCTTGTAGCTTGGAAGCACCAAAAAAATAAGAGTTTTAGCGGGCGAAATGGGACAAAAAGGGTTAAAATAAGGTACCAATGATACGACAACAGCTAGAATCATGAAATTCGTTGTGTACATCCCTCTAATTGCATACATACGTAAAATAGAGGGATTTTTCGAAATTCGTACTTTTAAGGGATATAATTAAAAAGAGGGATAAAAATGGAACCTACCAAACCGCTGAAGTTGAAATCACGAAATTCGGTGTATACATTCTGACTATGAATACTCGAAAAAGGGTTTTTTTTCGAAATTTGTACATTTGGGCGGAGAATGGGGCAAATGGGAATATCTTTAAAATTTATACTTTTCTTATCACTTTGTCTGTATCTGAAAATTCATCTTTCTAATGGCGACTGATTGTCGATTTTAAACAGCGCGCATAAGTATACATTATAGTTTGAAATAGTAAACAAATATAAGTAATGTTCATAAAAAATATCACAATTTTCATAATATGGTACTGTACTTCTATGTAAAGTCGACATCCTTTAATCTGCTGGTAATACTGTGGAATGCACTCCGTGGTGGAGGGTATATAAGATTCGGCCTGGCCGAACTTAACGCCTTCTTACTTGTTTATAATATAGTTATCGATCATATCCTTTCCACATAATTTTTGTTACATTGTGCTATCGTTAACATTTAACAATTTTTATCTCATAGAAATCAACCCGGTTTACTGTACATACTTCTTCCTCTAGTTTTCCTCAATTTGTATAATAAGTTGTGTGGCAGTGGGCGAATGCAATACATTTTTTCGGCACTTTTTAATGGCTTGGATTCATTTCCCCCTCCCCAAAATTTAAAGAAATAACTCACATTTTCCTTAACTATTTTCAAGTAAAGTTACAATGAAATGCAAGGTAAATATTTAAATGTGTATTTCTTGTTATTTTCCTTTTTTGACAGTTAAAAATAATATTTGTGCTCAACTTCTGGGTTTAAATAGAGAATGAAAAAAGAAAGGAAACTTTGCCTGTTTGCCGTTGAAATATTATTTTATTAAGGATTCAGTTACTGCCAAATTCGCAAGCGTAGGGCGTAGCCAAGGGGATAATTCGCGAATACTATGCGGCTGGTAAAGTAAGTGAGCGAAGTGATGGTTAGTTCGGAATGCACATTTTTAAATAGAACCCATCTGTATATAATACTACCAATGTGATATTATAAGACAAACATAAACCTTTATGTTTAAAATATCTATTAATTTGGGAAACAAATGGTCAAAAATGCATTCAATTATTTAGAGCTGCCTTCAGGACATT
The DNA here is from genome assembly GCA_947397865.1 of Polietes domitor. Lineage (NCBI taxonomy): Eukaryota > Metazoa > Arthropoda > Insecta > Diptera > Muscidae > Polietes > Polietes domitor. The sequence continues at coordinate 18,594,358 of OX377619.1, read as the reverse complement.
TATCTCACGGACGCCTTGACTGGGTCAACGACATATTTTGTAGATCATTAATTAAAGTTCTAATCTTCATTTCTGGGGGTGACCGCATAAATTTTTTTGTGACCTCGCATAGTTTAAGTTGGGTAAACCATAAAATTGCGGAGCACCCTCTAGAAGTGAAGATTAAATTGTTTAGTGGGGCACAGAATCAATGGACCCACTGAAGCGATTAAAACATAAAGCGTAAAATAGGATAAGCCAACATTTATCACGCTTTATGTTTGAATCGCTTCAGTGGCTCCATTAAAGTGAAAAATTGTGAAAAGAGTTAAATTGACCCATAAAGAGGGGAGCTAGGGGGTTAAGACCTTCCACAAAAATTATCGCCAGAAAACTCCAAATATAGTTCTGACAATAAGAATTCTCTCAGACATTCACAATTTTATTTTAACAATGCTCCCTTTTGTCCAAGCAATGAAAATTTTGATGCACTTTTATAAAACTCAGTACAGGTGCACTAAAGGTTTATTCAGTAAAATCATGTCCTTTTATAATTATAAGGTCGCTACTCCGCTCCAAAAATGCTGTTGTGCACTGTGTTTAATTTTTCGTAACACGTAGCCGGAATGATTATAAATTGTTTAACAGGATTGAAGTACCCAGCCCTAAAGAACTATCGGGCTGGAGTGCACGATAACATTCGAAAGGAGTTAAGGAATCTGCTCAAAATTCGTAATTTTTTTCACAAACCTAGTTTAAATTCGAAAATTAAATGGATCATATTCTTTTTATAAATTAAAACCAACGAAAGAATATACACACCGGAATTTATGCAGCCATTTAATAAAATAAGTAAAATTTTTGTCCCCTTTTGTCCAACTTGTTCCTAAAAGTATGAATACAAAATAGAATTTTATTTTTAGAGTCTAGGCAGCCAGAACGAAGTATACACCGATATACGTTATTTTATCTGCAGCCGTTTTATTGGTACCATTTTTATCCCCTTTCTCCCAGTTTTCATATAAGTAAAAATTAAAAAAATCTCTTTTATTGCGCGTCAGAGAAATTTACACACCGAAATTTATGATCCTAGTTGCAGCCATTTAATCAGTACCAGTTGTGTCCCTTTTTTCATTTTGACCCTAAAAGTACGAATAAGCTTTATTTTACAGTCAACGCAGCAAGAACGAATTATACAACGATTTCCATTATTTTATCTGCTGCAGTTTTATTGGTACCATTTATATCCCCTTTCTCCCCATTTTGTTAAATGTCTTTGTTTCGGACGTTTACATAGTCAGATGAATGTACTCACCGAATTTTATGATTTTAGCTGGTCGGTACCAAATTTATCCCTTTTTACCCCTTAAAAGTACGAATTTCGAATAATCGTCATTTGATTAGTACTATTGTAGCTTGATTAGTACTATTTTTCCATAACATCGAATGAAAATACCGCCAATAATCTCTAATATTTGATATATATTCAACGACTAGCACACCATAAACACAATTAAGTATCTTTTTGTGATCTTTAAAATAATTAATTAATATTAATTCAAAATTATAATAATAAAACATCAGACTTTATTTAATACACTTCGCAATACTACGTGATGTCGGCAGCCTCTAATTTGCCGGTAATACTATGGAAAGCACTCAAAGGTGGAGGGTATATAAGATTTGACCCGGCCGAATTTAATGTATTTTTACTTGTTTTTAAAGAAGTGATGAGCAATGATTCCTCATTCACATAAAGCATACCAATCTGTAAGTTTTGGTAGATATAACGATGCCGTGTGCATCTATCGTGGACAAACAAATGCGACAATTTTGCTTATTGACATGTCAATTGATCCACAAATAAGTCTCGCCACTGAACACAATATATATCTCTTAAACAGAATCCAAAATTCCACGTGAATAAGTCCCACTTTTATTCGCGATAAGGGTGCTTAAATGACTAAAATTTTGAGCTATTTTTCAATATTGCCACCTTTAATTTCAACGAAATTTTGACGACGTAATATCCATGTTTCTGTGGTTTTATTGATATTGAATTTACGTCGCAGTTTATAGTCTTCGAAAAGTGGTGGGAGCACGTGTTTTTGGATATTAATGGTCGTTATAACGGCTGAAAACGTTTTCAAAGTTCCAGCCAGCCATTAGTTTTATCACAGTGCGACAATTTTTTAAAAAAGTTGTTACACTAGTCAAAATGGAGTTGTTGTTGTTTTTTTTTTAATTTTTCATTTCATCATCCTGCTGTCACTTCACAGGACTACAAAGTTCCAAACCTCTGATAACGGTATTAGTATCAAATTAAAGAGGACCCTACAAACATTTGTACGATATATCACCAAGAAGATATTGCGGCAATATTTTCCATTTGTCATTTTGAAGAAATTCATCAAAAAATTTTTTTCTTATCACCCTTGTATCATTTCGAAGAAATATTGGCGGTATTGATTTTGTTGTCATTGTTCGTATGAATGTTTCGGGAATAATAAAAGAAAATTTCTGTTTCATTGGAAACCCGTGCTTCTTTTCATATTTTGTTGGTGCATTACAAAATGAACTAGCACGATATAAGTAAAAGAGAAGCTGCAAGTTGAAGTTCAGTATGAAATCAGTAGCAAGTGATGAAAAGCCAACTGGTAAGTTGATTATTGAAAAACATCTTTTGGGTATAACATTTTATCAGTCATTCGCTTTTTTTGCATTTCACAGAGGCTTTCAAAACTAATTGGAGTAGTGTCATGCAGTTTTGATAATACGCGCTCCCAAAAAGCTTGGTCAGCAAATTTACTTGGATGGGAACCAAGGAGAAGCCATCGGCTCAAAATTATATAATTTCTGCATTTAAAGGTATATAAGCGGAATTTTTAATAATATAGCTTATATGCATTTATTTGTTTTATTTTTAGGTATACGTTTTGGTTCTTTTCCAAACCCAAGTGCAAAAACATCCACTTGATTAACAAGAAACGTTTTTAAGGTGCCAAAGGCTGAAATAATGAAGAACATAAGGCGAAAACAGCATAGACATGGACATATATTTAAATTCTAACTCTTAGTTGTTTTGTGTCATTTATGATGTTTGTAATTATTAATTTTTAAATATGGAAAATTGCATATTGGTCTTCTAGGTGGTTATCTGGTTATATCCCGTTTTTATCTTCCAGGTGATATTATGGCGATATCATACAGATTTCTTGTGGATGATAATCTGGCGATATCGCCGATTTATCATACGGATGTATTACTTTCGTATTGCCTTGGAGTATCGCCCTGGTCGCACAAACTTCTCTATGTGAGGTAACTTCCGCAATACGAATATGATTGTTGCCGCAATATTATTTTTCTTCTAGACGATATGATTTCGAATCGTCTTCGTATTACTTTGCTTGTTGGGGAGAATATCTATTAAAAATACTTCAAATATCATACTTCATAGTTTATTCACATCTTTTTTAAGAGACAAAATTTTGAATGGTTGTTAATACTAAAATAATCCAGATAGAATCCTGAAATTTTAAGTGTTTTAGCACATATCGAGCCCTTAGCGCGGAATTATCGTAAGCGACATTTTCTGAAAATATTTTTTATTGTTGAATTTAAAATTTTATGGTCTGATACATAAATAAAAATTGTCAAAATGTCAAAATTGTTAACGTTTATATAAAAACGGGGCTAAGATTTTATCGTACGTCGCTGCTCACATTTTCAAAGAAAGCAATTTTATCGTAAGCGACAGTTTATGAATTTAGGCAAAAACTGTCAGATAATGTAAGAGATATTTATAAATGTTTTAGATAGGTCTATCAATATATTGATGCAATAATAAGTGTATTTTTATACCCTCGGGCATAGAATGAAGTATTCGTATGTTGGTTGAAAGTACGATAGGTTACGAACGAACTAAGCTAAGAGGTTCGAAGTTTCCAGATATTTGTTTTATATATTTTGTATCGATCCAGTAGAAAAAAGTTTACCTACAAGAACTGAAAGTAGCTCTAAATAATTGTCTTTTTGGAGAACACAAAGCCTTCTTGGAATATACATGGTTTTGGTATCATTTCCCTATTATTGTGGGTAAACGTTAACATTTATTTAATTTAAATAGTAACAAATTTGACAAAGAAACATAATATTTAGCTTAAAATAGTGATGAAAATGGGACATTGTCCACAAAGAGTTAAAGAGTAAACAAGTAAAAACGGCATTAAGTTCGGCCGGCCCGAACTTTATATACCTTCCACCATGGATTGCATTCCACAGAGGCTTTCGATTTTCGTAGAAGTGCAATAATATTACAGGAAATTTTAATTTTTTATTGATATAGCCAAGCCAAAACAAAAAAAAATATAGAAAAAACAATTTTATAAATAAATATAATAATTTGTTTATTTCAAACCACGCTTATAACGCAAGGCTACCTACCAATACGTTTAAACTGTATATAACGAAGTAATACTTCAAGTCAATTTAAAAAATCAATATTCTTATATTTATATTTTCAAAAAAGCTTACATACCATAAAAATTTATTGTGGATGCTACAGTTGGTTGTATTTCCATTATATTTTAATTCCAAATGTACAAATTATGAAAATCCATTATCTCACGCACAGAGTGCAAAATAATGATTCAACCAATTTTTAGCGTAAAATCAATCAATCAAATTCTGAAAAATCTTTTTATTTTGAGTCAGATCAATATATAAACCGAATTCCATGATTTTAGCATAGGCCATTTGGTTGGTACCATTTTTATCCCACTTTACGTATTTTACCCCCTTAAGAGTACGACTTTCTAAAATCCCTTAATTTTACGTGTCTACACAAACCGAATTTCATCATTCTAGCTGTATCCGTTTAGTTTGGAATTATTTTTATCCATCTGTACCCATTATGTCCCTTGAAAGTATGAATTTGGAAAGAAAACTTTTATTTTTCGTGTCGGAATGTATACTCCGAATTTCATGTCTCAAGCTGCGGTCATTTGGTTGGTACTATTTTTATCCCTTTTTCCCCTTTTGCGTGTCTACGCAATCAGAGCAATGTATACACCGAATTTCATTATTCTAGGTACAGCCGTTTAGTTGGTACCATTTTTATCCCTCTATTCCCATTTTACCCCTTAAAAGTACGAATTTGGAAAAAATACTTTTATATTATACTCAATTAGAGGAATGTACACACCGAATTTCATGTTTCTAGCTGTTGTCGTTTAATATGTACCTTTTTGCCCCATTTCACCCCCTACAAATAAGAATCACTTTATGGTGCACGTTTTTGCTATAAGGGTAATGGTCATACCAAATATATATATAAACAGACATATTCAAAAAACATGCTTAAATACGCTAAAATATTAGGGGTTATTATGGGTACTTTTAGTCCTTGTGAGGGAAAATTTTTTCCCTTTGGGCCGATTTCGCCCATTTTCAATCCCAACCGATCTACGACTATAAGACGTATTTATGGAAAATTTGGACGTCCTAGCTCCTTTCTTCAGATGCTAGCGTGCTTTCAACACACGGACGGATGGACGATATTTCAAGATGTTACAAACGTAATGACAAAGTTAAATTTTCGTTAAGAACTTTAACATGACATCTTTACTTCTCGGTCATAAAGGGTGATTTTTTAAGAGCTTGATAACTTTTTTTTAAAAAAAACGCATAAAATTTGCAAAATCTCATCGGTTCTTTATTTGAAACGTTAGATTGGTCCATGACATTTACTTTTTGAAGATAATTTCATTTAAATGTTGACCGCGGCTGCGTCTTAGGTGGTCCATTCGGAAAGTCCAATTTTGGGCAACTTTTTCGAGCATTTCGGCCGGAATAGCCCGAATTTCTTCGGAAATGTTGTCTTCCAAAGCTGGAATAGTTGCTGGCTTATTTCTGTAGACTTTAGACTTGACGTAGCCCCACAAAAAATAGTCTAAAGGCGTCAAATCGCATGATCTTGGTGGCCAACTTACCGGTCCATTTCTTGAGATGAATTGTTCTCCGAAGTTTTCCCTCAAAATGGCCATAGAATCGCGAGCTGTGTGGCATGTAGCGCCATCTTGTTGAAACCACATGTCAACCAAGTTCAGTTCTTCCATTTGGGCAAAAAAAAGTTGGATATCATCTCACGGTAGCGCTCACCATTCACAGTTACGTTACGATTCGCATCATCTTTGAAGAAGTACGGTCCAATGATGCCACCAGCCCATAAACCGCACCAAACTGTGACTTTTTCTGGATGCATTGGTAGCTCTTGCAATGCTTCTGGCTGATATTCACTCCAAAATCGACAATTCTGCCTATTTACGTACCCATTGAGCCAAAAATGAGCTTCGTCGCTGAACACAATTTCTTTCTTTCTGAACTTTCTTAACAGAGCACGCATTTTGATAATAAAATTCAATGATTTGCAAGCGTTGCTCGTTAGTAAGTCTATTCATGATGAAATGTCAAAGCATACTGAGCATCTTTCTCTTTGACACCATGTCTGAAATCCCACGTGATCTGTCAAATACTAATGCATGAAAATCCTAACCTCAAAAAAATCACTCTTTACAATGATGCCAGTTGATTATATACATTTTACAATTGAATCATTTTGTAAAGTGAGAATAATTTGGGCCCCCATCTGAGTGGCCGACCATAGTTACAAATTCCCTCACGTTACCGAAGTGTTTTGAAAGTATTTTACTAAATTATTTAGATTTTAAGGTCTGGAATTAATTTTCTTCAGCATTTCTGCCGCCAAACATTAAACTCGGCACATTTTGAAAAACTAGGATTTTGCGCAAAATTAAAATATGGATATTTTGCAGATAGGGTGGATGAAATGAATATTAATTTAATTATTCGTTCAAAGAAAAATTCACTATCGATATTACCTAAAAACTTTTATATGAAATTTAACTTTTAATCATAGGAATTCAAATGTGTGTAAAATAGTTTTTTATTAACGATCTGAATTACTTTACTGTTCATTTTTCCTTTATAAAAATAGTATAAAAATAAATAAATTGTTTATAATAAAAAAGAGTGTTTTTACTAAAATTTCGAGGTTTAATCGAAAAAACTTATATCGTAAGCGCCATAGTTTTTTCAGTATTTGTAGCCGCAAGTACCATATTTGTATCGCAAGCGCCAAAAGTACCTTATGATGTAAACAAATGATCACTTGTTAATAATAATTTGGTGGGTACGGCGGAATTAAAACATTTTGCATTCAAACCTATTTAATTTTATGCAAATATTTCAAAATAATCAATAAAAACCTTCTCCTGTAAAATGTTTGTTTTGGCGCTTGCGATCATTCCGCGCTAAGGTCTCGATATTCTCTTCCTTTGTTTGGTATTTCTACTGGTGTCATATTGTGCCAATTAGCATTAAAAATAATTTTTAAAAAATTATATCCTTTGGAAGAATGCGAAAATGAAAACCTAAAAACGGCAATTAACTCTATTTCACCTATAGTCTTAGATGTATATCAATTGGTTGAAGCGTAAAATTCAACCAATTGAGGAAATCTCGAAAAGTGCCGTAGTTAGTTCAGTTCAGCTCTTGCGAACTGGTGTTCTGGGGTATTCTGTTTTTGGGACATTTTTGGGAAAATTCCTTTCCTTGGCTGATGTAAAAGAATTTATTTAGCCTTCTTCTTAACTTTGCTTTATTTTCCTGCCTAACTTCCGCATTGGTTAAAACCATGAATTTCCTTTAAGAGATTATCACATCTGCTGAACAGAAAAATTTACTCCTACCAATTACGCCTTTATAACTTTACCACGCTCCTCTGCACATTTCTCCGAAGGGAAATTGCAATGTTGTGTAAAAGGAAAAAAGGAAGAAAGGAAGAAGAAAACCCCTTATGAAATTCATAAGGTGGAAAATTTATGCATTTTGCGCTGATTAAAATTGTGATGTGGTTAAACAAGTAAAATGAGCACTCGACTGTATTTTCTGCAACTTTTTCATTTCGTTTCGTTTTTTTTTTCAATATAATTTTGCGGTTCTTATAATAAAGGCTGTATGCCAACTTGTTCATGTCTCTTTGGCGTACTTGTTATCTCTGACATCTGCCAACAAATAACATTTGTTTTACACTTTATCGTGAAGTTAAACTTCGAGACAATGAATACGAATGCTTGGATGACTCTTAAGATGACTCTCTTTTAATTGCCACTTGACACATGTCGAAATATTACAACAAAAGCCAAATCGAAATAAGTTTCTGTCGATATAATCGACACGAGAAACCACACCACGAGATAACACATCCGAAACGAGGGGAAATTGTATAAATTTCGTATCCCTTGATTAATTTGTGCTCTTATCATCTAATTCCCATCAACATCAACATCATCGACATGGACGTCGTCAACAACATCATCATCATCAGGAGCATCATCAGCATCCGCATCATCATTGTCGTTATCACTGAACTGTGGAGAAAACCATTCAACCTACCAACCACTAGTGCTACAATAACATCAAAACCTTCTTCCGTATCTCATTTCCCCAGTCAACCACAAATCCAAAATCATATTGATGACCACAAATTGAAAATAAGCGTAGAACGCATCAGCCAGGCAGGCAGGCAATCCGAACCAGAGCAAAGATAACGATGCTACAGCACGTTACACTGCTCAGCTCAGTTCAGCTCAGCAGAGAATAGCACCTTTTTATCCGACTGCTCGCTCGCACCAACCATTCACACATCACCCCCAGAGACACTCGTCAGCATCCCCTTCTGATTTGGGGTTTTGATGTGAGAGTGTGCGATTGTTGTATAGCATTCGGTCCGAAGCAAGATGTTTGGGCAGCATGAAAAGCATAAAATGTTTATTGGATTGGAAAATTAATATTGACACATTTCGGTTGCTTACGAAATTGTGTGTATATGTGGGTGTGTGTGGGTGCGTATCTGTATTTGAAACCTTATAAGGACCTTTATTACAGCAAACACCCACATACAACCTAGAGTGCTGGCCATATCGGCTCAATTTGTATTCAATAAGTCCTTTTTGGAGTTTCAATACAAATGCGTCGATAATCACTTCTTTTCGATTTCAGTCTCTAAGCGCATTGTCCATAGCAATGAGCCTGCTGTAGCAGAGCTTTAGAATATTATCTGACGTTAAGCTGTGCGGCGGAAAACGAATGCCCCGATGGCGTAGATCAGTATTATCACAATTTAATTCCGGCTACTTATCAGCTTAAAGATTTATTGAATTTGCGGTACAAATTTTTGCTAATCAAGGCTGCCATTTGGACTGCGGCTCGGCGATCCGATTGTAATCCACACATCTGTGATGTCTTCAAGGTAGAATTCATTTATTTTCACAATCTAGTAGTACTATCATGGAGTGCTGAAGAACAACCGCTCCAAAGGGCTATAAGTAAAGTCCATTTTGACTGCAGTTTCTGAAAGTATTTTAATTAGAACTAACAGTCATTTTCAGGGTTATATTTGACTTTTGCAAAATGGGTCGCTATACGATCCAACAAAATTGGGAAATATTAAAAACTTACTTCCAAAGTAGTGTGACTCACTAAGGCAAACTGTAAGAAATGTACGTGGAAAATTTTCGAGAAGAGATGGGCCTTCAGTTCAGCCTTCATTATGCTCATTTTGATCAATAAATAAAATTGCTGCATATGCGATTGAGAGAACCCACACGTGCCTATTGAGTAGCCAATGCATCCACAACGACTCATTGTTTGATGTGGATTGTGGGCTGTACTGAAAAATTGGGTTGATTGGATGAGTACTGCCAATCTTAGTCTTATGAATAATATTGTGTTCCATTATTAAATGACAAAGTTCAACCCTGCCAATAAAACCAGAAATTTGTTTTTGTAGGCATTTTTGTGTTCACGCTATAAGGGAATTGTTCGTACTAAATTTCATGAATTGTTTTTAAATACTTAAATAAATATTAGGGGAAATTTCAGTCAGTGTCAGGGAAAACATTTGTAACACCTTGAAATATCGATCTGAGACCCTATAAAGTATATATATTCTTGATCGTAATAAAATTCTAAGACGATCTAGCCATGTCTGTCCGTCTAACCGTCTGTTGTAAGCACGCTAGCATCTAAACGAAAGGAGCTAGAACGTTCAAAATTTCCATAAATGCGTCTTATAGTAGTAGATCGGTTGGGATGAAATGGGGCGAAATCGGCCCAAAGGGAAAAATTTTTCGAAATTCAGAGTATACATTCCTCTGAGTGTGTAGACACGGAAAATTTTTCGAAATTCGTACTTTTTGGGATTAAAATGAAAAAAGGGGATAAAAATAGTACCAATCAAATGACCGCAGCAAGAGTCATGAAATTCGGAGTATACATTCCTCTGACTGCGTAGACACGGAAAATAGACGAATTTTTCGAAATTAGTACTTTCAAGGGATACAATGTTACAGAGGGATAAAAATAGTACCAACTAAACGACTACCGCTAGAATGATGAAATTCTAATTGCGTATAAACGTCAAGGGGGTGAAATGGTACCAGCTGGAATCATGGAATTCGGTGTATACATTCCCCTGACTGCATATGCACGCTAAATAAAAAGTTTTTTTCCAAATTCGTACTTTTTCTTTTACGGCAAAAATTGTTTGAATCATGAAGTTAGGTTATTTTGCACTATGTACGTCTAATAATGGATTTTCAAAATTTGTACTTTTGGAATTCAAATAGAATGAAAATACAACCAACTGTAGCACCCACTATCTACCAATATTTATGGTTGTGAAAATATTTTTGAAAATATAAATATAAGAATATTTATTTTTTGAATTGACGTATTGGTAGCATTACCTTATAAGCGTGGTTTGAAATAATTAAAATATTATATTTATTTATAAAATTAATTTTTTAATATTTGTATTTGTTTTGGTTTGGCTATATTAAACAAAAATATTTTCCTGTAATATTACTGCACTTATACGAAAATCGACAACCTCTGTAGAATGCAATCCATGGTGGAGGGTATAAAAAGTTCGGCCCGGCCGAACTTACGCCGTTTTTTAATAATTTTTGTTATGACAGTCGCCCCTACCGGGGCTGAATGTAAGACCGACCTCCATTAATTTTCCCCTCCCCATAAACAAACCTTTCGAAATTCATAACTCTAGGACCAAAATGAGATAAAATTGGTACGCCTGCACTAGAGTAATGAAATTCAGTGTTTACAGTCGACTACTTATACACGACTATATATAAGGGGTGGTTAAATTGTAAGGGCCGATGTTGAATGGGAACCACACCTAAACGTCAAGCTTTTTCTGCATTTCATTTGACATTTCTCAATTTCAGACTACCTCAATTTGAACCATGGAAAGATACACAATCGAGCAACGCGTTAAAGTTATTCAGGCTTATTATGAAAATGGGCGTTCAAATCAAAATGCATATCGTGCACTTCGTGATTATTTCGGTCAATTTAATCGTCCAAATGTACGTACAATCGGAAAAATCGTGCAAAAATTTGAGGAGATGTGAAAACACCAGTGCATGCTCGTACAGCAGAAAATATTGCTGCTGTTCGGGATAGTGTGTCTGAAGAGCCGTCCACCTTAACTCGTCGTCGTGCCCAACAATTGCACCTCTCACGCTCGTCGTTGATGAACATTATGCATAAGACTTGTTTTTACACGCTTACAAGATGCAATTGACTCAAGAACTAAAGCCTCTTGACCATTCCAAACGTCGTCAATAGTCAGAATGGTGGCAAGAAATGGCAACAGTGGATGATCAATATCGAAGAAAATCATCTTCAGTGGATTCGTCAATAAGCACAATTGCCGCATTTGGGCGAATGATTATCCATAAGTGATTGTCGAAGAACCAATGCACCCACAAAATGTGACTGTTTGGTGCGGTTTATGCGCTGGCGGCATCATCGGGCCGGTCAGGCAGTTACTGTGAATGGCCTTCGCTATCGTGAAATGATAACGAACTTTTTATGATATTATGATTATGAAGATATGGATGTGGACGATATGTGGTTTCAACAGGACGGTGCCACTTCCCACACAACTAACGAAACAATGGTCGGGCGCGGCCGACTATAAGATACTCTTCTCTTTATATGCCATTGTAATTTAATTCGGTGAAGATTGTGGAATTTGTCCTAAATCATGGATCGATGATACCCACTTTCACAATGTATGTTTCCAGGTGAAATATAACGTTTTCTGATCAAAATGTGTTAAAATATGAGTTTTCTAGAGCAGAAAAAGTAAAATCAGCGACATTTGTATGAAACCTATCTAAATATATATCGATTTAAACCATTTTAACTATATATGTTTAAAATAAATGTTTTAAAATAAAATTTTTTAAAAGCTATGGGAAAGTGTTTCAATAAAAAAACATAAAATTCGGAGAAATGCGTGAAATCTTTATTTGAATCGATAGTACGGTCCGTATAATTTAATGTTTGAAGATTATTTCATGCAAATGTTGATCTTGACGGCGCCTCAAATGGTCCAATGGTCCATCCACTTAGTCCAATTTTGTCATTTCCACGATTTTGAGTAACAGAGGCCAAATTGCTGCGAACGGCGACGAATCGATAATTGGTGGTCATCATTAACACTGGCCGATACAGCTGCGATATTTTCTTCAGTTCGCACTCTACGTAAGCGTGTTGGTGGCTTAATGTCCAACAATGTAAATGTGGAGCGAAATTTAGTCACAATAGCTCGAAAGCCGATTCAGTGAGTCGATTAAACTGACCATAAAATGTAAGCGCGCGATGAACTTTCTTAACAGAGCACGCATTTTGATAATCATAATTCAATAATTTGCAAGCGTTGTTCGTTTGTAAGACGATTCATTGTTAAATTATAGACCAAACTGAAGATGTTTGACAGTGAAACAAAACACGAAACGTGCGCCAGCTGTTTAAACCAGTGTTGCCAAAAAGATAATAGCTAAAAAATCACCCTTTATAAGCTGTTGTGCCAAATTTGATCAAAATCGTTTAAATCGGAAATTGTATGTAAGCTATAACAAATCTGAATCGATCTGTCGCACTTTCACCAGAGATGTTTTGTGTTGTAATATAAGGTAAGGTGCCAACTTTGACCACAATCGGTTAATTTGTGTAGTTTTTAGAGCAGAAAATGTCAAATCGATCATAATCGTTAAAGTGATATTTGTATGGGCTCTATATATAAATCTGAACCGATTTGACTCATTTTCAATTCAAATGTTGTGCCAAATTTGAAGAAAATCTTTCAAAATATATGGTATCGATTGCGGAAAAGGTTAAAGCGGGAGCGAAATTTATATGGGAATTATATATAATTCTCAACCGATCTGACCCACTCGTACCAAATTCGAAAAAAATCTCCTAAGTATGTGGTTTGTAGAGCCGAAAAAGTGAAATGGAGAGCGACATTTGTATGAGGGCTATATCTTCTATATCAAATATAAGGTAGAACTAATTTGAAGAAATTGGTTTAAATGATGTAGTTTCTAGAGCGGAAAAGGTTAAACGGGACCGAAATTTGTATGGAGGCTTTATCTAAATCTGAACCGATTTTCTTCAAATTAAATAGCGTTCGTCCTTAATCCGACAAACTGCGTTCTGCAAAGTTTCATTTGGTACTGACTACATTTGCGTCGTGTACTTTGATTACAGGAATAGGTGGCCAGACAGACGGACGTACGGACATTGCTAAATCGACCGAAAAAGTGATTCTAAATCGATCGGTATAATAAACGGTGGTTCTATCTACAACTTTTTCAATTGTAATTCAAAAGACATCACTTGAAATTCAAAAGACACCAGTTGAAATTCAAAAATTCCATTTGAAATTCAAAAATTGTCAATTAGAATTCAAAACTCGTCATTTGTAATTCAAAAGACAAGATTTGAAATTCAAAAGTCTTCATTTGTAATTCAAAAAACATCATTTAAAATTCAAAAGACATCATTTGAAATTCAAAAGACATCATTTAAAATTCAAAAGACATTAATTGACATTCAAAACTCGTCATTTGCAACTCTAAACTCGTCATTTGTAATTCAAAACTTGTCATTTGCAATTCAAAACTCATCATAAGTAATTCAAAAGTTTTCATTTGAAATTCAAAAATTATTCCATTTGCAATTCAAAAAGGGTAAACAAAATTATGTAAGCAAAATATACATTAGGTTGGGTAGCATTTCTTTATTTCTGTAAATTTTAATATTCTGCTATTTAGAAAACAGATTTACCCCCATTTAGATTGATAGATAGAAAGTCTGTGGAGTGAGGATATAATATTAGAACATTACCCATTGAGAAATTTGTTTCATAGATGTTATAGACACCTGCAATATGATTGATAATGCAAGACCTCTCACACAAATGACAATTTCCCAAGCCTTGGTTAAAATGAAACTGATCAGTAACAATTTAATATTGGAAATGGTTTTACAATCACTTCATATCTGAAAAATAGTTATTGTTGTACCTCCCTCACAAATAATCCGACCCTAAGTAAAATGCAAGTCCTTATAAATTATATAAATTAAGGTTATAAACTATATATGAAATTAGCGACATTTTACATCATTACAATTATTAGTTGCTTACCATTTTATTAAATATGTTTTCAAAACTGCAAAATATTAAAATTTGCAGAAAAAAATGCTACCCCACCTAATGTATATTTTTCTTAAAAAAATTTGTTTACATTTTTGAATTTCAAATTGAATCTTTTGAATTTCAAATGGAATGATTTTTGAATTTCAAATGAAAACTTTTGAATTTCATTGACGAGATTTGAATTTCAAATGACGAGTTTTGAGTTACAAATGACGAGTTTTGAATTTTAAATGACGAGTTTTGAATTTTAAATGACGAGTTTTGAATTACAAATGACGAGTTTTAAATTCCAAATGACGAGTTTTGAATTTCAAATGACGAGTTTTGAAATACAAATGACGAGTTTTGAATTTCAAACGATGAAATTTTTGAATTGCAAATGGTGTCTTTTGAATTACACTTGAAAATGGTGTAGTTTCCTTTTAGGTATTACAAACAAATGTACAAAGACATAATATCCCAGTGGAGGATATAAAAAAAATTGTGAATTTGAGAAAATATTGATCAATCTCTTCAAATATCTAAAGTCTTTTGTAAAAACAAACAAACATCCCTCTGCATGCGAACTTTTACAACAATTTCGTTATCGTCGTACTAAAGAGTGATTTTTTTGAGGTTAGGATTTTCATGCATTAGTATTTGACAGATCACGTGGGATTTCAGACATGGTGTCAAAGAGAAAGATGCTCAGTATGCTTTGACATTTCATCATGAATCGTCTTACAAACGAACAACGCTTGCAAATTATTGAATTTTATTATCAAAATGCGTGCTCTGTTAAGAAAGTTCATTGCGCGCTTCCATTTTATGGTCAGTTTAATCGACCCACTGAAGCGGCTATTCGGGCTATTGTGACTAAATTTCGCACCAAATTTACATTGTTGGACATTAAACCACCAACACGCTTACGTAGAGTGCGAACTGAAGAAAATATCGCAGCTGTATCGGCCAGTGTTAATGATGACCACCAATTTTCGATTCGTCGGCGTTCGCACCAATTGGGTCTCTGTTACTCAAAAACGTGGAAATGCCAAAATTGGACTAAGCGGATGGACCACCTAAGACGCAGCCGCGGTCAACATTTAAATGAAATTATCTTCAAAAAGTAAATGTCATGGACCAATCTAACGTTTCAAATAAAGAACCGATGAGATTTTGCAAATTTTATGCGTTTTTTAAAAAAAAAAAGTTATCAAGCTCTTAAAAAATCACCCTTTATAATTTTCGAATATAATTATTCTAGGACTAATAGTATAGAATAGACATCGAACTTCTATTTTAGGGTGTGATATAAGGAACGTCCTTTGTCAAATTCCGGGTCACGACAAGAGTCGTTTGTATTGTTTGGAAGCTGTTTTATGCATTGGAGTCCAACAGTAGTCGTTCATCCCAAAATCCTTGATATAGTCTTCCGATTTCCGCCAAGATCGCTTAGGTGGTCAGAAAAAAAGTCGAAATATATTTTGAGAGACGAGCTACAATCTTGCGTTTTATTTTGTAACAAACTGTCATTTGCTTGAAATCCAGGGATTTGCCGTCTGTAATATTTTTCACTTTTT
Source organism: Polietes domitor (assembly GCA_947397865.1). Classification (NCBI taxonomy): domain Eukaryota; kingdom Metazoa; phylum Arthropoda; class Insecta; order Diptera; family Muscidae; genus Polietes; species Polietes domitor. The sequence continues at coordinate 18,578,206 of OX377619.1, read as the reverse complement.
CTGATCAATTTTCACAGGTAGTCTACCACATTTTGGGTTATTGTTTGGAAAATTCTAGTGAATAGGTGAGGCGGGCATTTCTGAACCTTCAGAACAAACAGCAACATGTTAATAATTACACAATGAGTAATTGCAAGTACGAATCCCTAGATATTCTCGTATGTCGGGCTACCTGTCTGAAATGTTTTGCCCCCGCTTGTTTTCTAGTGAAAGGATTCATTACTTACATGCGCACTTAAATCAAATGCCAGGAATCGGATGAAGGATTTTTTCGGGAAATAATTTAATTTCAAACGGGAATACATGCAAATGCACATATGGTTGCCGGCGAGTATGTTCCACATATGCCACGGTTATCATGTAATTAATTCATTAAAAACGTATATACAGACGTACAGACATGTGTACGTTTTGCAACAGATACAAGTATTTTTTCTGAACTTAAATCAATTTAAATGAATACCGGGGTATTATTCAACAATTTGCAATGTTTTCTTTTCACATCGTGTGCTGACATGAGGGGCGAAAAGAGAGGGAGCAAAACAAAAAAAAACGGAGAATAAAAAGGTTAACATGAAAACAAAAGAATGAACTTTAGCGATGTGGGCGACGAACAGTGGTTGCAAACGATGGATTTGTTGGCTCTTAATTATGTTATTAATTAAAAAATGTTTACAAAATTGTATTAAATTACACTTTCCAACAAATTAAGACTTTTTGAATGGAACCGAATAGTGACCCTATATTTCTAAAAGGGACATGACCATTTTTGTAGAATAAACTTATAGTCCAGCTGGTCTGAGTTTATTTTGACAACAGATCAAAGTTTTAATTTTTTGGTCGAAGTGAGCATTATACTAGGTGACAAAAGTGCTGTAAGTGAGTTAAGTTAGTCTGAGCGAATTCTTATTGTCAGAACTATGTTGTAGAATCTTATGAGGACTATTTTTGTGGAAGATCTAAACACTCTAGCTCCTCTCTTTATGGGTCAATTTGATCCTTTTTCGAGAAAATCAAAAAAGTCGTTTCAAAAAGGAAATTTAAGGATTAAAATGTTCTACGAAAAAAATGGACGGAAAATTTCAGTGGGGGTCGCCGAAGGCATCAAAGTTGTAAGTAAAGCTCTTCGCGATTAAATAAAAATAAATAAACGACATCTTATACAACAAATGGGTTCATGTTTTTGAAATATCGTTTTTTCCGACAAAAAATATGGGTCTTTCGGTAGAGCACGGTAAACAAAAAATGCAAACAAAAATACATTCTTACGCGATCTATCCAACGGATCCATAAACCAGCCTCGTGTAAACCAACCAAGCAGACAGACGTATGGGCATTAGGATGAGTCACGAAAATAAATTGCAGCGCCCCCACCAGAAATGAAGATTGAGTTGTTTAGTGATGATCTGCAGAATATTTTGTCATTTTTTGTCTCCCGAAATCACATCTAAAAATCATGTTTTTCCCGTGTATTTTTTATACACTCCACGAGAGTATTATGTCTTTGTGCATTTGTTTGTAACACCCAAAAGGAAGCGAGATAGACCCATTGTTAATAATACCGATCGACTTAGAATCACTTTTTAAATCGATTTAGTAATGTCCGTCTGTCTGTCCGTCTGTCCGTCCATCTATTCTTGTAATCAAAGTACAGGTCGCAATTGTAGCCAGAACCAAATGAAACTTTGCACAACGAAGTTTTGCGGGATAAGGACGAACGCTATTTAATTTAAAGAAAATCGGTTTAGATTTAGATATAGCTCCCATACGATTTTCACTCCCGATTTGACTCTTTTCACTCTAGATACCACATATTTCATCGGATTGTCTTCAAATTTGGCAAAACATCTTATATTTAACCTAGAAACACCTGTGATGAAAATAAGTCAGATCGGTTCCGATTTATATATAGAGTACAAGATACGGAGGGGCCTTTGTAGAATACAGAACTTTTCTACAAATTTTGATAGTGCCATACTTGGAGGTGATTTTAACTCAAAGAATGTTGTTTGGGGGGATGCCAGAGACAACATTAATGGTAGGGGTCTTTTGAATTGGTTGAATGGTCAATCTTTAGTAAGATTGTGCCACGCAACACCGTCATATCCTAATGGATCATCGTTTTTAGACCACTTTTTAGTGAGCCCAGTATTGGTGGACGTTGTGAATCAGAATTTTTATATTGAATGTTTACCAACATTCTCTGATCACTTTCCACTGAATCTTGAAATTAGTTTCAGGGATATGGACTTGTATAACTCAACCTGAACAGTTTCTATCATTTAAGAATACAAGATGGGATGCATTCAGGGATGATGTAGATTCGCAACTCAACCTGAACAGTTTCTATCATTTAAGAATACAAGATGGGATGCATTCAGGGATGATGTAGATTCGCAACTTGAGTTCCATTTTCCTCCTACTGACAGGAATCTCTTTGGTGAAAATTGAAATTTTCAACGACTATAAACTTCATGTCAGCTTAAAACTCTGAGAAAATTGAAAGGAAGGAGAAGAATATTGTCTCAGATAATATTAAAAAATTATATAAAGTTAAATATGCTTGGCAAAAGGAAATGGAAAGAATTTTTCATCGTACATTAAACAGGCACAATCCGGACTACGTTTTACCCTCTAAACAGATTCAGTTATTGAAAATTATTATCAAGGAACAGGTGGAAATTGAACAAGCAAATTAATTTAGTGAAATATTGAAAAATATTAAAACTGGACCTAGCTAGAGATAATAGATATCAGACCAGGGAAATTTCTGTTGGGGGAGTGGTTATTGCGGATGAACAGCAAAAAATGAGCGCACTATGTGAACACTTCTTTGAAATTTATAATGGTTCTCCACCGATCGAAAATATGCGCGCAATTCAGACTGCTATTGGGAACTCGCTTTCTCAGGTTCCGAAATATTTGGTGGAATTTAATGAGCATTCTTCATCGATTAATACAAGTGGAACGGACATATTCACTACATTAGACGAAGTTAAGTTAAGTTAGTTTTTGTTAGTTTTTGTTTATGTTTTTGTATATGTATTTAGACTTAGTATTTAGATTTATTATTAGTTTAGTCTTAAGCACACTCTTTTGCTGAGATATTCTTTCATGTTACGTCAGTGTCGGGAGCAAACACGGATACTAAACCTCTTGAAATATTTTTATATTTTTTACGATTTAAGATAAAGCAAGATGCTGAAATTTTGTAACTGTAATTAAATCAATACATTATAGTTTTAAGAAAAACTATTACATTGTTATATGTAACATACATGATTTCAAAAAAGCCTCAATAAATTTAAAATTACAAATTATATATACCTCCCATACAAATTTCGCTCTCAATTTGATTCTTTTCCGTTCTAGAAACCACATATTTTATCAAATTGTCTTTAAATTTGTCAAAACATCTTATATTTAAACTAGTAACACTTGTGGAGAAAATAGGTCAGATCGGCTCCGATTTATATATAGCTCGCTCCCTATTCGACTTTTTCTGCTCTAGAAACCACATATTTTAACAGATCTTCTTCAAATTTGGCAAAATTTCTTATATTTCAACTAGAAACACCCATGGTAAAAATAAGTCAGATCGGTTCAGATATAAATATAGCTCCCATACAAATTTCGTTCCCGGATCAAATGGAGCATAACACGTTATACTATACTTGAACTGGAAGAACCTATTGTGCAAGTGGGTCATTTCATTCCATTTTTGGATATAGCCCCGCTACAAATATTCTTCTCGATTTGACAAATTGGGTCAGGTCATATTAGTCTATGATTAGGAAACATACATAAATCCTTCCCGTTTTCACTTTTTTTTAACGAATTGAACTGTATTCAGATAGAAAGTGGAGTGTATTATTACTTACTTGTTTTGTGTTGGATTTATTTCCAATTTTTTCTCAATTAATAGACCCTTGGAAGTACTTTAAATAAAGTTTGTTATTCTTGTCTTAGAATAACTAGTTTATTCGACGTTCATATAGAATTTTGTGGGTTTTCAAAGTGACAGCTAAAAAGTCATATAGCTTGGAAACATTTTGTAAGAAGTGTTATGATGTTTAAATGATGAATATCGGACGAAAAATGACGTCACTGACTACATGCTTCTAAAATAATTTAATACAGGAGATTGGTTTTCAGAGCCAAAATTTTCAAACTCTTTTTACAAAAATGGGCGTTGAGGCGTCAATTTCCAATTTCCGATTTTCATCATTTAGACGTTATTCGAAAGGTATTGCCTGCCGCTATTTATTTTTTATAAAATACTACCACCAGATACTAAAAAGTTTTCAGTAGTTACTGTGAAAATCTTCAAAAAATACTATAAACGTCCAATAATTCGACCAATAAGTTACTCTAAGACAAGAATGAAGATATATTTAAATTTAAAGTGCTTTCGAGGGTTTATTACTTAAAAAAATTTTTGAGATAAAATGTAACACACAAATATTATAACGGAAAATCATGATTTTTACTTCAAAAAAAATTTTTGAGATAAAATGTAACACACAAAAATTATAACGGAAAATCATGATTTTTAGTGTTATTTTCAGTAGCGTTTAGATCATCTAGGAGCGAAATACTTTGCAATTCATCATTAATGAGTCCAAACTTTATTTTTGTGGAGTGACTGAAACTTGTTTTTCCATTTGTATGGACGTCGACCCAGCCATTTCATCGATTCATTCCACTTTCTGTCTACCCGAAATAGTATATAGTATCCTACCCTGTAGGGTGCCCTTCATATTAGGAATGACCTTCATGGAAACAATAAAATTTTCCCGTAGACTAATAGACATAAATATAATGCAAGGCGGTGAATACTTTTTCTCTCGATGCCACTGTCTCACATGAATGCTGATTATGATGGGGTTCACGGTGATACTGAAGCGACGGATGATACGATGACGCGGGAAGGGGTTTAAGCTCGCTGCCTTTACATGATTTCCATGTTAATGGCGAATAAAAAGGAGAAAATAGCGCACAAAGGTGGCCATGAGATGTGGGGGAGGGTGGACGGGTGGTGGTGATAAAAAAACAAATGCAAATATCTTTTGTTAATGCAAAGTTGATGTTTCATATTTGTTTGCTGATTTTTTGCTCGTTGCTGTTTTCTGCTTATCCGCCTGATTCTTCTCGCTGCCTCTTTTTGCTTTACAATGAAAACATTTAAAATGTATACATATTATAAACAACAACGACAACAACAACAATATTGGCGCATATGTCGTCATGATGATGGGAGGAAGCAGCCGGAAACAAAAAGAGCTGGAAAACAGAAATTAAGCAACGAGCAAACCAACGAACGTTTGAACGAACGAACGAACGAACGAACGCGAAGGACCAAAATCCGTTAAAATTTGGTAATAACTGTTACGAAGTGTATTAAAAATAATGTCGACCAGAGAAATAACTTTGCGCTGTGTTTTGTTACAAAAAAAATCTTTAATTCTTCTTCGTGTGAGACAAACAGACAAACAAACAGCTGAAAAAGCAAATGCGATATGGCAACATTAAGCGGGGGGCGTGGATTTTTCTGTTTTGTGACGACATAAGCTTTTAAAGAGGTTTTCCCCGTTGTTCTGTCATAAGCTTCATTAGCTTTAATTACAACAGATAATGGCAATTAATGTATTTAAATATACGAATTGTTGTTGTTCTTTCTCCTGCTTTTGTTATGTTTATCGCAATAACAATTTTCATTAAATTTCTTCCCAAAACAAAAGACACCATTAACAATGGCATACAACTCCAACATAATTGATTATGGAATTTAAGAAGAAGAAAAAATTAAAGCGGTTCTCTAATCTCGGTCTAGGAATAAAAAGTATTGTTGTGAAGGTGATTAAGGAAAATGTTTGTGGCCAAAATTGTTATCAGGACAATAGGGTTATTTTAGTTTAGGTGTGGTATAACAAGTGTAATAGTAGTAGGCTATAGGAAAAGTATTCCAATAAAAAAAAAATAAATTTAAATTTGAATTAAAATCAGAATACGAAATTTCACCTAACAAACATGAAAAATTCCCATATTGCAAAGGAAAGATGTAACAAAGATTAACAAATTATCCTAGGTAATATTAAATACTTCATAACTTCTGTACTGGTGCAAGGAATCCACTATGACTTGATATTTGATCATGTTTTTTAAAATTGTTTTATAAATGTGGAAGCTGGGACCAAATTGTCCTGCACAAAGTAAAATTGTATTCCTTATAACTATTTTATTCCATTTAACATATGTTCTCTGAGAGTTAGCGTATATATAAGTCGGTTTAGCCGACTGATCGGTTTTTTGATCGGTTGCCCACAATCGTGGCATCCATGATTTTGACCAGGTGCTCATACATAGAATCAAGCTTTCCTGGACCGAAAAAACCTAAACATCCCCTATACAGGATTCAATTAAAACCCATGTAACATGTAGAGCGACACTCAATTATGTTAAACATTGGATATGTCAGTAGTTTGTGATGTTTCAAACGCAACCACCATTCTATGACGAAGGGAGGCTGTACGTAATCCTTTCAGTCTTAGTTTACCAAGAATATAACAACTTTGCTTCCATGGCTGCCATGCGGCTTGTGAAATAGTTAGCAACCATAAATGACATATACTTACGAACTACGTAAATTTAATTACTCCATGCCTTTAGAAGTACCTACTCAGACATGTGAAGGTGTTTAAGAGGTATTTAAGCGAAACAACTTAAGTTTTGTGCCTGTAGCAAGCAAAGTGTAAAGTATGTCACAGAGGTTAAAGAAAAATCTCATATCAAATCTGAGACTTCCTTTCGGAAAAATAATAATTTTTTTCTATCAAATGTACATCGACAAATTGTGGAAACGTGTTACTCTATATAACAGCTAGTTTAAAGCCGCCATTAAATGGAAAAATTCGGAAAGAAAAACATCACCACCACCATAAGTACCCGCAGACTGCACTTCAATTTAACCAATAGCATATTGCAACAAAACATTGCAGGCACATTGTCTTCTTTTGTTCAGTTTTGTGTTTTCAAGGGAAACAAAAATAAAAAATGCATGGAATAACAAACAAACTTAACTTTAACGATGGCTTAATTAATGTGAAACTTTCATTTGACATAAATTTTCCTCGTTTTTTCGACAACGTCAGCCCAACATACGTTCCCACCAAATCTGGGGCATACAATGAGATCCAGAAAAAGGTAAATCAATATCTTTCCAGAGACAGTCTTTAAACATAATACGAACAAAACATTTGGAAGTTATTGGACGACAATAGAAATGATATGCTTGGGTGCTTTATTACTTGGTGTGATTGTTTTTTACTGCTATTCGGAATGTGAGTTGTGGTTCTTTTTTTACTTAAAGAGAACGGGTAGTTGTTTGAAAAATCGCTGTGAAGCCTCTTGTAAAAGGTCGTAACGGACCAGAAATCACATCAGTGCTAGTAGTTAAGTAACAGCGAACGAATAAAACGAAAACGTAGGGTCATGGTCATACAAACTCTGACAAATTGTTCTTCTAAACTATGACTCTCTACATTTTCTCTCATAGATAGATGGCGATATATAAGATAACCAAGTCCTTTACGTAGAATCGACTTTCAGCAAATATCTTTCCCTCCAATTACTGTATTCAGAGATTCAAAACAACATCAACAGATACTACTCCTTCTTTGCTCCTTCCAGTACCTTATCATCCTTCCGTCAACGCAATGCACTGCATTTATAGGGGACATTCCCTGAGTGTTGGTGCAGTGAAAAAATTACCCAGTATTTGAGTTTCCTCTTTCCAGGTTTTTTTAGAATTCAGAAAAACCGGGAAATTTTTGGTGTAGGGTCACAGAAGTAAGTTGTCCGCTTTGCACACAGAAGGTCACGGGTTCGAATCGTGGGTCGGAAAAAACTTATTATTTTTATACACTCCACGAGAGTATTATGGCTTTGTGCATTTGTTTGTAACACCCAAAAGGAAGCGAGTTAGAACCATTGTTAAGTATACCGATCGACTTAGAATCGCCTTCTGAGTCGATTTAGCAATGTCCGTCTGTCCATCTATTATTGTAATCAAATTACAGGTCGCAATTATAGTCCGATCTTAATAAAAATTGGCGCAAGCAAGTTTTGTGGACCAAGGACGAACGCTATTTAATTAGGGGCAAATCGGTTCGGATTTATATATAGCCCCCATACAAATGTCGCTCCCGATTTGACATTTTCCGCTCTAGAAACCACATATTGTACCCAATTTTCTTTAAATTTGGCACAACATCTTATAATCCAACTAGAAACACCAATGCAAAAATTGGATAAGATCGGTCCAGATTTGGATATAGCCCCCATACAAATGTCGCACCCGATTTGACATTTTCCGCTCTAGAAACCACATATTGTACCCGATTTTATTTAAATTTGGCACAACATTTTATAATAAACATTTTATCTAAATTTGATAATAATTTAGATATAGGCCCCATACAAACGTCGCTCCCTATTTCACTTTTTCCGCTTTAGAAACCACATATTGTACCCGATTTTCTTTAAATTTGGCACAACATCTTACAATCCAACTAGAAACACCTATGCAGAAAGTGGGTAAGAACGGTTCACATTTAGATATAGCCCCCATACAAATGTGGCTACCGATTTGACATTTTCCGCTCTAGAAACCACATATTGTGCTCGATTTTCTTTAAATTTGGCACAACAGCTTATAATTCAAGTAAAAAACCTAGTGTGAAAGTGGCTAAGATCGGTTCAGATTTAGATATAGCGCAAACACAAATGTTGCTCCCAAATGTTTAACCGATTTTGGCCAAACTATACATATTATATTTCACCTATTTCGTTCCAGATTTCAATATCCCCCATACAAATGTCCTTTCCGATATAACATTTTTTGTCAAGCACATACATTTACAGGATACAAAAATCCTAGCCGTTTTCACTTTTTCACCGAATTAAAAAGTATTCGGATTGAAAGTGGAGTGTATCATAGAGTCGGCCCCGCCCGACTTTAGACTTTCCTTACTTGTTTATTACCTTTATAAATTATTATTAAATAAATTATTATTTTATAAATAAACAGCGTTAAATATTGTATATTTAAAACATTCTTGCTTAGAAAGTACAAATATATTGCTTTATTAATGTCCTTAAAATATTTATTTTTTTAAATATTAATACAACATAATTTAAATTTTATTATCTAATTTTATTAGCTAGCATCAATTTATTTAATACTAATTTAATTTAATACTTATTTGCATTATATATTATTATATTAACTAAATGTTTTGTTAAGTTTCCTATTGACAGTTCTATCGAACAAAATGTTCTACTTCACCACTCACAACAGAAGATAACTAAAATGGTTAGCACCAATTAGAAGGTTCGCTGTTCTACACCCGGTAGCGGCGGATTTTTTAAAACAGAAATGGAAACTAGTGAAAAAGTAGATCTTTTTGTCACTACCAAAATATTTAGAATAAAATTGCATCGACAAAAACTTAATAACATTTTTGAATTTGGTTAAAAACTGAAATTAAACAAAGACTAAAGAATTATTCTGTGATCGTATCCTTTTTAGAAATTAGGCCAAAGTTGGTATTTTTCAATTTAAAAGAAAATTAATGTAATAATATTTTTTGTGTTTATTTTTTTTTTTCTAACATAATTTTACGTAATGAGCAGATATTTTTTCTGTAACAGATTTTTTTTGTATTACAGATACTGAAGAAGTAACTTCTTTTTTCGAATTTGTTTTTAGTGATTTTGAAAAAAAAAAATATGTTGTGTTAGGAATTGTGTAGTGTTAGAATAATTGTTGCAGATTGGTTGGGTTGAAAGTGGTTGAAATCAGCCCAGAAGGAAAAAAATTCCCTAACAAGGACAAGGAAATACCCCCAAATATATAGATTATCTAAGTATTTTTTAAATCTCTGCTTTATTTATATTTATACATTCCACGAGAGTATTATGTCTTTGTGCATTTTTTTTTGTAACACCCAAAAGGAAACGAGTTAGATTCATCGTTTATTATACAGATCGGCTTAGAATCACTATCTGAGTCGATTTAGCAATGTCTGTCTGTCTGTCCATCTATTGTTGTAATCAATTACAGGTCGCAATTGTAGTCCGATTGGCATAAGTAAGTTTTGTGGATCAAGGACGAACGATATTTAATTTGTGGCAAATCGGTACAGATTTAGATATAGCCCCCATAGAAATGTCGCTCCCGACTTGACTTTTTCCGCTCTACAAAGCACATATTGTACCCGATTTTCTTTAAAATTTGCACAACGTCTCATAATCCAACTGAAAACACCTATGATTAAAGTGGGCGAGATCGGTTCAGATTTAGATATAGGCCAAATACAAATGTGCCCCAAATGTTTAACCGATTTTGGCCAAACTTTACATATTATATTTCACCTATAAACATACATGGTGTAAGCGGGTCACATCGTTCCAGTTTTCAATATACCCCCAGGCAAATGTCCTTTCGATTTAACATTTTTACGGTATTGAACTGCAATGAGATGGAAAGTGGAGTGTATCAAATAGTCGGCTCCGTCCGACTTTAACGTTTCCTTACGTGTTTAAATTAATTGCATACATTCTTCTTAAAGCGTGAAAGCACAAAAAAAGAAAATAAAATGTTTAGGGGGTGAAGTTGGACCAAAAATTGGTAAAATTGGTACCAATGATAATACAACAGCTAGAAACATGAAATTCAGAGTAGACATCCCTCTAATTGCATAGACACGTAAAATAGAGGATTATTATACCCTCCACCAAAGTTTGTCATTCCGTTTGAAATATCGACCTGAGGCCCTATAAAGTATATATATTGTTGATCGTCAAATTCTAAGACGATCTTAGCCATGTCCGTCCGTCTTTTGAAAGCACGCTAGCATCTAAACAAAAGGAGCTAGGACGTCCAAACTTACCATAAATGAGCCGTAGATCGGCTGGGATTGCAACTGGGCGAAATCGGTCCAAAAAAATTGTTCACTCGCACGGAAAATAAGTATTTCATCATGTTTTTCAATATGTCTGCTTAAATTTAATTTATATTGAGTATGCACATTACCGTTATAACATAAACGTTTACCATAAAATGATCCTTATTCGTAGTGGGGAAATGGAAGAAAAAGGGATAAAAATGATACCTTACAAACGACTACGGCTAGAAACACGAAATTCGGTGTGTACATTCCTCTATTTGAGTTGATACATAAAATAAAAGTATTTTTTCAAATTCATACTTTTAAGTGGCTGCACCCAGAATAATGAAATTTGGTGTATAGATCCTCTGAACATCCTACTTTTAGGTGGTAACATGAAAAAAAGGAACAAAAATGGTACCAACGACAATTCCAAATTCGTACTTTATTTTTTTACTTTAACAATATTATTTTTTGTTTTGGCTTGACTATATTTAAACAAATGTAGCATTTTCCTGTAATGTTACTGCACTTCCGTGAATTTTTAATACTTTTAACCTGATATACCAATTTTACCAATAAAATCATTATCTCATGATGTACTTAAGGGTTTTCGTAAAAATACAGAAGATTACAAACATCATTGTACTTATATTCCAGGACTTTACTATAGTTTTTTAATATAACTTCTGAGAGGCATGAAGAAAATCTTCAAGTTATATACTTCTTCTCGTGCATCACTGTATATTCAATGCATAAATGGTGGTGGTGGTGGTGCCGTAGCAACAGCAGCAGCAGAATCAGTGGAGCGAACATTCTTACATGAATATGCATTTAAATAATGTAGTCCCCTTGCAGTAGAGAAGTATGTAAATTACACATATTTTTCTCATACACAAATACACGCGCGCACTTACATACACACTTCCGCATATTAATACGAAAACAAACAGACAATGTATGTTAGCAGAACATACAGGTTATTGTTATACGAGCACACACACGCCCGCACGGACACACACAAATGCCTGGATGCTGTATGTGTGGCTATGCATGTGTGCACCCATATGATAATGTCAATGTATGCTTATGAGAATATCTCTGAGAAGGTTGTGTTGGGTGGGGGGATATTGGTTGATAAAAAAGCAGCAGCAGCTGCTGCTGCTGCTGCTACTGATGTGGTCTTTTCTGTTTTTGTAGTCGTTGTTGTTGTTGGTGGTGGTGATGGCGCTGATGTCGGTAGGTAATATACTTTTAAACAATGAGCACACTAAATATTCGTGACAACACAACACCCACCCCACCCCCTCCTAAATGTGTAGCTGCAACTGTGTGTGGGTCTCCGTGCATGCAGCAGTAGGTACGTGTATCCGTGTACCTCTCTGTCGTTGGTGTGTTCTTTGCCGAACTCGTATGTCCTTATTTGTATGCTGTAAAAATAAAGTTATGCATCTGTTAATGACAATAAGAATTTATTTAACCGAAAATGCTGTTTTTTTTCTGTCGACATTTCTTTCAACAGGATAACTACGCTTGGTGGTGCGTTTCAAGCTGCATTGTCAAAGGACTTAATTTGATTTTTTCAGCAAGATTTTTATAAATCACAATTTATTTTATTTACACATTTTGTGGACCCGAATATCAGGCTCAAGACAATTTTACTTCTATGTTCTATAGAAAGCAAATTTATTTACAAATGCCTTAATGACATTTAGTACTTGACTGCTAGCCATCCCAGCGTAAATAAATAAATTACGACCATTTTAGTAAGAATCCCTGTTCTGGAACATATTTATCCACTTACTAAACTTGCCAGCCATAATTTTAGGAGACACTTTTTTCTATATAATTCCAATATTTCATTATGAAATCTTATTTTTTACATTTTAAGTAGGGTTTGTATTTTCCCGTACTTTTTATTTCCCGGGACGGGAATTATTTTTTCAATTTCACGGGATCCCGGGACAGAGTCGGATATCTTCAACATATTGTTTACCATGAGCTAAGCTTATTTTTTTCCAATGAAACATTCACTTTTTATACCCTCCACCTCCAGGATGGGGGTATACTAACTTTGTCATTCCGTTTGTAACACCTTGAAATATCGACCTGAGACCCTATAAAGTATATATATTCTTGATCGTCATAAAATTCTAAGACGATCTAGCCATGTCCGTCCGTCCGTCCGTCCGTCCGTCCGTCCGTCCGTCCGTCCGTCCGTCCGTCTGTTGAAAGCACGCTCGCATCTAAACGAAAGGCGCTAGAATGTTCAAATTTTCCATAAATGCGTCTTATAGTCGTAGATCGATTGGGATTGAAACGGGGCGAAATCGGCTCAAAGGGAAAAATTGTTCCCTCACAAGGACTTAAAATACCCATAATAATCCCTAATATTTTAGCGTATTTAAGCATGTTTTTTTAATATATGTCTGTTCATATTTGCTTGATATTTGATATGCGCATTCCCCTTATAGCAAAAACGTGCACCATAAAGTGATTCTTATTTGTAGGGGGTGAAATGGGGCAAAAAAGGGATAAAAATGGTACATATTAAACGACAACAGCTAGAAACACGAAATTCGGTATGTAAATTCCTCTGATTGAGTAGATACATAATATAAAAGTATTTTTTCCAAATTCGTACTTTTAAGGGGTAAAATGGGAATAGAGGGATAAAAATGGTATCAACCAAACGGCTGTACCTAGAATAATGAAATTCGGTGTATACATTCCTCTGACTGTGAAGACACGGCAAATAAACTGATTTTTCTAAATTCGTACGTTTTGGGGTCAAAATGGAAAAAGGGGATAAAAATAGTACCAATCAAATGACCGCAACTAAAGTCATGAAATTCGGAGTATACATTCCTTTGTCCACGTAGACATGAAAAATAAAAAGTTCTTTTCTAAATTCGTACTTTCTAGGGATACAATGTGTACGGAGGGATGAAAATGGTACAAACCAAACTGCTACACCTAGAATAATGAAATTCGGTGTATACATTCCTCTGACTGCGTAGACACTTACAATAAACGGAATTTTTGAAATTCGTACTTTTTGGGGTTAAAATGAAAAAAAAGGGATAAAAATAGTACCAATCAAATGACCGCAACTAAAGTCATAAAATTCGGAGTATACATTCCTCTGACTGCGTAGACACGGAAAATTAACGGATTTTTCAAAATTCGTACTTTCAAGGGATACAATGGTACAGAGGGATAAAAATAGTACCAACTAAACGACTACGCCTAGAATAATGAAATTCGGTGTATACATTCCTCTGAGTGTGTAGACACGGAAAATAGACGGATTTTTCGAAATTCGTACTTTTTGGGGTTAAAATGGAAAAAGGAGATACAAATAGTATCAACCAAATGACCGCAGATAGAGTCAGGAATTCGGAGTATATATTCCTCTGACTGCGTAGACACGGAAAATAAACGGATTTTTCGAAATTCGTACTTTCAAGGGATACAATGGTACAGAGGTATACAAATAGTACCAACTAAACGACTATAGCTAGAATGATAAATTGCTAATTGCGTAGAAACGTCAAGGTGGTAAAAATGGTACCAACCAAATGGCAGCAGCTGGAATCATGGAATTCGGTGTATACATTCCTCTGACTGCATAGCCAAGCAATATAAAAAGTTTTTTCCAAATTCGTACTTTTTCTTTTACGACAAAAACTGGTTGAATCATGAAGTTAGGTTATTTTGCACTATGTACGTCTGATAATGGATTTTCAAAATTGGTACTTTTGGAATTAAAATAGAATGGAAATACAACCAACTGTAGCACCCACTATCTACCAATATTTATGGTATTTAAGCCTTTTGAAAATAAAAATATAAGAATAATTATTTTTTGAATTGACGTATTGGTAGCTTTGCGTATAAGCGTGGTTTGAATACGTGGTTAAAATATTATATTTATTTATAAAATTATTTTTTCAATATTTGTATTTGTTTTGGTTTGGCTATATTAAAAAATGTATATTTTTCTGTAATATTACTGCACTTCTACGATAACCGACAATCTCTGTGGAATGCAATCCATGGTGGAGGGTATATAAAGTTCGGCCCGGCCGAAGTTAACACCGTTTTTACTTGTTATTAAAGTAAAATAAATATTTATTTCACAACGAACCGTAATACAGAATTCATATAATAAAGAGATCACTTCAAATATCTTTTCAAGTTCAAAAATTAATGAAATGTATGTATGTACATTAGACTGGGTCGCCGTCCATACAAATGGAAAAACAAGTTCTAGTCACCCCATGAAAATAAAGTTTGGATTGTTTAATGATGATTTGCAAAATATTTCGTTCCTAGAAAAATCATGTTTTTCCTGTGTAATTTTTTTGTATTACATTTTTTCCAAAATATCTTTTCTGAAATAATAGACCCTTGAAAGCACTTTAAATGAAAATTTTGATTCTTGTCTCAGAGTAATTTATTGGTCGAATTATTGGACATTTATAATATTTTTTCTGAATTTTCACAGTGATTACTGAAAACTTTTCGTATTTGGTGGCAGTATATTATTAATAAAATAGCTGCAGTGAATACCTTTCGAATGATGCCTATATGATGAACATCGGAAGGAAATTGACGTCACAGCGCTCGTTTTTTTGTAAAAAGAGTTTGAACATTTTGGCTCTGAAAAGCCATCTCCTGTATTAAATTATTTCACAAATGTAGATTCAGTAACGTCATTTATCATCCGATATTCATCATTTAGGCATCATTCGAAAGGTATTGATTCCTCCTATTTTTAGCTCTGAACTTGAAAACCCGTAAAAATAAATATAAACGCCCAATAATTCTACCAATGAGTAATTCTAAGACAAGAATAACAATTTTTATTTAAAGTCCGTCCAAGGGTCTATTAACTCAGAAAAAAATTTGGACAAAAATGCAACATAAGAGGTGTTTTCAGGAGCGTTTAGCTCACAGATGGCTTGACCCAGTGACGAAATAATCTGTAGATCATCATTAAATAATCCAATCTTCATTTCTGGGGCGTG
Source organism: Polietes domitor (assembly GCA_947397865.1). NCBI lineage: Eukaryota > Metazoa > Arthropoda > Insecta > Diptera > Muscidae > Polietes > Polietes domitor. Next base: position 18,562,224 of record OX377619.1, on the reverse strand, counting down.
ACCGCTGTAAATTTATTTCCGTGACCCATCGTATTAAGATCCATCCTGAATGAAGAGCAGACAATGCATTTAATGCCTCATCAGATATTTCTTATTTTATTGGAAAATTTGGACGAGCCGGAGTACGATCTTTCACATTCAACAGATGTACAAAATTTACTTTGTCCGGATTTTAAATTTTTTCATATGGAGTTTGACAGGCAGAATTGTGGAAATAATGGCAAGATGTGCGAAGAAATATGCAAAAGTTTGTACTGAATTCCCGTGGAATTGCCGTACGAATTTCCCGGGATATGGAAATGAAAAATATGCGAATTCCCGGGAATTTTCCCGCTGGAAATCCCGGGAGGCAAACTCTAATTTTAAGCAATGTTCAATATAAATATTTTACTTTAAAAATACACAAAAATCTGCTGAAGTACGGAGAAAAATAAGAAAATCTACCCGTTAAAGTTAATTTATCGGCCTAAAATCTATATTTTCTATCGATCTCAATGAAATTAGTAGTATTTCACTTTTTATACACTAACTATTTCGTCCAAATCGGTTTAGATTTTTAAATATCCCTCATAGTATGTGTCTTCCATTATATGTGACGTATGAAGCAGAAAAATACAGCTTCTATAAAAACTTGGACCACTTTGGTAAGGACAGAACAAGAGCTTTAAGAAATTGTAATAGCGAATCACTATTTACGGTTTATTACATGTAAAACAAAAAATCATAAATACGTATCTTTTTGAAAATAAATCATATACAAAAATTAATATATGTACTGAAGGAAAAAATGTCTGCAAGTTTTTGCATTTTTGTCCCAAGAAATACCTAAATTTCCAATGTGTTGAAAATATGTTCTAAATGTGGGATTTTTTTCTTAATTAGTGGCCATTTCTTTGTTTACCACAAGGATGTGGCGGTACCTTCTGAGCAAGGTTACATGCGGGGTACTATATACAAAACATTTCCTAATTGATGCTTTGCGAATTTGCCTTGAATTTTGTGGACAAACAATTTTATTGAAAAATTTGCAATTTTGAAGAGGATTTTCCGTGGAAGTTGCTGCCTCAAAAAGGATAGCCGATGAGTCTAGGTTATATTCTCATTAAGAAAAATAATATAAATGTTTGTCTGCAGCAAGAAACAAAATAATTTACAAGCTAAATTATGATGTCATCTTTCACTGGGAAAAATATAAAAAAATACCTTTATTTAATGTTTTGTTTTTCGAATTGTATAAGAAGTGATCAAAGTAACACATTAGTAGATTGCTACTCTGGATCCTTTGTTTTAGTTAGAATTTTATAAATAATCTGACTTATACACGATCCGAAATTCGACCAAATATTGATCGTAAAAAATATTTTTTGTAACCCAAATATATTATAAACTAATTCAGGTATATATGTAAATGCAAGAGCACTATAATGGTGCCAAATATACATAATTGTGATTATGACAGTCATTTGAAAATATGGCATGACTTTGAAGGATATGTTTTCACTGGATAACATTGGATACAAAGATAACATTGCAGCATCATACTCCATTTGTGTTTGGATAACCTTCTCAAGCTTATTAGCCCGCTTCGCCAGGCAAAAAAAACGGTAAAATTAAAATCAACTTTCATATTGAGTTTTCTGTATATCGGTAATATATGTACCAACAATCAAATTGTAAATACTATTTTCGTTTTCTTGACGTAAGTCGGCTGTTGACGAATGAATATTTCTCTTTTTATAAGCTTTCTTTACTATTGTGCTAAGAAAATTCACACAAAACGTGTAATTTTACAAAATTCAAATCAAAAATGGTCCATCTTTCAAAGGGTCACGCTCACTTTCCGCCCATCTTTGCACAACTATTTACACTGGATCAACTCAAAAAACAAAATTTCAGTACTCTAGGTATCATAGAACTGACAATATTCGATAATATGTTTTAACTTCGTATGGGAGGTACCACGCCCACTTTTCCAATACCGCTCATTTTTGGAACAACTATGCATACTGATGCTAGATGTACTTACACAAAATTTCAGCACTGTAGGTGTCCTAGAACTGACAATATTCAAAATTGGGTTTTAACTTCGTATGTGAGGTGCCACGCCCACTTTTCCAATACCACCGATTTTTGGCACAACTACGCATATTGATGATAGATGTACTTACACAAACTTTTAGCACTCTAGCTGGCATAGAACTGACAATATTCAATAATAGGTTTTAGCTTCGTATGGGAGGTGCCACGCCCACTCTTCCAATACCGCCCATAAAAAAACAAATAAAACCGCAATTCGTGTGGGAGGTGCCACGCCCATATAGACTATTTTCACCACCAGTTCAGGATGAGCATACTGTAAAAATTTCAAGAAGATCGGTCCAGTAGTTTAGGCTTCTATAAAGAACAAACAAACACAGATTCATTTTTATATATAGATAAAAACTACGCAAAAGTATTAAAAAATCATGATTTTTATACACTCCACGAGAGTATTATGTCTTTGTGCATTTGTTTATAACACCCAAAAGGAAGCGATATAGACCCATTGTTAAGTATACCGATCGACTTAGAATCACTTTCTGAGTTGATTTAGCAATGTCAGTCTGTCCGTCTGTCTGTCCATCTATTGTTGTAATCAAATTACAGGTCGCAATTATAGTCCAATCTTAACAAAAATTGGCACAAATAAGTTTTGTGGATCAGGGACGAACGCTATTTAATTTGAGGCAAATCGGTTCAGATTTAGATATAGCGCCCATAAAAATGTCGCTCCCGATTTCACATTTTCCGCTCTAGAAACCACATATTGTCCCCGATTTTGTTTAAATTTGGCACAACATCTTTTAGTCCAACTAGAAAAATCTATGCAAAAATTGGATATGATCGGTTCAGAGTTAGATATAGCGCCCATACAAATCTCGCTCCCGATTTGACATTTTCCGCTCTAGAAACCACATATTGTTCTCGATTTTCTTTAAATTTTGCACAACATCTTATAATCCAACTTGAAACGGTTATGCATACATGTGGCATAACATCTTATAGTCGAATTAAAAGCATCTGTGCAGAAATTGGGTAAGATCGGTTCAGACTTAGATATAGCCCCCATACAAATGTTGCTCTCAAATGTTTAACCGATTTTGGTCAAACTATACATATTATATTTCAATTATTTCGTTCCAGATTTCAATAAACCCCCATACAAATGTCCTTTCCGATTTAACATTTTTTGTCAAACACAAACATTTAAATGATACACATCTCCTTCCCGTTTTCACTTTTTCACCGAATTAAATTGTATTCGGATAGAAAGTGGAGTTTATCATAGAGTCGGCCCCGCCCGACTTTAGCCTTTGCTTACTTGTTTTTAAATAGCGAGGAAAATCCTTTTCAGATTAGGTAATAATTTAGTTCGTTTTATTTTATAATAGCTCAAATCTTATTGAAGAAAATCTATGTTTAAATGTAGAAGTTATGGACGTTTTTTAGAAGTCCATATCGTCTTCATATAAGACTAAATTAATTAAAGTATGCAATACATACGACCTTTTGACGTGGTTGAGATTTGCAAAATGGAACGCTATACTATTAATAAACTGCAAGAAATTTACGTGGAAATTTTTCGAGAAGAGATCGGCCTTCAGTTCAGCCTATATAAGCTCATTTTCATCTCGGTGGCTACGTCAATAAGCAAAATTTCCACATATGGGGTTCAGAGAACCCACACGTGACTATTGAGAAGTCAATGCATCTACAACGAGTCACTGTTCGGTGTGGATTTTGGGCTGTGCTAAAAATTGGGTTGATTGTCGTTGTAGTCATATGAATGATATTGTGTTCCATTATTAAATGACAAAGTTCAATCTTTCCAATAAAACCAGAAATTTTATAGTATAATCAGTACCTTTTTATAGCAGATTCTTATTTAAATTTTATATTTTTACCATTCGACAAAAATTGGAATATTAGTAAAAATTAAAAACAATATATTCATAAAAAGGATTGGTGTTGAGTGTACCTCAATGCTTACATATTCATTATTATTATTTATTATTCATATTTAAATAACTATATTTTCTAATATAAGTTTTACAGTCGTTCCAACTTCTAATTTATACTATAATACAGTATTTACAACTTCGAAAAATCATGATATCTGTGTCAACTTTCATTGGAGTACAACTATACTAGCAGGAGTGAGAAGAGTTTGTGAATATGCATCATTTAATAGACTAAGGGATCATAAGAAAGTATTTAAGGGCGAATTTTATAAATGCTATAGGAAAGTTTTCAAAAAAAAAAAAACACATAAAATTCAGAAAAATGCATGAAATCTTTATTTGAATCGATAGTATGGTCCATATAATTTAATGTTTGAAGATTATTTCATGCAAATGTTGACCTTGACTGCGCCTCAAATGGTCCATCCGCTTATTCCGATATTGGTATTTCCACGTTTTTGAGTAACAGAGGCCCAATTGCTGCGAACGGCGACGAATCGATAATTGATGGTCATCATTAACACTGACCGATACAGCTGCGATATTTTCTTCAGTTCGCACTCTACGTAAGCGTGTTGGTGGTTTAATGTCCAACAATGTAAATTTTGTGCGAAATTTAGTCACAATAGCCCGAATAGCCGCTTCAGTGGGTCGATTAAACTGTCCATAAAATGGAAGCGCGCGATGAACTTTCTTAACGGAGCACGCTTTTTGATAATAAAATTCAATAATTTGCAGGCGTTGTTCGTTTGTAAGACGATTATGGTTAAATTATAGACCAAACTGAAGATGTTTGACAGTCAAACAAAACACGAAACGTGCGTCAGCTGTTTAAACCAGACTTTTCATAAAGATAATAGCTAAGCAATCACTCTTTATTAATCTTAAGTTGCAGTTTTTGGCAATATTTTCATTATTTTCGAATGTGAAACCTACACCACATCAAAAAATAAAGTGAAATGATAATAATGTTGAGGAACGTTTTAACAAAATAATAAAAATTGATGTATTCTTCTAAATAAGGGAAATTTTCTCATTATTAAAAAAGTTTTTTAAATCAGAAACAATGTCACATTTCAAAATTTCAGAATTTTATGACGCTAAATAAAAAGTTATAGGGTTTTGGCCATAAGTTACCACTGTGCATTGGTATAATTTTACGTAGTTCTAAACTGTTGCGGTCAACATAGTTCTTATAGTCATTGATTCATTATGTTCTATTAAATCAAGACACACAAAATTGCTTATGGAAAAAGTTTAAAAAATAATTTATTTGTACTATAAAGTAATAAAAATAAGTTCAACCACTCCTGTTTATACGTTATGGTCTACACATTTAGAAAATCTCAAGTAGTTTGAGAATATTCGACAAACATGCCGTGTTCGGATTATACTGCCATAAATATACTTTACAAAAACAATAAGAAACAAGTATTAATAAATAATGTAATATCAAATTTGAGCTTAGGACAGCAAAATCAATTAGAAAATATTATATAAAATGGTTGTAAAGTAGTGTAATTAAAAAGTTATGGCTACCAATTTGGGTCCGCATTTTAAATGTAGATTTTTTAAGTAAGTATCATTGGAGGATGATTATAATACATATTTATTCAAATTGTGGCATTTGCATACCTCTCCATATTGTCATGCATACCTGAAACATACATCCCCGAAGGATCAAGAGGAAACATCGAGCACAATCCAAAAACCACTGCAAAGTCCCTGCAGCCTTTGCCAGTGCTGTGTGTCGTATGAGTGATGTGATTCCACTTTCATATTTCAAATAATAAGTATACGTTCCGATGTTCAAAGTGAATTATATTTATTTTTAGCTTTGTCTGCAGTACATGAAGGTAATTCAATTCCCATTTCTCATTCATAATTGCATTTGACTTCCAGTCTGGCTGTCAGCCTTTTTCCACATGATGTATAATGATTAGAGGTCGCCCACCTCCTCCCTTCAACCAAGGGCTAGTAACATCATAACACAGCCTTATCGTACATTTTCATATATATAATGATACGAAATTATACATATTTTGCATAATTTTCTAATTTAATAATTTTTATTGCCTTGTTAATGTAAATTTTATTACCAATATTGCCTGTGTGTGCGTTTGTTCCCCGTCTCCCTGTGGCCAGCAGTTTCTAAACTTCCCTTTGAGGTTTTTTTTCGCAAACGACAAAAAGAAAATAAAACGAAACAAAACGCAAATGTCTTTTGTTTCGTGAAAACCCAAGAACATCTCTTGAGGAAGACCACAGAAGTCGTGGCATATTTCTGGAACAATTGACTTTAATTGTTCTAATTCTTTGCTCGATGGGAATAAACAAACAAAACAAGAAAAGTAATAAAAAAATGCTCAACCGAAAACAAAGTACTTTAAAAGAAACTTTCATCACAATGATTTGTTCACTTTTTAACATCTGTAGGTGATGTTTGTTGTGTTTCGCATAATGCCCGTAGAAATTTACGTTTAGGCGGAGACTGGGCTTTGGGCTTTTGCTTTATTACCGAAAGCCTCGCAATATATGTAAGCAAATTTCGTTCTGTACATAGAGTTAATAACAAAGACGGTGCCATTTTTCGCTTGTAATTGCTTTGCCTCATAATTACCATGGCAATTAATAATTTGTTTACAAAATTTCACAGCGAAGGGCGTTGCTTAAGACAGGGTCAATGGATCTGCAAATGAAGATTTATTAGTTGTACTTAAGTCGTTGGTAATACACAGCCATTGACCCAACTGTAGAGTATTTACTAGTTGACTTTGACTGTCGGTGTTGTGGGTGACTGATTATTCTAATGAATAATTTCAATTGGTCACCGCCTTGGGGTGCCGCCCTCGTAAATCCATAATGACATTAACGTTAGCGGTATTGCGTATATATGTTTCATTTGTAAACAATGTTTTTATGTCATACAATGCATTTCATTTATTACAAACTCCGGAATGGTGTCCAAAAAAACAATTTAATCCCAAACAAAATTGTATTTTTCTTTAAATTTTGAAAATTTCCACACATATATTGTGTAGGAGGTTTTTAAATGCAAAACATTCCTGTTTCGTGCATATATCCTAAAAAAAAACAGTGAAGCTTTCGCAAAAAATGAAGATAAACGGGGTTCTAATCACAGAATTCGAAAATGGGCAGTTACGAAAGAAGTAAACATTTCCAGAGGAGAGATCTGATATTGAGATAACTTATACTGAAACAAATCTTGTTTGGTTTAAAATGTTATCGTAATTTATTGTTCAATATAAGAACACTGTTCTACAGATGCACTTTGCCCGGAATCAGTGGCAAACGTCAAAAATTGTATAAAAGCTTTGGTAAAACTGATTTAAAATCTAACAAAAATTGAGATGAATATTTTTTCAGAACACAAGAAGAAACACACAAAAAACAAACAAGTAAGGAAAGGCTAAAGTCGGGCGGGGCCGACTATATGATACACTCCACTTTATATCCGAATACAATTCAATTCGGTAAAAAAAAGTGAAAACGGGGAGAATTTTTGTATGTTTCCCAATCATAGGCCTGGTCCTGGTCCAATTTGTCAAATCGAAAAGAATATTTGTACTTGTATAGCGAAATTTGTGTGTGAGCTATATATAAATCTGAATCGATCTAACCCATTTTCACCATGGGTATTTCAAGTTGAAATGTAAGATATTTTGCAAGATTTTATGAAGATCTGTTAAAATATGAGGTTTATAGAGTGGAAAAAGTTAAATCGGGAGTGAAATTTGCGAGGTAGCTATATTTAAATCTGAACCGATCTGACCTATATTCTCCATGGGTGTTTGTAGTGGAAACATAAGAAATTTTGCCAAATTTGAAGAAGACAAGAATATGTGGTTTGTAGACCAGAAAAAATCAAAGCGAGAGCGAAATTTGATTGGGAGCTATATACAAATCTGAACCGATCTGACCAATTTTCACCACAGGTGTTTCTAGATGAAATATGAAATGTTTTGCCAAATCTGAAAACAATCAGATACAATATGTGGTTTCTAGAGCGGCAAAAGTCAAATCGGGAGCGAAATTTGTATGGGGGCTATATATAAATCTGAACCGAGTTGAACTATAAGGTGTTTTGCCAATTAAAAAAAAAATATGTTAGAATATGTGGTATCTAGAGTGAAAGGAGTATATTTAAATCTGAACCAATTTTCTTTAAATTAAAAGCTATCGTCCTTGTACCGAAAAACTTTGGTTCTGTCTACAATTGCGACCTGTATCGTGATTACAAGAATAGATGGACGGACGGACGGACGGACGGACAGACAGACGGACATTGCTAAATCGATTCAAAAATTGATTCTAAGTCGATCGGTATAATTAACAATGGGTCTATCTCCCTTCCTTTTGGGTGTTACAAACAAATGCACAAAGACATAATACTCTCGTGGAGTGTATACAAAATTTTGAGATCCACAATTGAGTTGCTGACAAACTATCAATCCAATTTTTACGTTGCTGGTGTCATTTGAATGGTACGTTAGATGAAATGAACTGTTTGGTTATCCAGCAAAAAGTATCTTGAAATTTTGTGTGTTTATTGACTATTAATGTGGGAATTTGTAAAAAATGGGCGGTACTGGAAAAGTGTGCGTAGCACCTCCCAAATAATGTAAATGAATAACCATATTAATTTTATAAAATCGTTTGTCTGTTTTTAGAATTTTACGCAGATAAGAGATCTATAGGCTATATAAAGGGTGGTTAATTTGTAATGGCTGATGTTGATTTAGAATAAAACACAAATTATTTAGGAAATTAATGTGTTTCTTTTTATTATGATTATATTGGTATGGTTCAATTATGTATGGAACAAAATATCGGCCAAATGGCCGCCTCGACCTCGGCGGCACACCTCCATCCGATGGTCCAAGTTTTCGATGACGCTGAGGCATAATTGAGGTTCTATGCCGTTAATGTGCCGAATTATCTCATCATTTAGCTCTGGAATTGTAGCTGGCTTATCAAATAACCACAAAGAAAGAAGTCCAAAGGTGTCAAATCACATGATCTTGGCGGCCAATTGACATCGCCGCCACGTGAGATAACATGGCCATTGAATTTGTCGCGCAAACGAGCCATTGTTTCGTCAGCTGTGTGGCAAGTGACACCATCCTGCTGACACCACATATCGTCCACATTAATATCTTCCAATCATATAAAGTTCCTTATCATCTCACGATAGCGATGACCATTCACAGTAACTGTAACTAAGGCCCGATGATGCCGCCAGCCCATAAACCGCACCAAACAGTCACTCTTTGTGGGTGCATTTGTTTTTCGACAATCACTCTTGGATTATTATTCGCCCATTGACGATTCCACTGAGGTGATCCAATATGTGATTAAATTGACCGAAAAAAATCTCAAAGTGCACGATATGTTGATTTGAACTCCCATTTTCATAATAAGCCTGAATAACTTAAACGCGTTGCTCGATTGGGTATCTTTCCATGGTTCAAATTGAGTTCGTCTGAAATTGAGAAATGTCCAGTGAAATGCAGAAGAAAACTTGACGTTTACGTGCGGTTCACATTCAACATCGGTCCTTACAATTTAACCACTCTTTTATTCAGTGTAATTCCAACAGGGATCCCTATTATTAGCTTCCTTTTCATTTCAATCGGAATTTAATAACTATCATTTATTTAAGAAGTATTTAACCTCATTAAAATGATTTTTCCAGCATTTCACATGCTTATTTCGGGAAAATCCACACATTTTTTGTAATACCTACATATTGTATGTGTTATATGTTTTCTTTCCCTGCTTGACTTTTGAGCCCCTTCGTGGTGGGGGGTGTTGGCAAACAATAACAAATGAGCACGAGTTTGGCCAAGCTTCAATGGTGTTACACAATAAAAATCATTAATTTCGATTAGAAAAACATTTAATTAACCTCGAAAAAAAGCACACACAAACACTCCTCCGAACACAGACGTTCTTCAACGCGCCTCTGCGTTCACAGTTTTATGCGCGCAACATATGTTGAGGTGTTGAAACTAATGAATGTAAATGTCTTAATTTGTTATTAATGAGCGAACGAAGAGTGTTCGTTCCACAGTTTCTTCAGTGCACAGTGGGCATTCTCATAAACTTATTAAAGTGAAGAAATATTTTACAAATGGGGATGTAGTCTGTAGAATAACATATAGTTTATATGTCTGGGTCTATAAATATTACAGAGCTTCGAATCGATTCAAATCCAAATTCTTTGTTATAGATTTGGTATTTATTTGTGTAAATTCTAAATATGTTTAGAGAATTTAAATGACCCCCATGTTCGATGACGTCATTATTTAGTACTGTCTGGTGAGTTGCAGCGGAAATTGCTTTAATTGTTGTTTGAATCCCACAAGAAAAATCAGGAGCCCAATATCATGAGAACTTTGCGACCAACGAAATGTGGAGTTTCTTGAAATCAGTTTATTGTGGAACTTTAATGCTATTCTGTCATAACAGGACTAAATCTTTTTCCGGCCCACTGTACTAATGGTGAGAAAATAGCAATTCATTAACAATGACAATGGGAATGGATGGAACACATTGACGTATGAGTGATGCGAATGAAATAAATATTAATCATACGTCATTGGTGGATTTTGGTAGTGTTTACTTTTAAAGAGGATATTAGAATTTTAACAAATCTATCAGAGTTTAGCTTTTAAAAATCTAACATGAGGATTTGGGTGTGAATTTCGGACAGAGGGCTTATCGTGTGTTTAGTTTTTCTGTATATAGGGTTGTTATATTTTGGCGAAATTTAAATTTAATTTAGTTTCGATCGAAACTAACAAACACTGTAGATGTGATTGGAATCTCACATGCCAATGCCAAGTTAAAGAAATCCTGACAGTAATTTGAATGTTGAATGGGTTTTGAAAAAGTTAACCTCAAGTTGAATTTTTACACACCACAGGTTGCTGCTGAGAGCCTATGATATGACGTTATGCTAGTCTTTAACTCACACGCCTTGCGGTACAACTTTAAAGCACACTTTGCACTCTCGGCCTAGACTTTTCAATTAAAAAAAACACCTGCAATTTTACTTTTCATTTAAGAAAACATCAACAATTTTAACATGAAAATAAACAAAAGCACACATGTTTGCACATATATGCAATACATTTATTTGTACGGTGTGCAAAAGTACACGTAGAACATTAGGGAGGGTCGTAAAACAAGGCGTTCAATCCACATCAAAGTGAACGATTTTCATAAAAATATACGTTTTTTACTATTTTGGATATACGTAAGGTAAACATCCATCCAGTTTTTTGATGTGCAGTACCGCTTAAAATTTTCATCCCGCATAATTCCGTTTTTTTTTATAAAAAAATGTCCCGCTTTTTTGTTTTACATTATTTTTGGTACGTTAACGATTAAAAACTGTCACTTGAAAATGTGATGGTAAAAGTCCACAATTTCTAAAATATTTAATTAATTCTAAATGTTGGCTCTAGTTTTAAGGTATTTAAGATTTTTATACCCTACACCACTTCGTGGTCTAGGGTATTATTAATAGTAATTTATTCTATACTTTGATAAAATTTAATTCAATATTGCCATGTTCATTTGATTAATTTAAAACATATATTAACAAGACATGACATAAAATGCCAAACATTTTCTGAAAGGAAACCATAGCTGGTATAAAAACCACTTTCAATAATATAGCCGTTTGCTTGACAGGTTCCCAGGCACATGTAGATCGCGTTTTCGTCTGTTACCAAAAATAAATACAAATTGTGTATATACTTTTTTTTACTTTTTGAAGATCTCATCTAAGAGAAACATTAAAACTAGTAAAAGGGCGTTTATTTCGGCCATGCCTAATTTTATATACCCCCAACAGAATTACCGATACTTCTTTGTGTAGAAGCCAAACTACACGCCGATAAATAAATAAATAAATTGTGTTGATTTATTGGTGAAAAATTGAAAAAAAAAATAATTTTTTATTTATATCTTCGAAAAATCCGCTTAAATAACATAAATGTTTTTTGTTTATTTAGTTATTTTCAGTAAGTCCTAGGCAAAAACTTTATTCCTCTCGACTACTTTTAAATACTTACAATCCTCACAGTCCACACAATCAGTGAAGCCTGAAGTTCACGATTCCAGATAGAGCCGTTTTATTGGCACCATCTGCCTCCTTCCCCATTGTGATCGTAATGGTACGAATTTTGAAACATTCGTTTTTGTTTCACACGCCAAACAAAGTCAGCCAGTCATAAATATAAATTACAACTTAGTTTTTTATATTTAATTTTTTCCCCAGATTTTTACGATCCGGCTTTTTTTTTTTGAATTCATAAATCCCAGTAATAGATGGTCAGGTTAGCCATACGTTTAAAAAGAGAGCATTTATTTTTTATTTTTTACGAAAATTCCAATTTTCGCCTTATAGATACCTTATAATTTATACTTTCATTTGGAAAATATTTGTCCGATGACAATTAAAGGTAATCATGAGGGCTACAAACTTTCACATAATATTTATTTTTTTTCTTATTCGAAAAAATAATAAAAACATAGAAAAAATCGGTCAATATTGTTTTGTTACATTTTTAATATCTCACATAATAACGGAGAAAACAATGTGTACATTTACACACTTATATTAGATAAGTAAAAATGGTGTTAAGTTCGGCCGGGCCATGGATTGCATTCCACAGAGGTTGTCGAGTGCAGAAATATTACAGGAAAATATAAACTTTTTTAATATAGCCAAACCAAAACAATTACAAATATTGAAAAAAATAATTTTATAAATAAATAGAATATTTTTATTATTTCAAACCGCACTTATAACGCAAGGCTACCAATATGTTTATAATATATATGTCGAAATAATTCAAAAAATAAATATTATAATATTTATATTTTCAAAAAGATTAAATGACATAAATATTGGGTGTTACACTTGGTTGTATTTCCATTCAATTTTAATTTCAAAAGTACAAATTTCGACAATCCATTATCTCACGTACATAGTGCAAAATAACCTAACTTCATGATTCAAACAATTTTCGCCGTAAAAGTAAGGCAAGTCTAAAGTCGGGCGGGGCCGACTATATGATACACTCCACTTTATATCCGAATTCAATTCAATTCGGTAAAAAAGTGTTTCCTAATCGAAGAAATTCCGTGAAAATACGTAGTTTCTGGGCGGAAAAACTCAAGGGAGCGAAATTTTTATGGGAGCTATATATAAATCTGATCCGATCTAATACATTTTCAACACAGGTGTTTCTAGTTGAAATATAAGATGTTTTGCCAAGTCTATCTAGAGAGAAAAGAGTCAAATATGGTTCTGGCCACAATTGCGACCTGTATCGTGATTACTAGAAGAAATGGACAGACAGACAGACGGACATTGCTAAATCGATTCAAAAACTGATTCTAAGTCGATCGGTATAATTAACAATGGGTCTATCTCCCTTTCTTTTGGGTGTTACAAACAAATGCACAAAGACATAATACTTTGTATAAAAAAGTACGAAATTGGAAAAATCTTTTTATTTTGCATGTCTATGCAGTCAGAGGAATGTATACACCGAATTCCATGATTCTAGCTGCGGCCATTTGGTTGGTACCATTTTTATCCCCTTTTTCCTTTTTTACCCACTTAAGAGTACGACTTTCTAAAATCTATTTATTTTACATGTCCACGCAAGAAAAGGGATGTATACTCCGAATTTCATGACTCTAGCTGCGGTCATTTTGTTGATACTATTTTTATCCCCCTTTTCCATTTTAACCCTAAAAAGTACGAAGTTCAAAAAAATAATTTATTCTACGTGTCTACGCAATCAGATTAATGTATACACCGAATTTCATTATTCTAGGTGCAGCCGTTTCGTTGGTACCATTTTTATCCCTTAATTCCCATTTTACCCCTTAAAAGTACGAATTTGGAAAACATAGTTTTATATTACGTATCTTCTCAGTGAGAGGAATATACACTCCGAATTTAGCATTTCTAGCTGTTGTCATTTGATAGGTACCATTTTTATGACTTTTTGCCCCATTTTATCCCCTACGAATATAAACCACTTCATGGTGCTCGTTTTCGTTGTAGTGGGAATACGCACACCCAATATCAAGTAAGTACAGGCAGACATATTGAACAAATATGATTAAATACCCTAAAATATTAGGGTTTATTATGGGTCTTTTTATTACTTGAGAGGGAAAACATTTTCCATTTGGGCCGATTTCGCCCAGTTTCAATCCCAACCGATCTACGACTATAAGACGCATTTTCCTAGCACCTTTCGTTTAGATGCAGCATGCTTTCAACAGACGAACGTCTGGACATGGCTAGATTGTCTTAGAATTTTATTTCAAGGTGTTGCAAACGAAATGACAAAGTTAGTATATCCTCATCCTGGAGTTGGGGGGTATAAAAATGAAGATATTTAAATTATTTATCACATTTTCTATAAATAGCGCCAACGCTTTAAAAATTAAATAAAATTATTCATTATTTTGTATTTATTTAGTAGTATCTGGCATCTTAAAAAAGAAAATAAGGTTTAATTGGAGAAAATCTATTTATAAATGTAGCGGTTACGGACCTTCATGTAGAAGTGCATGTGAACTTCACGTATGACTAAATCAATTTAAGCAAAAACTTCATAAAAAATTGACACAATATTTTTTAAATTCTATAACTTCTTGTTTTTATCGCTAAAATATATTGCAAAATATGATATCTAATTTATAAAGCGTTTTTCTCGCTGTTTATAAAAGATTAAAAAAAATAAAATTGATTTGAACTGGACAATATCCTTGCTCAAGACCATTTTGCTTCTATATTTAATAGAACGCAAATTTATTTACTCGTTTGCTTCTCGTTTCGCTTCTCGTTCGTTGGTGAGAATCATTTCCTTAAAGAGGCCTGATGTTGAAAAGTTTGATGTTGAAAAGTCGCTGCGAAGCCACTTGAAAAGACTTTTAACATGTTCGAAATCATGATCGTGGTAGTCTGCAGCCAAGTAATAAATGTCACCATGCCATTTATAAATAAATTTGCATTCTATTAAATATAGAAGCAAAATGGTCTTGAGCCAGGACAATATCCCAGTCTAAATCAAATATTGATTGCAGACCAAAAAAATGCAAACGAAAAAACTAAAAAAAATAAAATTTAAATCCTTTGCGTCTACAAAGAGTGACAGATTTTCCACATGTTTTATACGAAATAATATTACCCAAAATAATAGAACCTAATTTTTATGATTTTTTGTGCCACAAAAAACGATTTTTGTAGAAAAATCATATTTTCTCAAATTTTTGAGACTATTCCTAAACCACTGCTTCTATGTGAAATTCGCAACATCATCATAAATAGCAATCATCATAAGTGGGACTTATATATCCATGGATAGAGTATTCTATAAAATTATTAAAAAATCTTTACACTGTCCACCTGCATTTATGGAACAGAGTAGCGACCCTGTACTTCAGAAAGGGCATGTTGAGTGGTCTGAGCTAGATTTTACAGTGGGTCAAACTTTTCATTTTTTGATCAAATGGAGCATTGAGAAAAAAATGGAGAAGTGAGAAAAGCTGTGTAAGTTAATCTCTGAGAGAATTCTTATTGTCAGAACTATATTGTGGAATCTTCTGAAGTTTATTTTTTTGTGGAAGATCTTAAACCTGTAGCTCCTCTCTGTATGGGTCGATTCGACCATTTTTTCGGAGAAATCAAAAAAGTCCTTTCAAAGAGGACATTTAGGAATTAAAATGTTCTACAAGAGAATTAGTGGGGGTCACCGAAGACGCCAAAGTTGTAGCTGGACTATAACACAGTACAACATTTTTCAGTTCGTTGATTGCCAACTCAATTCTGAGAACAGTATGTGAAATTATACCCAAAAAGAATAATTTCTGCATCATTCGTTTTGTTTTCTTACCTGCCGAAATATTTTTAATATCGATTTGAAGTTAGTACTATCGTATAGGGGAATTTATCACGTTTTAGGCCCTGTTGTTTGACATAGCTCGACAGCCACTAGCCCGATTTAGTTGAAATAAAATTAAGAATTACAATTCCCTTAATCTGTTCATATATTGTTTTCCTATACAAGCAACAGTTTCCAAGTTAAAAATAAGTTTCCAATAAAAAATGAAGAATTTTTTTTTAATTCATAAAAAATACAAAACGGAAATAAGTTTCAAGTGTAGTTACTTTTTCGCAAAGTCACATAACCTATGAGCAAAATGAGACAAAGATCATGAAAATCGATGCACGCGTTTCGCTTTTATTCGCAATTGAGTAAAGGTATGAATTTCAAAAAATAAAATTAAAATAAAAATTAAAAAATTATCATGCAAAAAAAAATTAATTTATAAAAACTTTATGAAAATAAAATAATATGCAATTAATACGCAATTATAATATGCAAAAAAAATAATTCAGAAAATTTTTTTCAATTATTGGCAATATCCATGCTTGCAGAAGTTGGCGCTTGTGGTTCTGATGATCTTGTTTTCTTCGTAGGTTGTTCATATTCATGGTCTGAGTCTGTATCGTCATCCGAGATACACATACTATTCAAGGGCGTGTTTCTTTCACTGTGTCCACCAATTTCAATGTCTTCATCTTCGGTGCTTTCTTCAAACTGCATAATTGTGGAACTCCACCAACAAACCTCCGCAAGCAATGCATCCAATTTTTTGCTTTTGAACCGCTTTTCAATTGGCATGGTCACCTGGTGGAACCTCTCTCCTTGTTCGTCTGATTCCTGAGGTGATTGTGCCAAAAAGGTATCGAGGTGGTGGTGCAAGAAATGCAATTTCAGCGTCATGGATGCACCGATTTTTTCAAAATAATACAGCAACCTGTCCACTCGTTGCTGTATCTCTTCTCGCTGGACACGGTTCTTTCCTAGAACGCCTTCTATTACTTCTTTCAATGCGTTCCATGCATGTTGGTGGTCGTGATGCTCTGAAAGCATATTTGTGAAAGAATCACAATTTCCGAATATCAGGTCCGTTCAGAATACCTGTTTTAAATACATAAGAAAAACGAAAAAATTATAGGTAATGCGAATGTATACAAATGAACAAATTTAGATATGACAATATTTAAATATAGAGTACGATACGTACCGTTTTTAATTTTCTCATCACTGAGTTTCGAAAAGATGGATTTCAAACAGTCAAAGGCGCCGTTAACTTTTTTGACCACCACTTCAACGAATTTCCCAGCTATTCCCAGTTTCATGTGTAGCGGTGGCAACAAAATATCATGCAGGTCCTTTATCATAGGTTCATTGCGTAATTTTAATTGTTTGTTGAGCTCGGGAGTTCTTCCTTTCCAATCTTTACATTGATATTGATTTCCTTTGTATCGTGAATCCCAATTACAAAGGAAGCAGAAGTATTTTGGATATCCGCCCTTTTCTATAATCCCTTGTAGTATGTTGACCACCTTCAGATCGTTTGTATTTTTTATGAATTTAAAAAAAAATTCTTCATTTTTTATTGGAAACTTATTTTTAACTTGGAAACTGTTGCTTGTATAGGAAAACAATATATGAACAGATTAAGGGAATTGTAATTCTTAATTTTTTTAAATTTATTTCAACTAAATCGGGCTAGTGGCTGTCGAGCTATGTCAAACAACAGGGCCTAAAACGTGATAAATTCCCCTATACGATAGTACTAACTTCAAATCGATATTAAAAATATTTCGGCAGGTAAGAAGACAAAACGAATGATGCAGAAATTATTCTTTTTGGGTATAATTTCACATACTGTTCTCAGAATTGAGTTGGCAAATCATGTGTTGTACTGTGTACATGCCCTTTAAGAATTATAGGGTCGCTAGTATGTTCCATTCAAAAAGTGTTAATTTTTTTGGACAATGTAATTATTGGATGATTAACTAAACAGAATTTTTAACGACCTGCTCTAGTGTATGATATGCTATGAAGATAGATATCAGCCGGTCACATATCACTTGCTGTGTCATGGTGTTGCCTTTACTCTCTGTCTCTCTCATGCTGTTGGTTCGCTACACGTGTGTATGGGTATGTGAGCGCATGTTTGTGTGTATGGATATGTGTGTGAATATGTATAAACAAACTCAGACCTCTTTGCAGATATTAATTTCAGACGTTTGTTTACGTTACAAACAAAAGTTAAGAGTTGTTGGTATAACTTTTACTTGTTGTTGGTGCTCATGTCGCTGCTCCTTTGGCTGCCAGTTGTTGACTTTGCTGTTGCCGTTGTTGTTGCTGTTCGTACTCGTACTCGTATGTTGTATGCAAGTATATGTGTGGATTCGTGTCGCTATGTTTAATTGTGTACATAGAAAGTGTTGCCAGGCTAAGAGCATTCACATTCATTATTTGCCCGTCATTTCTTACCTAAAGGGTTTCTGCCTCTTCTGTTATGTTTTTCTTTATGCTGGCCCTCGTTCACCGTTGTTTATTATAATGAAACAGATCACAGCTCTTTTTCACCCATCTCTATAGGATGGAGATTACACTACATTTGTCATTCAGTTTGTTACATATCGATGTCGATATATTGAAAGCGAATGTTGATCATCGGAATATTTCAAGATGATCTTGCCATGACAAAGATTGTAGTGTCCGACAGTCCATATTACACTTGATATATGTCTGAATCTATATGTGAATGGAGATAATTGACGTTTATAGTATTTAATTTTCTCATCCTGTTGCCCCTTAAAAGGACTTCAAAGTTCCAAAGGATATAATTTTTCAAAAATTATTTAAATACTTATTCGCACCCTATGGTACCGTTATTAATGTCAAATTAAAGAAAGAATATGGACTAAACACACTTTAAATTGCAAGCTTCTACATGTATTAGTTTGTCATTAACAACCATTAGAAGTTTTCCCTCTTAAACAGTAAAATATGAATAAACTAAATAAGCAAGAGGTAAATAAAAATGGGTGTTAATGCTGAACTAATACAGATAGAAGAACAATATTTGAAGTTTTTCTAACAGATGTTCTCCTCTTTAATTTTACACTAATACCATAATCATAGGGTGCAAATAAGTATTTAAAATAATTTTTCAAAAATATTCTTTATAAGTTTAAGTATTCTTTAGACATTTGTAATCCTGTGAAGAGGCAGCAGTATGAGGAAATGAAAAACTAAAAACGCCAATATAGTAAATTTTGCCTATAGTTCCATACGTATATCATTCGGTTAAATTGTAACGACTTTTTTTAAAAGTTGTCGGACGGTGTTGTTGAACGACTTGGATTTCCAAAGCCCGAAATCTGTCAAGAGAAACAACATTTCACTTACATTATTCGAGTTTAAGTTTAAAAAATTACAATAATTCCTACATACCATATATAGTGTTTATGTTTAACAATCTTTTAATCAACGGCTGTCCTTAGTGGTGGGTGTATAAGATTCGGTTCTACCGAATCGCACCGGACACCAATTTCACTTGTTTTCAGGTTTTTGTTGGTTTCGGCGCTAACAAAGTCTACATATCAAATGAAGCAGAAGCATTATGTAGAGAAACAGCAACATGTGTGTTCAATTCACATTTTTTATTTTACTTACTGCATGTACCTTAGGGTGTAATGAATACAATTGCTTTGCTATTTTAAATCAGCAGTGGTTTCAGACGATGCAAACTGAAGAGGTAATTAAGGAAATTGAAAATGATTGATGGCATATAAATAGAAAAATATATAATTTGGATATTAGAGGATGCTTGTAAGGTGGCATGTGTGCTTTATTACTTGGTGCGATTTTTAAAAAACGGTTTTTCGGCAAGTGAGTTATGCTACTCGTTCGTTTGTGTGAATCATGTATGTTGTTGAAAAGTCGATGCGAAGCCACCTGAGGAAACTTTTGACAGTGTGAAAATCATGATAATGGTAGTCTGCAGCCAAGTAATAAATGACATTTTTAAATAAATTTACATTCTATTAGATATAGATGTAAAAAGAAATATTTTTTTTCATAGACCAAGTCGTCAAGAAATTGAGGACAATCGCCTATTGTTGACTTGGTCTATGATCGAAAGAATATGAATGATGGAGGTTACTGTCATCCGCGAATGAGTAGATTGGATTCGAAGTCCGATCCAAGAGGTCGTCGATGAAAAAGGGTCAAAAGAGTCACGCAGCCTGGATTTACTGGTCATTTCCGAATGGGGTCGAGTGAATAGGGTAGATTTTAAAGGAGTGCTCCTTGTTGTCTCACAAACGATTCACTTATCCACCGGTGTCGTCGATTTCAATGAACGGTGTGGATATTGTGCAATCAGATACTCAAAATGCTCTAGGAATGAAAATATAATGCCATATTCGTTGGACAAAACATGTATTTGATGTATCGAAAGGATCAATCAAGTGCTTAGGTTTTTTAAAGCGGTATACGAAATACTTCACACCTTTTGATCTTCTCAATATCTACATTACCTACATCAGACCAAAGATGGAATACAACTCCCATATATGGTCAGGTGCTCCTGGATCATCCCTGGAGCTTCCTGGCCGTGTCCAGGTGTTGATAGGTGACAGTAGGATATCCAATTCTATTGTCTCCCTTGAACACCGTCGTAACGTTGGTTGTGTGATTGTTCAATCGATAATGTCATGGTGTTTGTTCTTCGGAAATTCTTGATCTTATACCGCCCGTGAGAACGTTCGGTAGAGATACGCGACTCTCCAGGAACGCTCAACCAGTTGTTGTCGATTGGACAACCGGCCGCACTACACATTGCAGAATAAATTCATTCTTTGCTCGTACTACCCGTAAGCGGAATCGACTTCCGGCAAATATCTTTTCCGATTACGACATTCAGAGTTTCAAAAAAGATTTCAACAGACACTACTCCCTCTTTCCTCCTTCCAATACCTGAACTTCCTTCCGCCAACGCTGTATTTATATAGAGGACATCCCCCGAATGTTGGTTCAGTGAAAAAAAGATAGCAAAACATTTGTTATTCTTTTTGAATAAAATCTATGGATATATTGTATAAGTACATGAACCTTAGAAGAATAAATTTGGAAATAAATCCATTTTGATGGCGCTTCTACATGGTCAGAGGACTTTACATACTAAATTTTACGATTCTAGCTGTAATACTAAGGTGGCACCATTTGCATCCCTTTTTGTCCCGATCGCCGAATAAAAGTAAAAATTTCGAAGAATTCATTTATGTTGCACGTTGTCAGAGGAGTTTACACACCAAATTTCACAATTCTAGCTATAATACTTTAGTTTTTACCATTTTTATTCAAATTTCGAAAAATCATTTATGTTGCAAGTCTACGTTGTCAGAGAAATGTATGTACCCATTTTCTCGAATATAGCTGCAATACTTAAATTGGTACCATTTTTATCCCTTTTTGGTCTCTTTCCTCAAAATTTAAATTTCGGAAAATCCCTATTTTTAGTTCGTCTGTATGGTCATTGCAATAAACACACCGAATTTCACGTTTGTCCCATTTTACCTCCTAAAAGTTCGAATTTCGTAAAACAATTTCTTAGTCGACGTCTACGTCGTATATGGAAACTATCCTGAAAATTGCATGACCCTGACTTCAGCCGTTTTGTCTGGGGGCTGGTCAATGATAAGTCAGTCAGTCAGAAACGCAACTCTTTGATATATATAGATTAAGTGCCGTCAATTTTATCATTCTGTTGGTCCTCAGTGGGTTAAATGTGAAGTAAAAACTGAAATATGGTATTATTTGCATTTTTTCTTCTTCACAGAAGAAGAGTCTATATATATATCAAGTCTATATATATATCAAGTAAGTAAGCTTCAGTCAGCTAAACGACCCCCACTCACAAGAATATCTATACGAAATTTATAAGGAATTAATTTTTAAGTAGGGCTGAATAATTTTTGTAAATATTTGGTTTAATGTGATTATAAAACATTTTCAAATATCGAAATTCAAATGATTGTGAGTACCCGTAGAGATGTTATATCGGTTTTATTGAAACCAAAGTTTATGCCACTTTGTGTGGCTGGTACCAGAAGAGCTGTGGCAATATCGCTCATATTCCATCCCAATGTAACTTCTATAAAAGCATTGCCAAATATCAAATTTCACAGTATGCGGATCATCTTCATAGAAGTTATAGCAGCTTTAATTTTACGTAGGTCTGAGTGATTTGTGTGGTAGGTACTGGAAGAGGCGTGGCAAAACCTACTCGGTCGGGGCCGACAATTCGGTAAAAAAGTGAAAACGGAAAGGATTTTTGTATATTTCCTAATCAAAGTCTAATATGACCTATTCCAATTTGTCAAATCGAGAAGAATATTTGTATCGGGGCTATATCCAAATATGGAATGAAATGACTCACTTTCGCAATAGGTTCTTCCAGTTCAAGTACACATTTCTACCACAGATGTTTCTAGTTGAAATATAAGACGTTGTGCCATCTTGGAGAAAATCTGTTAAAATATGTGGTATCTGGAGTGAAAAGAGTCACATCGGTCGTGAAATTCGTATTCGTACGGTTCTAAATCTGAACCGATTTTCTTCAAATTATATGGCGTTCGTTCCTGGCCCGAAAAACTTCGTTGTGCAAAGTTTCAGTTAGTTATGGTTACAATTGCGACCTGAATTTTGATTACAATGGTGTTACAAACAAATGCACAAAGACATAATACTCTCGTGGAGTGTATAAACATTATAAAATATATGTATACGAAAAATATATGGGTTTTAATTTAATATTGAAATATGGACAATTTGTGCGGGAGGTACCTGAAGGGATGTGGCAATTACCTCCATCTTCAAAACTTAACTTGGAAAAAATATTACCAGGTGCAAAGTTTGAAGTGATTCCTTAACTCCTCTCGCGAGACACCAGCCAGACGGACGAACGGACATGGCTCAAATAACTTAAGAAGTCGTAAAACGGATTTTTTCCAAACATACTTGGGGTCTTAAGTCACTTCTCCAGTACTTTACGCTTTTTTTCTGTCCCAAATGATATAAACCTTCCAACTAGGTATATAGTCATGTTTAAATCACTTCAATCACGTTACATCCTCAACAAATCACTATGGTGTACTTTTGGGTCATTGGAATCGTAAGTCCTTACTTCTTACAAAATGAGAATGTGGAACTTTGAATGAAGACATGCTAATGGATTTAAATAAACTTTTGGCGAAGCGGTTATTTTGTGCGATTTTACACCTACGGATTACTCTCAATCTGGGGTTACGTGAAATCATTGGTTTATGCGAATAATCCGTACTCGTATGCACTAATGATATAGAATTATCATTCTAAATATGTTCAAATGTGGAATTATATTTTTTTAATTATTTTTTCAAAATTCAAAATCCAATTTTACCACAAAAGAGAAAACCCCGTCCTATCGTTGAAGCGACTCTCAGCATCATTGTCAGCATATGTCTCGGTACCACCCGTTAACACATCCGTATATGTTGCGTATAGATTACAACAGTACCACAGTCTGTAGGTATCCTCTGATGCCTCATCCTGTGCTTTTTATTTTGACATTTACAGTTGTTCTGCTTCAGCAGTTTTTAATGAAAAATAATGTTTTATTTAAGGCACAGAAAGCACAACGTTCAGCAGAAACCCAAGCCAAAAATAAACCATTTCTGCAAATAATGAAAAATGAATTTAAGCTATTCCATTTCAATCAGCAAAGAAAATTGTCACCGATGTTTTTTCGCCCAAACTCATATGTTATGTAAATTAGTTCACGTAAAAAAGAGACTAAATCCTAGCAAATGGAATTTTTAAGGAAATTGCAAAGAAAATAGTTACTATGTTTACTTTGGGATGTCAACTATTCTAAAGATTTCGGCCGTATTCGGTTATCACTTTGTCAATTTCAAATTCTTCCAACTCAATAACACTAATTGCTCTTTATCTATACCCCTTTAGCTATTTAATATTGGTTATCTACAGTGTTTACCTAATCCCTCTCGCTCTGCTTACGTAACATTAGGGAAAATCTCCACTTGAGTAACCTGAAAATGTTTGCTTTTCCATTCACTTTGAAACTTCGTGTTTAATACTTCTCTGATGCTTTTGCTTTGCGAAAACGCCCCTAATTGGCATAATTAATAAAATGGAAAATTCCATTAGGCTTAAGCAATATTTCTCAAGTAGACTTTATAAAGAAAACAAGTTTTTAATTAAAGTGAATAAAAATAAACATTATTGTGATTAAAAATGCAAATTGCCTTTTCTCTCGTCTTGCCCGAATAAGATTCAGGTGGCGTCTGATTGATGTTTATTAGCGGCACAACACTTATACGCCCCCCGGTACATAAACAAAGTGCAAATGCTTAGGATTTAGAATTATGCAGGCGAAGAAAGACATTCACATCAGAGTTCACCAGACACACTAAACCTACTAAAACCTAAAAAATACTTAATTTTGTTGCTGACAAGATATATTTTTAAAACATTTTATATTTATTTCAATAAACAAATATGTACCTTAAACAAGTAAGACTGATTTTTTATAAATCCTTCGTGTCCAAACTGTATAATTATTTGGTGTGTCGTGCTATTTGAATGAATTTACAGCGAAGTAATGGTATTTTCATAGGGTTGTATGTGAACAGAAAAAATAATAGGATAAAAAATAATAGCATATAATAATATCCTATGTATCCAATAAGGTATTACTGTTTTATTGCATATTTAGAATCTCCATCAGATGCATTTGTCCAAATTCTAGTCCCACAAATTCGGTTCAATATTTGTGTCCTCATATTTTATTTTAGTGTATAGAACTAAATTCAATATACTAAATGGCATATTCAATGTTAGATGGCGTATCGTAATATGTAAGTTTTTATATTTATTTTTCTTGTTCAAAAATTACTATAACATTATCCTGAAAATATAATGTCAAATGCTTTATTTATTTATACCTGAACTGATTCCATCAAAATTCAATAGCGCCCAACTTTCGCCCACAAAAACGAAGAAATTTCTTCCAATTATATATGACAATCGGACAACAATTGCGATCTATAATTTGAAAATATTAGTTTTAGATGAACAGCAAACGGACAGTCAGAAATCGTTAAATCAACACAGCAGGCTATTCTAGGCCGATCGGTGATACAGGCATTTGTCGTGAAACGAACTTATAATACCCTAGTTCAAGTAGTGGTGTATGGTATAACAAATATTAATTCAAACCACCAAATAGAAAGCTAATTACACAGTTTTGTATCTCTCTCTAGTTTCACGCGTATATGTCCTTGTTAAAGTCCAACAAGTACCATTTTTTAAATATTAGTCTAATAATATAATTTTATAACTAATAATACAGAAATGACAGAAATAAAGTTTAACACATATTTATATCGCGAAAATATATTGAAGATCCTCAAGGATATGAAATGATAAAATATTCACAGATATTTTATTACAATTTTGTCATACTGAGAAAGTGAAACAAAAAATGTTTTAAATTTCTACAGATTATCCTCCTCCATTTGATACCCAATTTACTAGAAGTACTGTAACACGGTGTAATAGCCTCACAACTGTATTCGGTTTTCATTTTTTTTTTTCAAAAAGTGACGTCAATTCTTAAATAATAAATTACATTACATCACCTCAATTCACGAAGACACTCTAAGAAAGTGAAACAAAAAATGTTTTCAATTTCTAAAGATTATCCTCCTCCATTTGATACCCAATTTACAGATCAGTATAATCGATAGAGCAGATTTTTCTTGAATTTTTAAATGCATGACACTTTCAGTAATCTCCAGACGACAGTAATACAACACTTACAGAATACACTTCCACTTTTAAGTCTCTTTCGGAAGACACTTTCAGAATAGATGTTCCCAATGGAAGTCAGCCGATATTGAATTTGAGAATTTAATTAAAAAAGACGTTTAATTAAAAAGGCGGCCAAATTTGAACAAAATAGCTTAAAGTATATGCTTTCGATAAAGAAATTTATATGATGGCTATACCAAATTATGGACCGATGCGAACCACCTTCAGCACAGGTGTAATATAATGTGTTCTGCCGAATTTGAATTAAATAGTTTGAGGTATGTGGTTTCTAGATCTAAAAAATTCAAATCGGAAAGACATTTGTATAGTGGGCAAAACTGAAGGGATAACTTTTTTTTAATAACTTTTTTTTAAATCAAATAGCCTCACACAAAAAAATACTAGTGCAAAGTTTAGATGGCTTTTTCTTAAAGTTTTGATTGGAATTAGGGTTTAGGGTTTCCCGCATTTGCTTAATTTCCCGGGAAAACGGGAATGAAAAGTTTCATTCCCAAGAATTCCCGGGAAAAAATAAATTATTTTAAGTATGTCCAAACACTAGATTCTAAATTAAAAAATTAACAAGGAAATAATTCGTATGATTTCTCTCAAAAGTTTCCAGATGAACAATTTTAATGATATCCCTATTTTTGACAATTTTTTAGTGGTTTCATATTTAAAGTAAATTTTTCTTTGAGAAGATTTTCACCTTTTATTTCGTTGCACCGTGGTTCATAATCAAAATTCATAGGCCAAAATGCAATAACTTTTGTTCTAGTAGAGATTTTTGAGTTCTGTAAAAAAGCAAAATTAGACAAGGACCCAAGGATTATTTTGAGATATAATCGGATATATTTTAGAAATCGGTCCAAAGTTGACTACTTTTCGTATTTTTCGATTTTAAAGAAAATTAAAATATTTATTTTTTGTTTTTATGTTTTTAACATATTTGGAAGTATTTGTTCACAATGCTAAGAAAAAATTTTATTTTTTTGGTATTACAGAGTTTCACGTTTTTCAGATTTTGAAAATTGATAAAATTTAATTTCTATTTTTTTGTTTTTTTGTCGAACGGGTTTTATTAGAAATTGCGGTTTCTTAGCTTTATTATGACGCCAAAACTATGCTTGTGCCAAATATAGTTTGATTGTAATGAATATTTTAAAAAATATCCTTTTTGATCGAATGTCTGATTTTGAACCAACACAACTTTTTTTTGGAAAGGCTGAAGGGTTTCTCATTTCTGTAGGGTAACTTTTGCCTGCAGCCTAATTGTAGCGAATTTGTATTCTATCTTCCAAAGGTGCAATTCCGTGCAGGCAAAAGTAATTACATTTTTTAAATTTTCAAAATCTGAAAAACGTGAAAATCTGTAATAAAAACAAGTAAGGAAAGGCTAAATATGACACACTCCACTTTCTATCCTATTACAATTCGATTCGGTAAAAAAGTGAAATCGTGAAGAATTTTTGTATCCTGTAAATATATGTGTTTGAAAATGATGAATCGGAAAGAACATATGTAGGGGGTATATTGAAACACGGAACGGTGTGACCCACTTGTACGTTTATAGGTGAAATATAATATGTAAAGTTTGGCCAAAATCGGTTGAACATTTGGGAGCAACATTTGTATATATATAAATAAATGTATATTTAAATCTGAACCGATCTTACCCACTTTCACCATAGATGTTTTAGTTAAATTATTAGATATTGTGCCAATTTTAAAGAAAACCGGTTACAATATGTGGTTTCTAGAGAAAAAGTCAAAGAGGAACGGACATTTGTATGGGGGCTATATCTAAATCTGAACCGATCTTACCCACTTTCTACATAGGTGTTTCTAGTTGTATTATGAGATGATGTGCCAAATTTAAAGAATATCGGGTACAATATGTGGTTTTTAGAGCGGAAAATGTCAAATCGCGAGCGACATTTGTATGGGGGCTATATGTAAGTCATTGTTGTGGATCATTATGGATCAACTTACTTGTGCCAATTTTTGTTAAGACCGTACTATAATTGCGAATTTGATTACAACAATAGATGGACAGACGGACAGACGGACAGACAGACGGACATTGCTAAATCGACTCAGAAAGTGATTCTAAGCCGATCTGTATAATAAATGATGGGTCTAACTTGTTTCCTTTTGAGTGTTACAAACAAATGCACAAAGACTTAATACTTACATAATACAAAAGTTACATAATACAAACAAGTGTAAACGGGACAAATTTTTTGTATGTTTCCTAATCATAGACTAATTGTCCCGGTCCAATTTGTCGAATCGATAAAAGAATATTTGTATCGGGGCTATATGCAAACATGAAATAAAGTGACAAACTTTCACAATAAGTTCTTCCAGTTCAAATATAACGTTTATGTTCAATTTGAAGAAATTCGGGAAAATACGTGGTTTCTGGGCAGAAAAAGTCAAATTGTATACATTTTTAATGTTAATATCTGAAAATAATTCTTGGCCCTCGTCTAATCTTCTTTTTTTACAGAACTCAAAATGTCTACTAGAACAAAAGTTATTGCATTTTGGCCGATAGATTTTGATTCTGAACCACTGTGCGCCGGGTATAAAATACTAGTATAATATAAACAAATGCTCATTATTATTATCAGTAATCTAAATAATTGAATTTGAAATACATCTACAACTTCCCATTTATATAGTAAGAGAAATTAGTGCTCCAAATAATCAATAAAGTGGATTTTAATATATACCGTATTTCCGAGAAATTTTAATTTTTCCCGGACCCCAAACCCTAATTCCAATAATACGGAGGGATGGGTATATCTAGCTTCTTTTAGGTTGTTAATAACACCCAAGTGGAGGGTATATTATCACTTCCCACTTTTCTTTTCTTATTTGTATTACTGTTCAATTAATAAAATGGAATATTTGAGGTACATCAATAAAACAAAAACTAATAAGAAAAATTGTTTAAATTGCTTAAATTATACAGAATTAAACATTGTTTATTTATAAAAGTAAGAGAAAAATTAAATGCGTTCTTGCCCGATCAACCAGAGTGATTCTGGGACACATTACTTCAGCGACCAAAAATTCAATACCATTCACTTGTGAAAAAGGATGCTGTTCAAGAGAAAAGAAAAAATATAAAATTTATTTTTTTCTGTGTTTTTATGCCACACAAAAACTGGAAAACATAATGGAACTAATACTCTCAAAATTATAGTATAGTACATATATTAGACACAATTTCGATGAAAATTGGAATACAAAAATTAAAAAATAACCTTAAAGAATTCTCAACATCATTTTGAGTTTACAGTACAGTCCTTCGGCAGCTAGTTGATAACTATTATTTTTAACTAATACGCAATTTTTTTCTTATATCCTACATTTCGTTAAATTATCCCCGCTATTTAAATAACTTTAAGATTAAATTGCATTATTACTCATCGAAAGTCGAAGTCATTTTTCTTTTATCTTTTAAGTTGCTTTCTCATTACTTAGGATACGATTTTGATTTATCTAAAACCAATTCCACAATTCACCGATAACATCTTGTCTTCCTGCAGTCGTTCTATATAGAACGTGTGTGTGTGTTTGAGTGTTTGTACGTTTTCCACGGCAAAAACTTTAAAGACGAAACAATAGTTCATCCGTATATTTCTTCAACGCCACCACCACCACCACCACTATTCGCAACGGATATTGATGCAATTCATACCGTAACAACAGCACGTTGCCACAGACCCAGATGAAAGCACGAAAGTACATAATGAAAGAAGTTTGAATGAAGAAAGAGAGAAAAAGTGCAGAGCAAGGAGGACGAAGAAGAATCATTCCACTCGACACGGGATGAAAAAAAAAACACACACACAAACGTTGTTTATTCAATGGATCAATGAAGTTAAATTGTAATAATATTTCTTTGCCAATAAACGAATGCGAATGAACAAAAAGGGGGAGAAACGCAGGCAGGAAATACGTTCCATTGAAGTAAGAAAATGTCGAGCAATTTCTGATTTTATGGGTCACACATTAAACACAATATGGAACTGTTTTTTCTCGAAAACAAGAAAGAAAAGAATGAGCTTTGATCGGCAGTGACGAATTTTAAATAACTTACAAAATGAAATCACGATACAGGTCGCAATTATAGACATAACTAAATGAAACTTTGCACAATGAAGTTTTTCTTTAAAATTGGCAAAACATCTTATATTTCAACATGAAACACATGTGGTAAAAATGTGTTAGATCGGTTCAGATTTATATATAGCTCCCATACAAATTTCACTCCCGATTTGACATTTTCCGCTATAGAAACCACATATTATATCAGATTGTCTTCAGATTTGGTAAAACATCATATATTTCAACTAGAAACACCCATGGAGAATATAGGTCAGATCGGTTCAGATTTATATATTGTTCCAATACAATTTTCGCTCCCGATTTGACTTTTTCCGCTCTAGAAAGCACATATTGTATCAGATTGTCTTCAGTTTTGGCAAAACATCTTTTATTTAAAATAGGAACATCTATGGAGAAAATAGATCAAATCGGTTCAGATTTAGATATAGCCCCCATACAATCTCGCTCCCGATTTGACATTTTCCGCTCTAGAAAGCACATATTGTACTCTATTTTCTTTAAATTTGGCATAATATCTTATAATCTAACTAGAAAAACCTATGCTGAAATTGGGTAAGATCGGTTCAGATATAGATATATCCCCCATACAAATGTCGCTCCCGACTTGACTTTTTCCGCTTTAAATGCCACAAATTGCACTCGATTTTCTTTCAAATTGGCACAACATCTTATAGTCCAACTAAACAAAACTATGGTGAAAGTGGGTAAGATCGGTTCAGATTTAAATATAGCCCAAATACAAATGTTGCTCCCAAAAGTTTAACCGATTTTGGCCAAACTATACACTTTATATTTCACCAATTTCGTTCCAGGTTTCAATATATCCTCATACAAATGTCCTTTCCGATTTAAATTTTTTTGTCAAACATATACATTTACAGGATACAAAAAACCTTCCCGACACTTTTCACCAAATTGAATTGTATTCGGATAGAAAGTGGAGTGTATCATAGAGTCGGCCCCGCCCGACTTTAGCCTTTCCTTACTTGTTTTTTCATTAGTTCATAAACACACGGTATAAAAACAATGAAAAATCCAAGAAAAAATAGATTATGGAAAAATATATTAGTTGCATTTTTTTCTGATGCTAGACCCAACCTTAAGTATACGGATCGGCTTAGAATCACCAGCTGTCGATTTAACGATTTCTGTCTGTCCGTCCGTCTGACGGACGGACGGTCGCAATTGCGGTCCGATTGTCATGAAATTTGGCAGAAGTTACTTTTTTGGCCAAGGACGATTAGTATTGAATTTGGAGAAAATCGGTTCAGATTTAGATATAGCCTCCATACAAATATCCCTATAATTTACACTATTACTGCTCTAGAATACACATTTTACATGGGATCATGGCCAATTTTTCAGGATCGTGTTATATTTGAACTAGAAACAGCTCACGAGGAAAGTGGACCACATGGGTCTATGGTTTGATATAAGCCCCATCCCATTTACAATATTACTGCTCTAAAATGCACATATTACATCGGATCTTTATCAAATTTTCCACACAATGTTACATTTATACTAGAAACACGTATTTTGAAAGGCAGCTATATAGTTAATGTTTTGGAAGAGCCCCCATACAAATGGGCCCACAGTTTACACTATTATCGCTCTAGAACCCACATCTTACATTGGATCTTGATAACATTTTGCAAATCATGTTATATTTCAATAAAGAATACCTACTTTGAAAGCGATCTATAAACGCCCACTTTTTAATGTAGAGCCCTTACAAGTGGGCCCCATTTGAATTATTACCTTTCTAGGACCCACATTTTACATCGGAAGTTTTTCAAATTTTGCAGATTATATTATATATTTCATAGTAAGAATACCTACTTTGAAAGTGATCTATATGGGCCCACTTTTTAATGGTCCTTACAAATGGCCCCCATTTTTATTATTACCCCTCTAGGACCCACAATTTACATCGGAAGTTTATCAAATTTTGCATTTTGTATTATATTTCAACTAAGAAGACATATTATTAAAGTCAAATATAAGGGGTCCATATTTTGGTATAACCCCCATACAAATTGGGCCCCCATTCTACTCTATTAAATCTCTAGAACCCACATCTTGCATTAGGTCTCGATACAATTTAGCATATCGTGTCATATTTCAACTAAGAATACCTACTTTGAAAGTGATCTATACGGAACCACAAAATTAAAATGGCCCCATTTTAATTTTTACTCCTCAAGAATCTTAAATTTTGTGTCTATACCAGAGCTGCTAAGTAATGATTAGTAATCGTAATCATTAGTAATTGGATTACTTTTTTTAAAGTAGAAGTAATGATTACAATACGATTACATTCAATTTTATACGATTAGTAATTGATTACGATTACAAGTAATCAAAAAATAATCAGGATTACTTGCGATTTCTGAAAAATAATCAAAAGTAATCAAAAATGAGTTCGTCTACTTTAAAAGATTACTTTTGATTACTTTTGATTACTTTTGATTTTTTGTGATTACTTTTGATTCTCGCGAAATCGGTATGAGAGTGATAGTAGTCTGTTTGTCAAAACTTTTGACTTTTCAATATATGTCAGTTTTGATTTTTTCTGTTCTCGTTCTTTTGCCAGCTAAAACCGAAAGGTAACGGTAATCGCAAGTAATCCTGATTATTTTTTGATTATTTGTAATCGTAAGCAATTAGTAATCAGACATTGTTGAATAGTGGATTATACGATTCTTTTTAAAAAGTAATGTAATTGATTTTTTTCTTGATCGTCATAAAATTCTATGCCATGTCCGTCTCTTGAAAGCACGCTAGCAAGGACTTCCAAATTTTCTATAAATGCGTCTTATAGTCGAAGATCGGTTGTGATTGCAAGTGGGCGATTGCGAGGACACGCAAAATAGAGGGATTTTTCGAAATTCGTACTTTTTGGAATTAAACTGGAAAAGGGGATAAAAATGGTACCAACTAAATGACCGCAGCTAGAATCATGGAATTCGGTGTGTACATCCATCTAATTGCGTAGACACATAAAATAAACAGATTTTTGAAAGTCGTACTTTTAAGGTGGTAACTGCGAAAAAGGGGATAAAAATGGTACCAACCTAGCTAGAATCATGTAATTTGGTGTATTCATTCTTCTGACTGCATAGACAAGCACAATACAAAGATATTCCAAATTCGTCCTTTTTTACTTTTACGACAAAAATTGGTTGAATCATTATGTTAGGTTAGCTTACACTGTGTACGTGAGAGATAATGAATTTTCAAAATTTGTACTTTTGCAGTTAAAATAGGATGGAAAATACAACCAACTGTAGCACCCACTATCTACCAAAATGTATGGTATTTAAGCCTTTTTGCAGATTTTTGTCTTATATTTATTTTTACTTGATGTATTATTTCGATATATATAAAATATATTTTTTTTTATAAAATTATTTTTTCAATATTTTAATTTGTTTTGGTTTGGCTATATTATAAATTTTACATTTTCCTGTAATGTTACTGCAGTTCTACGAAAAAAGACAGCCTATGTGGAATGCAATCCAAGATGGTTGGTATATAAAGTTCCACCCGGCCGAATTAAACACCGTTTTTACTTGTTTTTATTAAAATAAATCGACATAAATAAACAATCAGTTTCAAAATTTATTTTCTCAACATTTGGGCTACAATTTTCATAATTGATTATGGAATTTCCATAATTCCACCAAAACTGAAAAAAGCTTAAAATACGTTGTTTTTGTAATTAATATCTAATTTTTGTGTAATCTATGGAATTAATATTCTAATACATATTTCATTGAATCCAATTTACAATTAAAATACAACGATGCTGCAATTGATAGGACATTTCGAATATACCTCCACTGCATGTTGGTCGGAGGATATAAAAATGCACAACGCCAGTAAAATCCAAATTCAACAGACCATGTTAAGGAGCTGGCATGTGTTCTGTACACATTTTCTTTTTTCCAGGTTATACTTTGTAATTTATTTTTGCATTGGAGTGCTCCTTTTACACTACCACTCCTCTGCTATATAGGTATGTATGTTGTACACCATTAATTTAGTTTGCTTAACAACATCAAACTGAAGGGGACAATAACTTCAGTCCTGGAGTATGTGTTTTGTGTATGAGTTGTTGTTTTTTGTGGGTCGTTTTGTGTACCTTCTGTTTATTTTTGCAGTTCACTTAGAAGTGCAGAGGAATGATAAGTACATACAACGTACAATGTCGACAGCAAATATTACAGCAAATTGCAGCCAGGTCTTAGACCTCTCAACACCCTCAACTACTGATTATGATATTCCTGCAGTGACCGGTCATAGTCTGAAGAAATATGAATGTGTCTGTGTGTGCGGCTAGAAGCAGAACGATATGCATGTGACACATGTACCTGTAGTTGCCAGATGAGTTGGTAAATGTTGGGAAGAATTATAAATGTCGTACGCTTGCACTACTTTATAACAATTTTGTCAATGGGCGGTGTGTAACATTTTATGACGTATTTTGGTGTCCTAAAATTGATTGACAAGTCATGGACGGAATGTATAACAGTCAAGATACCAAAAAATATGAAATAAAATATAACCTTCAATCAACTTCAATGCATGAACAACTTTCAGAGCAAAGCAGTGCAACGATTAGCTCACCGGACCCAATCCCTTCCAGAAATACCTTTTATTCATTTGCTAGGACTTGGAGGGTGTTCTTGTCAGAAATATGCTACGGTTAGTTAAAGAAACGTTAAGGTTTCAGGTAGCTTCTTATAAAAATAAATAGATGCCACAGGGTTTATACAAAAATCGACAACGTTGGTACCTCTACTTTCAGGGGATTGACTTATACCACTTTCATTCTTCTTAAAATTGAAAAAAATTATCAAACAATTTATTTTAATTAGCAATAGTAATATTTCCTTACCAAAAATGAAAGAAAGCCCAAAATATTTTATTTCAGAAAAAAAAATTAAAAATCTTTATATATATAAAATTCTCGTGTCACAGTTTTAGTTACCGTACTCCTCCGAAACGGCTGGACCGATTTGTATGAAATTTTGTGTGCATATCGGGTAGGTCTGAGAATCGGCCAACATCTATTTTTCATGGACCCGATAGGTGGCGCTGTTGTCGAAATTTTAACGTTTTATATTATAAGGGTGCCTCCTAGAGGAGCCAAATGTGTGACCGACCCTCAATATTTTTGCAATCTCAACAGTTTCCCAGAACATATCTACCCTCTATCTTTAACCCTTAGGGTGGTTCCCATACAATTTCATTTTTTTTATTATTAAGTTTTGGCGCGGGTGTGGATTTATATGGAAAATCTAAATGTATGGACCAGTTTAAGTGAAATTCAGAATGTATGTTTGT
The DNA here is from genome assembly GCA_947397865.1 of Polietes domitor. Classification (NCBI taxonomy): domain Eukaryota; kingdom Metazoa; phylum Arthropoda; class Insecta; order Diptera; family Muscidae; genus Polietes; species Polietes domitor. The sequence continues at coordinate 18,526,925 of OX377619.1, read as the reverse complement.
TCAGGAAAAGTCCAACTACCTGCAATTGAAACACCACCTGAACCATTGAACGGTTTACTTATCGGGACTGAACCAGATTCGAAAGTGTTCCTGAAGTCAATTCGAACATTCAATTCATGCTTCCAAATGACATTGTTCGGAGCAACAGAAATAGTTCGAAATACTAATGCAAATGGTCAACAATACAATTCTACATTCAAAATCAGAGGCCAAGTTTATCATAAAATGGACTCATTGCTGCCAATTCCAAATGAACCACACAAATTTTTACAAATCTACTTCATGGGTGGCGACGATTCCGGAAGCGCACTTGCCAATCGCGTGAATGCACGTTGTGACTATAATAACCTTGATTCATTTTTTGCGAGACGCATCGTCAGCGAGCTGGACGCTCTATTGAACGAGCATAATGAATTGTTGAAAATATTCAAATCACACATGCATAAATTACAAAGCGATAATCACGCTATTGTTATTAATCCTGATAAAACACCAGCTGGAGAGCATATTCGTAGATTCAATGTACCTGTTGTTGTTGACGTTGCTGGAATCATGGTTGGCGATCGTACAGGTGTCCGAGAAATTGTGATTCGTAGAAGAAATAATAATCTTCAGTTCATTGCTGATACACATCGTTCATATGACGCTCTCCAATATCCGCTAATATTCTGGAAGGGACAAGACGGATATTGCATAAACATAAAACAACGAGATCCCGTATCAGGTACTTCATTTATTATGAACATGATCATTAATCATTGAACCCGCCACGGCTGTGCAACGGTTCGCGATTAGTCATTCAAAAACTAATGAAAAACGTTATCGAAGCTAGCATTTTAAATGGCAAGTTCCGAGGTGAAAATATATTAATACCACGGGTTCCTATTATACCAACAGATGTGCCAATTCAATTCAAGCGTATTCAGTTTCCGATTAGGTTGACATTTGCAATGACCATCAACAAATCGCAAGGCCAAACGATGTCTATTTGTGGCTTAGATTTGAGCACACCATGTTTTTCACACGGACAATTATACGTGGCATGCTCTCGAGTGGGTAAACCATCCAGTTTGTTTGTGTTAGCTGAAGATAGGCTAACCAAAAATATTGTTCAAACTACAGCATTAAGAGATTGATATTGTTTGTTAGTGTTATTGTCGTAATTAATTAATGATATATAATTTTAAGGAATAAATTATAATAACTTAAAAATAATAATGTTTGGCGTTTGTTATTTTTATATTCCCTCGTCGTTCACAGCGCTCCATGCCTATTTCGCGCATATACCACATCCTTATACACTTACAATAAGTTAGTTTTTTTTTTGTCTACACTAGAAACTACCTAGAATGAATTTATATGGCAAAACAACGTTTGCCGGGTCAGCTAGTATATATATAAATATGTACAGATTGTTCTTTATGTATAGGTTGTGTTAAATTATTCGAATAACTTAAAGTGGACATTATAAATATAAAATGTTTGTTTACATCACCACACATCAATGTCAGTGGATATAATGTGACTTAGACCACTTACTTACTTAGAAATGAGAAATGTCATTGTAACGGTATGATTTTCATAAATGTCAAAAACAAAAGTTCTTTAAAAAGATCTGATCGAAATAAAGAGAAAAATTGACATATCTCATTTTTTGCATTTTTGACTTAGACCACTATCATACTAACTGGCACATATATGATTTAATATTTTATTTTCATACTTTTTCGAGTTATATAATAGCGGTATGAGTATCAAATAAAATAGACGATTATCTGTTAAAAGTACATTAAATGTTATGCTTCTATATATAAATTTAGCATTGACAACCATTTTGCAAGCATTGCACCACAGTAAGTCATCTTGGCAGTAGACTTTTTTATACCCTCCACCTCCAGTATGGGGGTATATTCACTTTGTCATTCCGTTTGTAACACCTTGAAATATTTATCGGAGACCCCATAAAGTAAAGGGTGATTTTTTAAGAGCTTGATAACTTTTTTTTAAAAAAAACGCATAAAATTTGCAAAATCTCATCGGTTCTTTATTTGAAACGTTAGATTGGTCCATGACATTTACTTTTTGAAGATAATTTCATTTAAATGTTGACCGCGGCTGCGTCTTAGGTGGTCCATTCGGAAAGTCCAATTTTGGGCAACTTTTTCGAGCATTTCGGCCGGAATAGCCCGAATTTCTTCGGAAATGTTGTCTTCCAAAGCTGGAATAGTTGCTGGCTTATTTCTGTAGACTTTAGACTTGACGTAGCCCCACAAAAAATAGTCTAAAGGCGTCAAATCGCATGATCTTGGTGGCCAACTTACCGGTCCATTTCTTGAAGTTTTCCCTCAAAATGGCCATAGAATCGCGAGCTGTGTGGCATGTAGCGCCATCTTGTTGAAACCACATGTCAACCAAGTTCAGTTCTTCCATTTTTGGCAACAAAAAGTTTGTTAGCATCGAACGATAGCGATCGCCATTCACCGTAACGTTGCGTCCAACAGCATCTTTGAAAAAATACGGTCCAATGATTCCACCAGCGTACAAACCACACCAAACAGTGAATTTTTCGGGATGCATGGGCAGTTCTTGAACGGCTTCTGGTTGCTCTTCACTCCAAATGCGGCAATTTTGTTTATTTACGTAGCCATTCAACCAGAAATGAGCCTCATCGCTGAACAAAATTTGTCGATAAAAAAGCGGATTTTCTGCTATTTCGAACATTTCGAACCGAACACTGATTTTGGTAATAAAATTCAATGATTTGCAAGCGTTGCTCGTTAGTAAGTCTATTCATGATGAAATGTCAAAGCATACTGAGCATCTTTCTCTTTGACACCATGTCTGAAATCCCACGTGATCTGTCAAATACTAATGCATGAAAATCCTAACCTCAAAAAAATCACTCTTTATATACAGTCAGTATCCTAGTAAAATTCTAAGACGATTTAGCCATGTCCGTCTGTCTGTTGAAAGCACGACGGAGCTAGAACGTCTAAATTTTACATAAATGTGTCTTATAGTCGTAGATCGGTTGGGATTGAAAGTGGGCGAAATCGGCACAGAGGAAAACATTTTTCCCTAAAAAGGACTGAAAATAGCCCTAATATTTAGGCTATTTAAGCAATTTTTTTGAAAATTTCTGATTTTATCACTTGAAATTTGTTTTGTGCCTTCCTCTAGTAAAGTATAATCACCAAAAAGTACAAAAAAGATTTAGCGAGTGAAATGGGACAAAAGGGATAAAAATGGTACCAATGATACTTTTTTTTTGCTTTAAAGGGATACAATTGGACAAGAGGGATAAAAATGATACCAACCAAACCGCTGAATTTAAAATCATGAAATTCGGTGTATGCATTTATCTGACTGTGTAGACGCGAAACATAAAGGGTTTTCTCGAAATTTGTACTTTGAGGCGGAAAATGGGGCGAAAGGGATAAAAAATGGTACCAATCAAAGGGTTGCAGTTAGAATAGTGAATTTGGGTGTTTAAGTTTGCTGTTAGGGTTTGCATTTTCCCGTACTTTTTATAACCCGGGAAACGGGAATTATTTTTTTAATTTCCCTGGATCCCGGGACATCACTTTAAATCGTCAACATACCTTTTACCATTAGTTAAGCTTATTTTTTTCAATGAAACACTCACATTTTATTAAAGTAAAATAAATATATATTTCACAGCGAAACTGTTACAGAATTCATATAATAAAACGCAATGTGAGATCAATTCAAACATCTTTTCAAGTTTCAAAATTAATTAAAGATCACATATTTCTTATTTTATTGGAAAATGTACGCGACGGAGAACGATCGTTCACATTAATAGTGAGTATAGCATTGAATGAAATGTTTGTTCTTTGTCCTGTCGCTTCAAAAACTTTAAATTCTTTATTTTTGGCCCAAAATCTATTTTTCCTGGATTTTAATTTTTTTATATGGAGAAAAAAATTGGGGTTCCAACAAATCTATTTATACCCTACGCCACAGGGCATAATGTCTTTGTGCATTTGTTTGTAACACCCAAAAGGAAACGAGATAGACCCATCGTTTATTATACCGATCGACTTTTGATAAAAAAAAAAAAATGTCGACAAAGAAAAATAAAAAATGTCGACAAAGAAAAATATTAGTGTTACTTCGAAAATCCTAAAACTTTTTACGGTGATTGAAAGGTGGTATTGTGTCATTCTTAATCTGGCTTTAAATAAAAAAAAAGTTTTTGTAATTTTGAGATTAGGCCTTTAGAACCATTTATGCCAAAAATGAGACCAGTCAAAAAAATAGTAGCACTAATAAAAACTAAAAATATTTTGTTTCAATTCGCTTAAATTGAAAATTTTTTTGAATAATAAGTTTAATTAGGATATTTGCTTGAATTTAATACTTAGTTGTACTGGCTTTTTACTGCTACATAACGCCGTTTCATTGAGTCGACTAGTCTTTTACAACTTCTAACCGATATTTTTGTCCATACCACTGTAATATCGTGTCAAAGCTCGATATTGTTTTTCAGTATTGTTAGTGAGACCTCATTTTAGTCATCACACTTAAAATTTTTGATTATATTTAGGTGCGGTGTCTGCACGAACCATTCCATAAGATCGATATTATTGACTTCAAACCACCTTTTTGCGAGTAAGCTGGTGTTTTCGGGTTAATTGACCTGATAGAAGACTCATTTAAGGAGCATTCTATATTCTGCATAAGCATAATATTATGCAGTATTTTGATGTACTGGGCAGAGTCCATGGTAGTTCTGGGCCAATGTATTGACCCAACTCCATAATATGAAATAAACGCCCAAGACATTACGCTTGATCCTCCCTATTTGACTGTTTTGGTACTATACCTCAGTGTTCTGTGGACGTCTTACAAACTATCGAGGGACTGTCCCACCATAGAAAACAATTTTTGATTCAACTGACCATAAAACGTACACCCACTTCTTGATTGGCTACACCACGTGTGTTTTTGCTAATTGCAATTTTTTTGTGCCATTTCTTTTATTTTTAGGTGGTACTTTTTCAGACTTCTGGTTTACAGATTATGTTTTCTTAGTGTTCTACGAACATTTTAAACTCTCAAATATGGACAGAAATAGTTTTTTATTTCGGTGGCGGGCGTAAGTGGGTTTTTTTCACGAGTTTTTGATTTTTCTTCTTATAATATCGAATTTCTGATCATTTTAATAGAACACTGGAATAAAAGTCGAACTTCACTATATGATTTTTCCCTCAGATTTCAACCTTTTGATATGAACTCGATCTTCTTCTCCACAGTGCTCTCCTCGCCCTACTTATGAAGAAAAATAATACAATAACATTTCAGAAGTAGTGTAAATTTCATAAAATCAAATCGAATTGAAAAATTGAGATAAAATTCCTTTTTTCTTGAGGTCCAAAATGTCGAATAGTCCAAAAAAAGTGAAATTTCTAAATCAAATAAAATCATATCACCAAATAAACAATTATTTTGTGTTTGTAACCTCGTAACACAGCACTTAATGCAGAAGTAGCTTTAAAAAAATTATCACACAAATAAATATATGAATATGTATATTAAGCTGTGGTGCGCTGCTATTATTTTGACCGCAACTGTATATATAGCTCCAATACTAATTTCGCCACTGAATTGATTATTTCCGCTCTAGAAATAGTATATTTGAACAGATTTGCTAAAAATTTGGCAAACCAGCTCATATTTGAACTACAAACATCTATATATATATATATATATATATATATATATATATATATATATATATATACTAGTGGTTGCGGGTAATATACCGTTTGCCGTAGCTCAAAGTAGTGCGTGGTTTAAGTTTTATAGTGGTCCAAAGTTGGTTATCTCGGGGGTTCTTTGCAAGAGATGACTACCTTATCGATATCATAACTTTGGATCGCGTTATCAGATCTTAACGATATTAATATCATATGAATGATTTACACCTCCTCTTTCCGAATCTTTGCGAAAATATGAATTTCCTTGTGCCTTAAGGACTCCTAAACTTCTAAAAATAATTTTAATTTTTGAATATCTTGAAAAAATATCTTTAATTTTCTTTATTTTGGTTTGTTTTTTAGCTTAAGTTATTCTCTACAAAATATTAAAAATTCAGAGTGGGGTAGCCATAGGTTAAAAAATTACGACTGTTTTCGACTGTTTTATTGTTTTTTTTTTTATTTTCCACGTTTTTAGTTCGATTTATGTTTTTAGGGGCTCGTTGGAGAGGTATCCATCGTCATTTGCAATTTTAAGAACTTCTTAACCCATTCAGGGACGCACATTTTGTCTTGTCATTTATTTTGGTTTAAGACCAAAGGTTGTGCTGAAGTCTTCAGCAGAACCCAAAATTAGCAAAAAGGCACAGTGATTATATTGCAGCTAAAAGTTGACTGCGCAGTTTCGATGGGCGCTACCCCATCTCGTCAGAGCTTTCGCAACGAATGTATGTCTTTGACTTAAATCATGGTTCATATTAGTACCAGCGGTCACATATGACAAATGAGAAGCGCTGATAAACAAAAACAAGTAAAAACGACGTTATATACCCTCCACCATTGATTGCATTCCACAGAGGATGTCGATTTTCGTAGAAGTGCAGTAATATTACAGGAAAATATATATATATTTTTTTGCTATATAGCAAAATCAAAACGAATACAAATATTAAAAAATAATTTTATAAATAGATATAATATTTTAATTATTTCAAACCACGCTTATAAGGCAAGGCTACCAATACGTCAATTCAAAAAATAAATATTCTTCTATTTATATTTTAAAAAACTTGAATACCATAAATATTGGTAGATAGTGGATGCTACAGTTGGTTGTATTTCCATTCTATTTTAATTCCAAAAGTACAAATTTTGAAAATCCATTATTAGACGTACATAGTGCAAAATAACAAAATAAATAAGTACGAATTTGGAAAGATCTTTTTATTTTGCGTGTCTATGCAGTCAGAGGAATTTATACATCGAATTCCATGATTCCAGCTGCGGCCATTTGGTTGGTACCATTTTTACCCCCTTAAGAGTACGACTATCTAAAATCTCTTTATTTGACGTTTCTACCCAATTAGAATTTCATCATTCTAACTGTAGTCGTTTAGTTAGTATTATTTTTATCCATCTGTACCCATTGTATCCATTGAAAGTACGAATTTCGAAAAAAAACTTTTATTTTCCATGTCTACGTAGTCAAAGGAATGTATACTCCGAATTTCATGACTCTAGCTGCGGTCATTTGGGTGGTACTATTTTTTATCCCCTTTTTCTGTTTTGATCCCCAAAAAGTACGAATTTCGAAAAATCAGTTTATTTTCCGTGTCTACACAGCCAGAGGAATGAATACTCCAAATTTCATGACTCTAGCTGCTGTCATTCGATTAGTACTATTTTTATCCCCTTTTTTCATTTTAACCCCAAAAAGTACGAATTTCAAAAAAATCCGTTTATTTTACGTGTCTACGCAATCAGAGGAATATATACACCGAATTTTATTATTCTAGGTCCAGCCGTTTGGTTGGTACCATTTTTATCCCTCTATTCCCATTTTACCCCTTAAAAGTACTAATTTGGAAAAAAAAATACTTGTATATTATGTATCTACTCTATTAGAAGAATGTACACACCGAATTTCGTGTTTCTAGCTGTTGTCGTTTAATATGTACCATTTTTATCCCTTTTTTGCCCCATTTCACCCCCTACAAAAAAGAATCACTTTATGGCGGACGTTTTTGGTATCGGGGGAATGCGCATTCCCGATATCAAGTATGTACAAGCAGTCATATTGAAAAAATATGCTTAAATACTCTAAAATATTAGTGATTATTGTGGGTATTTTTAGTCCTTGTGAGGGAAAAATTTTTCCCTTTGGGCCGATTTCGCCCCGTTTCAATCCCAACCGATCTACGGCTATAAGACACATTTATGGAAAATTTGAACGATCTAGCTCCTTTCGTTTAGATGCTAGCGTGCTTTCAACAGACGGACAGACGGACGGACGGACATGGCTAGATCGTCTTAGAATTTTATGACGATCTAGAATATATATACTTTATAGGGTCTAAGGTCGATATTTCAAGGTGTTACAAACAGAATGACAAAGTTAGTATACCCCCATCCTGGAGATGGAGGGTATAAAAACAAAATGTATCGTAAACACATTCTAGTCTTATGCAAAGCTAATTTAAAACCAGTAAGGAAAGGCTAAAGTCGGCCGGGGCCGACTCTATGATACACTCCACTTTCAATCTGAATACAATTCAATTCGATGAAAAAGTGAAAACTGGAAGGTTTTTTGTATCCTGTAAATGTATGTGTTTGACAAAAAATGTTAAATCGGAAAGGACATTTGTATGAGGATATATTGAAACCTGGAACGAAATAGGTGAAATATAAAATGTATAGTTTGGCCAAAATCGGTTAAACTAATGGGAGCAACATTTGAATTTGGGCTATATTTAAATCTGAACCGATCTTACCCACTTTCACCATAGTTTTGTTTAGTTAGATTATAAGATGTGGTGCGAAATTTAAAGAAAATCGAGAACAATATGTGGCTTTTAAAGCGGCAAAAGTCAAATCGGGAGCGACATTTGTATGGGGGCTATATCTAAATCTGAACCGATCTTACCCAATTTCTGCATAGTGTTTCTAGTTGGATTATAAGATGTTGTCCCAAATTTAAAGAAAATCGATTAAAATATGTGGCATTTAAAGCGGAAAAAGTCAAATCGGGAGCGACATTTATATGGGGGCTATATCTAAATCTGAACCGATCTTACCCAATTTCTGCATAGGTGTTTCTAGTAAGATTATAAGATGTTGTGCCAAATTTAAAGAAAATCGAGTACAATATGTGGTTTCTACAGAGGAAAATGTCAAATCGGGAACGACATTTGTATGGCGGCTATATCTAAATCTGAACCGATTTGACCTATTTTCACCACAGATGTTCTTAGTTTAAATATAAGATGTTTTGCCAAATCTGAAGACAATCTGATACAATATGTGGTTTCTAGAGCGGAAAAAGTCAAATCGGGAGCGAAATTTGTATGGGAGCTATATATAAATCTGAACCGATCTGACCGATATTCACCATGGGTGTTTCTAGTGGAAATATAAGACGTTTTACCAAATCTGAAGACAATCTGATACATTATGTGGTCTCTAGAGCGGAAAAAGTCAAATCGGGAGAGAAATTTGTATTGGAGCTATATATAAATCTGAACCGATCTAACACATTTTTACCACAGGTGTTTCTAGTTACAATATAATATGTTTTGCCAATTTTAAAGAAAATCTGTTGTAATATGTGGTATCTAGAGTGAAAAGAGTCAAATCGGGAGTGAAATTCGTATGGGGGCTATATCTAAATCTGAACCGATTTTCTTCAAATTAAATAGCGTTCGTCCTTATCCCGAAAAAAATCGTTGTGCAAAGTTTCATTTGGTTCTGTCTGCAATTGCGACCTGTATCGTGATTACAAGAATAGATGGACGGACGGACGGACGGACGGACGGACGGACGGACGGACGGACAGACAGACGGACATTGATAAATCGACTCAGAAAGTGATTCTAAGACGATCGGTATAATTAACAATGGGTCTATCTCGTTTCCTTTTGGGTGTTACAAACAAATGCACAAAGACATAATACTCTCGTGGAGTGTATAAAAACTGAAATTTCGTTATTTCAATATATAAATTGGAAGGAAAACTGCACATAAGCTGTTAAAATACCTCCGTGCGACACGATTTCCCTCCTAAGAACGAGACTATACAGAACTGAAACTAAAGGTCACTAATAGCAAAACTGCATACTCAAATTATTTCGTGGTCGTTTGTCTTTTTTAGAAGACTTTTATTTTCCAAAGGATATGGTTGTTTTAATAATGTTGTTTCGTACTTGTGCGTGCCAACGACGATATGGGCATCAAATGAAAGAGAAGAATATCTATATATATAAAAATGAATCTGTGTTTGTAAGTTTGTGGGTTTGTTTGTTTGTTTGTTTGTTTGTTTGTTTGTTCTTTATAGCAGACTAAACTACTGGACCGATCTTCTTGAAATTTTCACAGTATGTTCATGTTGAACCGGTGGTGAAAATAGGCTATATAAATTTTTGATATTTTCAGTGGGCGTGGCACCTCCCACACAAATTGGGGATTTATTCGTTTTTTTATAAATTAGCATATTCGGAGTACTGTTGCAGCTAGAGTCTTGAATTTTTGTGAAAGTCCACTAATTGTTAGCCTGCACAGTTTTGCTAAAAATGGGCGGTATTGGAAAAGTGGGCGTGGCACCTCCCATACGAAGCTAACACCTATATTTGAATATTGTCAGTTCTATGACACCTAGAGTGCTGAAATTTTGTGTAAGTGTATCTAGCATCAATGTGCGTAGTTGTGCCAAATATGGGCGGGATTGGACAAAGAGGCGTGGCACCTCCCATACGAAGTTAAAACCTATTACTGAATATTGTCAGTTCTATGACACCTAGAGTGCTGAAATTTTATATAAGAGTATCTAGCATCAATCTGCGTAGTTGTGCCAAAAATGGGCGGGATTGGACAAATAGGCGTGGCACCTCCCATACGAAGTTAAAACCTATTATTGAATATTGTCAGTTCTATGACACCTAGAGTGCTGAAATTTTGTGTAAGTGTTTCTAGCATTAATGTGCGTAGTTGTGCCAAATATGGGCGGGATTGGACAAAGAGGCGTCGCACCTCCCATACGAAGTTAAAACCTATTATTGAATATTGTCAGTTCTATGACACCTAGAGTGCTGAAATTTTATATAAGAGTATCTAGCATCAATTTGCGTAGTTGTGCCAAAAATGGGCGGTATTGGAAAAGTGGGCGTGGCACCTCCCACACAAAGTTAAAACCTATTATTGAATATTGTCAGTTCTATGACACCTAGAGTGCTGAAATTTTTGTAAGTGTATCTAGCATCAATGTGCGTAGTTGTGCCAAAAATGGGCGGGATTGGACAAATAGGCGTGGCACCTCCCATACGAAGTTAAAACCTATTATTGAATATTGTCAGTTCTATGACACCTAGAGTGCTGAAATTTTGTGTAAGTGCATATAGCAAAATGTGCCAAAAATGGGCGGTATTGGAAAAGTGGGCGTGGCACCTCCCACACAAAGTTAAGACCTATTATTGAATATTGTCAGTTCTACGACACCTAGAGTGCTGACATTTTGTGTAAGTGCATATAGCATCAATTTGCGTAGTTGTGCCAAAAATGGGCAGCATTGGCGAAGTGTGAGTGGCACCTCCCATACAAAGTTATAACCCATTTTCGAATATATTCAGTTCTATGACAGATACAATACTGAAATTTTGTACGAGTATGAAATTTTGTGCTAGAGAATATGGGTAGTTGTGTCAAAAATTTGCGGTATTGGAAAAGTGGGCGTGCTACCTCACATATAAACTTAAAACATATTATTGAATATATTCAGTTGTAAAGGGTGATTTTTTAAGAGCTTGATAACTTTTTTTTAAAAAAAAACGCATAAAATTTGCAAAATCTCATCGGTTCTTTATTTGAAACGTTAGATTGGTCCATGACATTTACTTTTTGAAGATAATTTCATTTAAATGTTGACCGCGGCTGCGTCTTAGGTGGTCCATCCGCTTAGTCCAATTTTGGCATTTCCACGTTTTTGAGTAACAGAGACCCAATTGGTGCGAACGGCGACGAATCGAAAATTGGTGGTCATCATTAACACTGGCCGATACAGCTGCGATATTTTCTTCAGTTCGCACTCTACGTAAGCGTGTTGGTGGTTTAATGTCCAACAATGTAAATTTGGTGCGAAATTTAGTCACAATAGCCCGAATAGCCGCTTCAGTGGGTCGATTAAACTGACCATAAAATGGAAGCGCGCAATGAACTTTCTTAACAGAGCACGCATTTTGATAATAAAATTCAATAATTTGCAAGCGTTGTTCGTTTGTAAGACGATTCATGATAAAATGTCAAAGCATACTGAGCATCTTTCTCTTTGACACCATGTCTGAAATCCCACGTGATCTGTCAAATACTAATGCATGAAAATCCTAACCTCAAAAAAATCACTCTTTATAACAGCTACAATACTGAATTTTTTGTAAGTGCATCTAGCATAAACCTTCGTAGTTGTACCAAAAATGGGCGGTAGTGGGATAGTGGGCGTTGTACTTCACATACGAAGTTAAAACCTATTATTGAATATTATCAGTTCTATAAAACCTAGAGTGCTGAAAAATTGTCTGAATAGATCCAGTGTAAATAGTTGAGCAAAGATGGGCGGAAAGTGGCCGTGACCGCTCCCATTCGAAATTAAAACCTGTTTTAGAGTATATTCGACACCGATACTCCTATATTGTTGTGTGAGTTAATTTATGTGTAACCTGCTTAGACAATATACAAATGGGCGAAATTTGAAAGATGGGTGATTTTTTATTTGAATTTTGTAAAATTACACATTTTCTTTGGTTTTATAGCTCAAAAGTAGAGAAAGGTTACAAAAAAATAAATATTCATTCGTCAAAAGCCGACTTAAGTCAAGAAAACGGAAATTATATTATTTTTTTAGTTTTTGTGTTGTCTGATTAGTGCACAATTTGATTGACTTTCTATGTGTTTCGAATGTAGTACATTCGAATTCCAGCTACTCGATTAAGTAAGGACTTCTTACGCTCGACTTTTTTGTTTTGGTAATGGAAAGGAGGAGAATCACATTCAACCTAAAATCATTTGATTTTTGACAATTCTTCCTTTTTTTGCCTTAAACTAATGTTTTGTTCTTCAATATTCTCCATGGAACATATCCATTTTTTGGTATCTCAGGGAAGTACCTTTATTATAAGTGGTACATATATTACCGTTCACAACAAAAGATCTGATTTTAATTTCCGATTGTTTTTGTTTGTTATATTACCGATCACAAGAAAAACAATATGAAACCTGATTTTAATTTCCGTCTGTTTTTCTGCCTGGCGAAGCGGGCGGGGGTTCAGCTAGTTTTTTATAAATACTTCAAACTTCATGTTTCTATCTGTATTAATTTACCATTTAAAATTTTCCCTTCGTCTATCCAATGAAAGAACAAAATTTCAGATTTTTTAAAATAGCTTTGCATAAGAGTAGAATATGTTTACGATGCAAATGACTCCAAATGTCAGTTGTTACTTAACCATTGAAAAAAATGTGCGACCCTCAATTGGTTCTTAAAATTGCAATCAATACCTCTCCAACGAACCCCTAAAAACACAAGTCGAACTAAAAAGTGTAAATTTAGCGTGTTTAAAAAAAATGTTCTCAGCTAGAGCAATGAGGTGTGTACCTCCCTCTAATTGCGCCGACACGTCTTATAAAAGGATTTTTTTAAAGGGCCAAAATGGATGAAAATGGTACCAACCAAAAGACCGCAGATACAATCATAAAATTCCGTGCACACATTCCAATCGACTAGAATAATGAAATTCGGTTTGTACATCCCTCTAATTGCGTCGACACGCAAAATATAGGGATTTCTAGAAATTAGTACTTTTAAGGGGCTAAAATGAAAAAAAAGGATAAAAATGGTACCAATGAAATGACCGCTGATGGAATCATAAAATTCGGTGTATAGGAAGATTTTTAAAAATTCGTACTTTTTACTTTTACGGTAAATATGGGAAAAAGTGATAAACTTGTAGCGAGCAACGGGCTAGAATCGTGAACTTAAGTTAATCCGTTCTTTTGGGATCGAAATAAGATGGAAATATTGCCAACCAAACGGCTGTAGTTCATCTATCCACTATCACCTAATAGTTAGCGTTTTTAAGATTTTTTGAAGACGAGCATATGATACCCTATATCCTTCACTTATGTAGTCAATATAAATGATGCATTATAATATGTAACTCTTACATGTAATTGACCCACACACAAACAAAACCCCCTCTCTAATTGTAGCTGCGCTTAGGGGAAAATATAACGAAATAATGAATAATGAAAATATTAATTAAAATAAAATATTAATTAATCAAAATTTATTGATATAATTTGGAACACTTTCTAAAAAAATATAACGTGAAGTGGAAAATACGTTTAGAATAGTATGGGAGGCCTATTTGAGTGCGGTATTTACCAAAACAAAGACCCAACCATGTGTATGGGGGCAATATGAAAACATGGGAAAAACACTCGAACAGTAGGTGTTCCTATTAAAATAAGGCATTATCTGGACAATTTGATCAAGATCCGATGTAATGTATGTTTTTAAGCAGATGGAAATTGGAGGGACAATTGTGTGGAGGCAATTTGAAAACATGAGCCCATATAGTCCAATTTTACGATAAGTATTCCTAGATTAATAGGACTGTTTTTTTAAGCCAGGATAACAAGTTGCGATAACAAAAACGTTAATAAAAACCTAATTTTTTACTCAAAATAATAATTTTTTTTTCATTGACGCCAAGTACAATATAAATATATGTATCAAAACAAATTTTCAAAAAAAATATTTTCAAGAATTTTTTTCAAGATACCTTTAAAGTGTTTATTTTATGTTTATAGGAGTAATAGTGTAATATAGGCATATTTGTATGGAGGCTATATCTAAATCTGCACTGATTTCCTCCAAATTCAATAGTGACCGTCATTGGCCAAAAAAATACTTCTGCCAACTTTCATGGCAATCGGACAACAGTTGCGGCCAGTAAAATGCGAACAAGCTTTAGATGGACATACAGACATCGCTAAATCGACTCAGCGGGTGATTCTAAGCCGATAGGTATACTTAAAGGTGGATCTATTCCGATTATGTCTGGGTGTTACAAACACTTGGCGCGCAACTAATTTATAATACCCTCTAGTTAGCGTAGTTTAATATAAAAATATCAAAAAAAAATAAAAAAAATATAATTTAATTTTTAATTCCCTGTAATTTAATAAACAAGAAGTATTTTTTAAATTTTTAATATTTTTTATTAGAGATAACAGTGTCTGTAAGACGCTCCATAAGTTTCATGATGAGGATCTTGGAACTTACTCCACAACCATTATAAACGTGACTAAAGTCGAAATTCATTAAATTAAAACAATTAAGGAAAGGTTAAAGTCGGGCGGGGCCGACTATATGATACACTCCACTTTCTATCCGAATACAATTCAATTCGGTAAAAAAGTGAAAACGGAAAGAATTTTTGTATGTTTTCTAATCATAGGCTAAAATTAGCATAGTCGAATTTGTCAAATCGAAAAGAATATTTGTATCGTGGATATATCCAAACATGGTATAAAGTGACTAACTTTCCCAATAAGTTCTTCCAGTTCAAATACAACGTGTTAGGCTCACTTTGAAGAAAGTCGGTGAATATTCGATGTTTCTGGGGCGGCAACAGTCTATCCGGTAGCGAAATTTGTATGGGAACTATATGTAAATCTTTACCGATTTGACTCATTTGCACCATGGGTGTTTCTAGTTGAAATATAAAATATTTTGGAAGATTTGAAGAATATCTGTTAAAATATGTGTTTTTTAGAGCAGAAAAAGTCAAATCGGGAGCGAAATTTTAATTGGAGCTATAAATAAATCTGAACCGATCTGACGTATTTTCACCATAGGTGTTCCTAGCTTAAATATAAGATGCTTTGCCAAATCTGAAGACAATCTGATACATTAAGTGGTTTCTAGAGTGAAAAGAGCCAAATCGGGAGTGAAATTCGTATGGGGGCTATATCTGAATCTGAACCTTTTTTTTCAAATTAAATAGCTTTCTTCCTTGTCCCGAAAAACTTCGTTGTGAAAAGTTTCATTTGGTTCTGTCTACAATTGCGACCTGTATCGTGATTACAAGAATAGATCAATAGATCAATCGATTCAAAAAGTGATTCTAAATCCAACGGTATAATTAACAATGGGTCTATCTCGCTTCCTTTTGGGTGCTACAAACAAATGCACAAAGACATATTACTCTCGTGGAGTGTATAAAAACATTTAAGTAGAAAAACATGATTTTGATGTCTTTTGAGTAGCGTAGTAGGTTGTCCCAGGCACAAACCATTTTACAGATCATAACTGAACGATTCAAACTTCATTTCTGGTAGGTAATCGCAGCATTTTTTCGTAATCCAGCATAACATATATGCACATTAAGATTATTTTTATTCTTTTATGATATTTTCATAATAGTAACTTTGAGCTTTATTTGATCAAAAATTCTCGCGAAAAACGCTTTAGTAACAAAATATTTGAATTATTATTTAATTATCTTTATTTGAAATTTGGTGAAATCAAAAAATGTTATAAGTTAAATATAAGTAAATGTTTGTAGCAATTGTTTCTATCAACAAGAATTAATCAATAACCACTGATATCGAATTACGCTTGACTAGAGATACATTTAGTAAAAGACTTCATGTAGACTGACTTAATGGTTTTTCGGCTAAGTAACCCTAGAGTCAGCAGCTGACTTCGGTTTTATTTTATTTCCTCCGATTGGAGCCCTTATAATATTCAACATAATTTTATTTTTTACCATAACAAGCTATACATTTTCCAAAAATTTCAGCATTTGTTTCGTTTGTGTTCATTTGCATGCTTGATTTCATTTTACACCATTCGTAAAACTTTTTCATTTTGCTTTTTCTTTTCCTTTGATAAACTACATATTTGTGCTGTAAGATTGTTTTGCGAAAAAAACGCACTTTCATAAATTACAATAAAATCGTTGCGAGCAAAACGAAGCGAATACAAATGTGGAGAAGAAATCAAATAAATATCTGATTTTTTGCATTTGACACGTACACTGCACAAATCATGCATTATAATACAAATACAAGATCATACGGCAACAGCAACAGCAATAACACAAGTACCGATAGTTAACCCCCTCTTCGCCGCACAGCTCCCCTTAGGCCATTCATCTGCAGCTTGCTTGCTCTACGTTTTCCATTAATTTTCACACAAACCTGCATATGGATGCATACACGCAATACATGCACATATAAATTATACTTATGATGGCAATACATACATACATATAAAAATATATGGATGTATGTTTGTGCATGTGTGTAACTTACATATATTTAAATATGCCATATATTTACTTGGCATGCATTTACATAAGGGTGGATCGGAAGTGGACAATTTTTATACCCTCCACGAGAGTATTATGCCTTTGTGCATTGGTTTGTCCGTCCGTACATCTATTCTTGTAATCAAAGTACAGGTCGCAATTGTAGCCAGAACCAAATGAAACTTTGCACAACGAAGTTTTTCGGGATAAGGACGAACGCTCTTTAATTTGTTTTATATTTCCACTAGAAACATCTGTGTTGAAAATTTTTTAGATCGGTTCAGATTTATATATAGTTCCCATACAAATTTCGTTCACAATTTGACTTTTTCCACTCTGGAAACCACATATTTTAACAGATCTTCTTCAAATCTTGCAAAATATCTTATATTTCAACTAGAAACACCCATGGTGAAAATGGGTCAGATCGGTTCAGATTTACATATAGCTCCCATATAAATTTCGCTCCCGGGTTGACTTTGTCCGCAAGAGCAACCACGTATTTTCACATAATTTCTTAAAATTGAGCACGTTTACTTGAAGTGAAAGAACTCATTGTGAAAGTGAGTTACTTCATTCCATGTTTGGATATAGCCCCGATACAGATATTCTTCTCGATTTGACAAATTGGACTACGTCATATTAGCCTATGATTAGGAAACATACAAAAATTCTTCCCGTTTTCACTTTTTTACCGAATTGAATTGTATTCGGATAGAAAATGGAGTGTATCATATAGTCGGCCCCGCCCGACTTTAGCCTTTCCTTACTTGTTTATTTCGAAATCGTGTCGCACTTAGAGCACTCTCTGCTCGTACTTGGACAACATTTAGTTGATTAGAAATTAGACAATTCAGGACATAAGTAGCCAACAAAGCTGAGTTTTTTTTCTCGCAATTCAACAGAAAATCAAGTGTCTCTACAAAAGGGCCAAATCAACGTTTTCAAAATTTGTTTGCGCTACATCTAGTTCAAATTCGATTTCAAACATAATATATCGGCTCCACCAATGCTTAGACGGAGCAATAGGAAAGTTGAAGAATTTCGGTTTTTCCCATCCACCCTAATATGTACATTAGAGCGTACCAGGTTACAAGTAAAAAAAAAAAAAGTTCGCCGTACACCTTCGAATATGAAGTATTATTGAAAGGTAGTTTCAAAAAAATTTTTTTTATTTTTTTATGCCGAACGTAGGGGTCGCGCTTTTACATTTTTCTATATAACTTCTGCATTTATAAACGGATTTTAAAGTGTGATACATCGATGTTTTTGTCTCGACGAGGCCGATTTTTTTGTCTTTGAAGTCATTGAGCTCAAGCACCCCGTTCTGGTACTTACCCATCATATCTCAGTTGCTACTACCCTAATGTACCACTCTAATATCAGAAAATTAAAGCTCGCATAAAATCATGAAACTCTTCCTAACGAAGTATGTCGATTTTCCCAGCAGAAAAAGTGTTAAACTATTTTTTTTTATTTTACCGAGAGCATTGCATGTAAAGAGTGATTTTTTTGAGGTTAGGATTTTCATGCATTAGTATTTGACAGATCACGTGGGATTTCAGACATGGTGTCAAAGAGAAAGATGCTCAGTATGCTTTGACATTTCATCATGAATCGTCTTACAAACGAACAACGCTTGCAAATTATTGAATTTTATTATCAAAATGCGTGCTCTGTTAAGAAAGTTCATTGCGCGCTTCCATTTTATGGTCAGTTTAATCGACCCACTGAAGCGGCTATTCGGGCTATTGTGACTAAATTTCGCACCAAATTTACATTGTTGGACATTAAACCACCAACACGCTTACGTAGAGTGCGAACTGAAGAAAATATCGCAGCTGTATCGGCCAGTGTTAATGATGACCACCAATTTTCGATTCGTCGCCGTTCGCACCAATTGGGTCTCTGTTACTCAAAAACGTGGAAATGCCAAAATTGGACTAAGCGGATGGACCACCTAAGACGCAGCCGCGGTCAACATTTAAATGAAATTATCTTCAAAAAGTAAATGTCATGGACCAATCTAACGTTTCAAATAAAGAACCGATGAGATTTTGCAAATTTTATGCGTTTTTTTTTTAAAAAAGTTATCAAGCTCTTAAAAAATCACCCTTTATTTATAAGTTGTTCTTTGTATCTTCGATGTTTACAGTCGGTTGTCAAAGTGTAATACATATATTGGTGTTTTTGTCCCGCACATAACAGGTTTTCAGTTTTTAAAGTCGTTGACCTCAACAACCCCATTCTACTATTTACGCATCATATTTCAATTCTTAGAACAATAAATATAAAAATTAAGGTACAATTAAAATTTTAATCAACCATATTTCGACGCGATTCAAGTTGGGTGTATTTTTGGCGGCTCTCAAGTTTAGAAAAGATGTGGCCCATGCGTTGCTCATCGGTGACCGCCATAGCTGATTCATGCACAACATGAACAAAACGCTCGGTGTTTTGAGAATGGCATGGATAATCTGTGAAAATAAATGAGTTCAGCAAAGAAAGCAATCAAATTAAGTTTTTCTTGTGCTAACCTGGTAAATCGATAATTTCTTCTGAAAATTGGAATGCTTCTAACTGTTCTTGCGAAAAAAACTGCAAGCATGGCGGCTCAGTCAATTCAAATTGTTTCCAATCGATCATATTGAAATATGAGTCACTATCAAAATTGATAAAATTATGAACTGGTGGACCGAACATTTGTCGAATGCTTCCCGTGGCTTCATTGCGGGCTGATAAAATCTTATCATAGGCATCTGAACGCACTAGTTGATCTGGGTCTGTTATCATCGATAACAAAATATTTTCAGGATGAAAAAAATATCCGTTATTTTCAATGAACGGACGGATGACCTCTTGAATATCTTTTGGCAACTGACGAATCCAACATATATAAAGGAAAACATTCCGACTTCCGTGAATTGCCAGTGGTTGGCTTTTTACAAGAAACCAGAATGGTGCATACACTTTCACAACGAACTGAGCCAGTTTTCTCAATACCATCGAGGGTTGCGTACACGTCATATAAAAGCGCAGAATTCGAGAGGCTGTTGTTAGCCAGCGCGCTTTGCAAATAGCGCCGGGCTTCTCGCTGGCTAATTTTTCATCGCATTCTCCGGTATGAACGGCTCGAACCATACGATACAAGTAAAGCTGGTCGCCTCGAATATTCCACCCATCTATGTTCGCTGGCATTTCTCCCATTGTAATGCGTTCGAAATTTTGTTTGACCTGACCAAACGGAATAAGCAACAAAATATGCGAATTATTAATTAATAAAATGCTCACAAGTAAAGTATACGGAACACACGGACACGAAACACTATTAATATATTAAACTTACAGGGTAGTGTATGCAATTTTGAATGCCTTCTCCGATACTTCCGGGCCAGATTCCAGGTCCTTTCTGTTTTCCAAGCAATGATCTTAACAGCGCATTAAATGGTAACTCGTTGAAGTGGAAAAGGCACACGAACCACTGCAGCGGTCTCTGTAAATGGCGTTCCATTCTCACAATGACTCCACTTTTGTACCCAGTGTTGGTAGCAGTTCCATCGCAACTTATGGCAACTAAGTCATCCAAATTGAAGTTTTCACGACTCAAGTAATCCACGATGCTCCTCTGGATCCCCAAAGCAGAGCTATCAGTGGGCGTAGCATAACCAATGAATTTGGAATCAGGCTCTTTTACAATGGTGATGTGTTCTTCATTTAAAACAATATTTCGCGTCACATTTGCCTCGGTTACTTTTTTGAAAGTTGGCTCTTTCTTGCCATCGAAAGAGATACACTTTAATAATTGATGGCATTTGGCCGCCGCTTTTGCTTCCTTACGGAACTTCACACGTTCTCGAAATATTTTATTTTTATTGATGATAAGCCCTTCAAAGAACTGACATATATTTTCGGCTGTTTCTGCAGATAACTCTTCTTTGGCTTTTGCGGCAATAGACAATTTTAAATCTTTTATTAACATGGTCGCAAGCAAGGCACCGTAGCGAACTGAAGTATCGCTGCGATCCAAAGCCGAACTAAAATTACGCAAAGAAATGTCCGCCACCGTAAATGTTGTTTTAATCTTCTCTGAGGAATCGCCAACATTTTCTTCAAATTCTAGCTCTTCATCGCTGCCTGGTTGATACCCAATACTGTTGAACTCGGTATATACCGCTTTTGATGGTGCAACAATTGAGCACGTTTGAACACCGCAATTTTTCATCGACATCATATGATAAACATTATCCAAAGTCATCAGCCGTGGACCCCATTGATCGATGAAAAAGTCTTTCGCATCGTCTGGGATTTTATCAGAGGCGGTGCAACTGCATGGAACATTTCTTTCTATGCCACACTTACAACGCGAAATTGAGAACAATTTATTCCACTCATTTACATTGCATTTCAATGGACTTTTAACCAATTTATAGTAATCGTCTAGAAGTTTATCCAACCGTTTACGAACACCTGATACCGATATAATTGGAATGCCTGCCCGCTCCCATAAAAGGGTAATGCTTCTGAAAGCTTCTTGTTTAAAAGCACTCAATTTTCTATTGGGATTAGTGTTATGCCGCAGATACAAGAAATAATTAATAACATCGTACTTAGTCGGTAACATAGTGTTGTTTAATGCACTGATCGTAAAAGACATTTTTTTAGTTTTTTTATCGTTGTATAATGGAAATTTAAATATTTAATAATGCTTTGTTGAGCCACCAACGCCTTATTACTGAACTAATTTCTTCTATTGTTACAATAAAATATAGACCGTTACTTCACAGGTAAAACGATTTGCAATAGGGAAACAATGTGACAAAGTAGTTTTGCTCATGTTGTGCATGAATCAGCTATGGCGGTCACCGATGAGCAACGCATGGGCCAAAAACACCAATATATGTATTACACTTTGACAACCGACTGTAAACATCGAAGATACAAAGAACAACTTATAAATACATGCAATGCTCTCGGTAAAATAAGAAAAAAACTAGTTTAACACTTTTTCTGCTGGGAAAATCGACATACTTCCTTAGTAAGAGTTTCATGATTTTATGCGAGCTTTAATTTTCTGATATTAGAGTGGTACATTAGGGTAGTAGCAACTGAGATATGATGGGTAAGTACCAGAAGGGGGTGCTTGAGCTCAATGACTTCAAAGACAAAAAAATCGGCCTCGTCGAGATAAAAACATCGATGCATCACACTTTAAAATCTGTTTATAAATGCAGAAGTTATATAGAAAAATGTAAAAGCGCGACCCCTACGTTCGGCATAAAAAATAAAAAAATTTTTTTTGAAACTACCTTTCAATAATACTTCATATTTGAAGGTGTACGGCGAACTTTTTTTTGAGGTACGCCCTAATGTACATATGCCAAGTAAATATATGGCATACTAAACATATTCCCACAGAGATGAAAGTTTTTTGTCGTTGTTACAAGAGTTCATACGGGTGAGCAGTGTACATGTACATACAGACATATTAGTTTACATAGAAAACCATAAGGACAACTCGTTGAATTATGAGCTTTTAAATATACAAGAAAGTGTGTGTGTTTGTGAGTGAGAGAGAAACTGTGCGAAGGAAAAAAATGCATAAAATACGTTCAATTTTCTCGGGAATGGTAAAAAGAGAATTGGTGTTTTGTATGTAGTGTCTGTGTGTGTGAGAGATCTTTGTGAACATTAGGGATGCAGCTTATTTTTTAAAAAATCTGACCTAACCTGATCTATCGCCAACTTACTTTAAGGATGTCATAAGTCATAAGAAAATCCAGAAGTAGAATATACATGTCCAAGATATGTTGATTGAATTTTAAGGTAAGTGCTGAATTCACAATATAGAAAATATTATAAAATGTAGTGGTTTGTTTTTCTTATGTTTGTGGGTCAATTTATAGGTTTCGAAATTAATCTGAACAAACTTTTCAAAAACACATTAGGCAATATAAATAATTTTTAAGGTTTTGGAAAGTGGAACAAAACAAAAAAGTCGAAAAAGTCCTTCTTTATACTTCCAAGCAGAAATTTTCGAAAAAAAAAATATTTTATAGGCTTTACTGTTCAACTATAGTTACTATTATTAATTAATTAATTATTTAGGAAATTATTGTCATTTATTATACCCTACAACACTTCATGGTCTAGGGTATTATAAGTTAGTTTTCCGCCAAATGTTTGTAACACCAAGAAATAATTGAGCTAGACCCACCTTTAAGTATACGGATTGGCTTAGAATCACCAGCTGAGTCGATTTAACGATGTCTGTCTGTCCGTCCGTCCGTCTGCTGTCCATCTAAGCTTGTTCGCACTCTACAGGTCGCAATTGTTGTCCGATTGTCATGAAACTTGGTAGAAGTTATTTGTTCTGGCCATGGACCATCGGTATTGAATTTGGAGGAAATCGGTTCAGATTTAGATATAGCCCCCATACAAATGTCGCTCCCGATTTGACTTTTTCCGCTCTAGAAACCACATATTGCACCCGATTTTCTTTAAATTTGGTACAACATCTTATAATCCAACTGGAAACACCTATGGTGAAAGTGGATAAGATCGGTTCAGATTTAGATATAGCCCTCATACAAAAGTCGCTCCCGATTTGACTTTTTCCGCTCTAGAAACCACATATTGCACCCGATTTTCTTTAAATTTGGTACAACACCTTATAATCCAACTGGAAACACCTATGCAGAAATTGGGTAAGATCGGTTCAGATTTAGATATAGCCCCCATACAAATGTCGCTCCCGATTTGACTTTTTCCGCTCTAGAGACCACATATTGCACCCGATATTCTTTAAATTTGGTACAACATCTTATAATCCAACTGGAAACACCTATGCAGGAATTGGGTAAGATCGGTTCAGATTTAGATATAGCCCCCATACAAATGTCGCTCCCGATTTGACTTTTTCCGCTCTAGAAACCACATATTGCACCCGATTTTCTTTAAATTTGGTACAACATCTTATAATCCAACTGGAAACACCTATGGTGAAAGTGGATAAGATCGGTTCAGATTTAGATATAGCCCTCATACAAAAGTCGCTCCCGATTTGACTTTTTCCGCTCTAGAAACCACATATTGCACCCTATATACTTTAAATTTGGTACAACATCTTATAATCCAACTGGAAACACCTATGCAGAAATTGGGTAAGATCGGTTCAGATTTAGATGTAGCCCCCATACAAATGTCGCTCCCGATTTGACTTTTTCCGAAACCACATATTTATTTTCCAGAAACCACATATTGCACCCGATTTTCTTTAAATTTGGTACAACATCTTATAATCCAACTGGAAACACCTATGGTGAAAGTGGGTAAGATCGGTTCAGATTTAGATATAGCCCTCATACAAATGTTGCTCGCGAATGTTTAACCGATTTTGGCCAAACTTTACATATTATATTTCAAAAATCCTTCCCGATTTCACTTTTTTACCGAATTGAATTGTAATGAGATAGAAAGTCCATCCGACTTTAGCATTTCCTTACTTGTTTGGCAGATGCCCATATGTCCATACTAAATAGGGCCCCATTCTGATCTATTACAGCTTTAGAAACTACATCTTACATCGGATCTTCATCAATTTTTGCAGATCATTATATTTTTCAACTAGGAATACCTACCGTGAATGAGAAATATTTAGGCCCATGTTTTGGACCAGGCCCAAAATGTTGTTATAGGCCCCCTTTTGAAATGTCGGTCCGATTCATCCTATTACTACTGTATAATTTATATTTGTCTGTCGGATAATTGATCAATTACCATATTATTAACCATATTCGTTAAATATGACTAAAGATGAATTTACAGTAACTGTATTATTTATATGAACTACATAAAATTGTTCCCATGAAATAACTGGGTATCGTAATCAAAGCGAAGTATATACACAGGGAGTGGTGTAGGGTATTATATAGTCGGCCCCGCCCGACTTTAGCCTTTCCTTACTTGTTTTTATTATGATAATATTGGTATGGTTCAATTATGTATGGAACAGAATATCGGCCAAATGGCCGCCGCGACTTCGACGGCACACCTCCATCCGATGGTCCAAATTTTGATGACACTGAGGCATAATTGACATTCTATGCCGTTAATGTGGCGAATTATCTCATCCTTTGGCTCTTGAATTCTTTCAAGAAGTCCAACGGTGTCAAATCACATGATCTTGGCGGCCAATTGACATCACCACTACGTGAGAAACACGGCCATTGAATTTGTCGCGCAAAAGAGCATTGTTTCGATAGCTGTGTGGCAAGTGGCACCGTCCACATATCGTCCTCATCCATATCTTCCAATTCGGGCCATAAAAAGTTCGTTATAATCTCACGATAGCGAAGACTGACTTGACTGACTAACTGCCTGACCGGCCTCATTTTGGAAAAAATACGGCCCGATGACGCCGCCAGCCCATAAACCGCACCAAACAGTCACTCTTTGTGGATGCTTTTTTTCAGGATGTTTTTCGACAATCACTCTTGGATTATCATTCGCCCAAATGCGGCAATTCTGCTTATTGGCGAATCCTCTGAGGTGAAAATGTGTCTCATCACTGAAGATGATTTTCTTCGAAAATTCATCATTTGCATTTTGATGTTAACTCCCATTTTCATAATAAGCCTGAATAACTTTAACGCGTTGTTCGATTTTGTACCATTCCATAGGATATGTGTAATATTTTCTATATTAAAAAAATGTAATGGAATTTTTCACTAAAATTCCAATTTTCGTCGTAGTTACCTTCATTATGAGTACTTTCATTATGAAATACAATTCAGAACACACAAGTAAAAAAAATAATATTTTTGCTGGCGCGAAAAACACCAAAAAATAAAAAACAGGTAAAAAAGGCGTTAAATTCGGTCGGGCCGAACTTTATATACCCTCCACAAAGAATTGCATTCCACAGAGGCTGTCGATTTTGGTAGAAGTGCAGTAATATTACAGGAAAATATATTTTTTTAATATAGGCAAACCAAAACAAATATTGCCAAAATAATTTTATAAATAAATATAATATTTTTATAACTTTAAACCACGCGTATAGCGCAAGGCTAACAATACGTTTACACTATATATGTATATATATATTTTTTTTTTTTCAAAAAAGCTTAAATGCCACAAATATTGGTATGTAGTGGGTGCTACAGTTGGTTGTATTTCGATTCTACTTTAATTACAAAAATGCCAAATTTGAAAATTTATTATCTCACGTACATAGTGCAAAATAACCTAACTTCATGATTTAACCAATTTTGCCGTAAAAGTAAAAAGTACGAATTTGGAAAAATCGTTTTATATTGCGTGTCTATGCAGTCAGAGGAATGTGTACACCAAATTCCATGCTTCTAGCTGCGGCCATTTTGTTGGTACCATTTTTATCCCCTTTTTCCAATTTTACACCCTTACAGTAAGAGGAATGTATACTCCGAATTTCATGACAGTAGCTGCGGTCCTTGGGTTGGTACTATTTGTATCCCCCATTTTCCATTTTAGCCCCAAAAAGTACGAATTTCGAAATATCTGTTTATTTTACGTGTCTGCGCAATAAGAGGAGTGTATACTCCGAATTTCATGACAGTAGGTGCAGCCGTTTGGTTGGTACCATTTTTAACCCTCTATTTCCATTTTACCCCTTAAAAGTACGAATTTGGAACAAAAATAATTTTATATTATTTATCTACTCCATTAGAGGAATATACACACCGTATTTCGTGTTTCTAGCTGTTGTCGTTTGATAGCTACCATTTTTATCCATTTTTTGTCCCATTTCGTCCCCTACGAATAAGAACCACTTAATGGTGCACGTTTTTGTTAAAAAAACGCATACCCAAGTAAGATAGATTGAAAAAGCACGCTTAAATACTCTAAAATATTATAGGTTATTATGGGTATTTTTAGTCCTTGTGAGGGAACATTTTTTCCCTTTGGGCCGATTTCGCCCAGTTTAAATCCCAACCGATCTGCGACTATAAGACACATCTATGGAAAATTTGGACGTCCTTGCTCCTTCGTTTAGATGCTAGCGTGCTTTCAACAGACGGACGGGCAGACAGACGGACGGACATGGCTAGATCGTTTTGAATTTTATGACGATCAAAAATATATATACTTTATGTGGTATCAGGTCGATATTTCAAGGTATTACAAACGGAATGACAAAGTTAGTATACCCCCATCCTCTAGTTGGAGGGTATAAAAATTACAAGAATAGTTGGATAAAATACAGGGTGGGAAATTTTAAATTATAACCGGCTATAAAAAATTGCTTATTATTTTTTCAAATTTCTTGTTTTATTGGAAAGGTTGAACTTTGTCATTTAATAATGAAACACAATATCATTCATATGACTACCACGACTGGCTCGGCAGTACCTCATCCGATCAACAAAACTTTTCAGTACATTTTCGATTGTTCTTCAATGGCAATTTCGATTTCATGTTTCAACGCTTCAATTGTCTCTGAATGGTTTGCGTAACATTTATCATTAATAGGTCCCCACAGAAAATAACCCAAAGGGTTCAAATCACAGCTCAGAGGCGACCAATTGACGTTACAATGTCAGCAAAAACA
The DNA here is from genome assembly GCA_947397865.1 of Polietes domitor. Classification (NCBI taxonomy): domain Eukaryota; kingdom Metazoa; phylum Arthropoda; class Insecta; order Diptera; family Muscidae; genus Polietes; species Polietes domitor. Next base: position 18,499,254 of record OX377619.1, on the reverse strand, counting down.
GTGACTAAAATATCGATGGTTGCGTTGGCTGTGTGAAATGTGGTCTCACATTCATTCTTTTGAATTTTTGAAAATAAAAATTCGTTGAGCATTTACAATGCTCACCGTTGACGGTAACACCGGCCTTGCTCCTTTTCGAAGTAATCCACATCAAACAGTGAGTTGTTGTGGATGCATTTGATTCTCAATAGTCACGCATGGATGATACTGAGCTTCATCTGGAAACACAATTTTTCGGTAAAATTCTTCATCTCCTGCCAAACAATCGTCAGCCCATTGGGCGAAGCGAAAAAGCAGCATGAGGCTTTAGTTGTTGATCCAATTGAACTTTGTAAGCCTTCATACCGAGGTCATTATGTAAAATTCATTTTAAAGTAAAGCGAGAAATATTCTTTTCCTGAGAACAAGTTGACGTTGAAGGACATTCTTGGATATTCTCAGCCACAGCAGCAATGTTTTCGATTGAAAGCACTGGACGAGATAGTACACGGGTTGGTTTGTCCAATAACGATCCTTTTTTATGAACTCGCTTCACACATTAACGGACGAACTGAACTGAAGGCGATATCTTCTCGAAATTTTTCCACGTAAGCTTCTTACTATTTGCGTTAAAGACGTACTACATTGGAAGTGAGTTTTTAATATTGCGAACCTCGACCTGTGATTGAGAAAAAAATAATATTCGAATTAACATTTTTAAGTACTTTTTTGAATGCTTCAACATTGTATTTGCTTGATATTTTGTAGTTGAATGTAATCTTGCACTATAAGAAATTCGTACTTTTAAAGGGAAACAAGGGGAAAACTGTTGAAATAGATACGGAAAAAGTGGCTGCAAGTAAGGAAAGGCTAAAGTCGAGCGTTGTCGACTATATGATACCCTCCACTTTCTACCTCATTACAAGTGAATTCGGGAAGTATACCCATACATACTTCCCGAATTCACTTGTGGTGGTGGTCTCTAGGGCGAAAAATGTCAAATCGAGAGCGAAATTTGTAAGGGAGTTATAAAAAAATCTGAACCGATTTGACTCACTTTCAGCACAGAAGTTTCTAGTTAAAATATAAGGTCCAAATTTTAAGAAAATCGGTACAATTATCCGGTTTCTATAGCGATAAGTCAAACCCGGAGGGGAATTTATATGGGAGATATTCATATATACAGGTTGGCGCAGAGTGAGGTATATGGTTTGAATTCTTTATAACTTTTTTAATTATTATTCTTTCTTTTTGGGGAATTAATTATGAAACACGACCGAACAACGTACAAAAATAATTGAAATTTATTTTTCAAACCAACAGTCACAATTTGGTAATGAGATAGTGTACTGTTTGGTGCGGTGTATCTTCCGAAAGGATAATTCGCACATAAATCGCATAAATAAACAAGTAAGGAAAGGCTAAAGTCGGGCGGGGCCGACTCTATGATACACTCCACTTTCTATCCGAATACAATTTAATTCGGTGAAAAAGTGAAAACGGGCAGGATTTTTGCATCCTGTAAATGTGTGTGTTTGACAAAAAATGTTAAATCGGAAAAGACATTTGTATGGGGGTATATTGAAATCTGGAACGAAATAGGTGAAATATAATATGTATAGTTTGGCCAAAATCGGTTAAACATTTGGGAGCAACATTTGTATTTGCGCTATATCTAAATCTGAACCGATCTTAGCCACTATCACCATAGGTTTTTTACTTGGATTATAAGCTGTTGTGCCAAATTTAAAGAAAATCGAGTACAATATGTGGTTTCTAAAGCGGCAAAAGTCAAATCGGGAGCCACATTTGTTTTGGGGCTATATCTAAATCTGAACCGATTTTACCCACTTTCTGCATAGGTGTTTCTAGTTGGATTATAAGATGTTGTGCCAAATTTAAAGAAAATCGGGTACAATTTACAGTTTCTACAGCGGAAAATGTCAAATCGGTAGCGCCATTTGTATGGGGGCTATATCTAAATCTGAACCGATCTTACCTAATTTCTGCATATGTGTTTCTAGTTGGATTATAAGATGTTGTGCCAAATTTAAAGAAAATCGGGTACAATATGTCGTTTCTACAGCGGAAAATGTCAAATCGGGAGCGACATTTGTATGGGGGCTATATCTAAATCTGAACCTATCTTATCCAATTTTTGCATAGGTGTCTCTATTTGGATTATAAGATGTTGTGCCAAATTTAAAGAAAATTGGGTACAATATGTGGTTTCTAGAGCGGAAAATGTCAAATCGGGAGAGACATTTGTATGGGGGCTATATCTAAATCTGAACCGATTTGCCTCAAATTAAATAGCGTTCGTCCTTGATCCACGAAACTTACTAGCGCCAATTTTTGTTAAGATCGGACTATAAATGCGACCTGTAGTTTGATTACAACAATAGATGGACAGACAGACGGACAGACAGACGGACATTGCTAAATCGACTCAGAAAGTGATTCTAAGTCGATCGGTATACTTAACAATGGGTCTATCTCGCTTCCTTCTGGGTGTTACAAACAAATGCACAAAGCCATAATACTCTCGTGGAGTGTATAAAAACTTATAAACCATATAGCTCATTCTGCGCCACCCTGTAGTTTCAACGTTCCATGTTTTGATTTAGTCACAATACAAACGTGCTTCACGATTTGACTTTTTCCAGCCTAGAACGAACCCTCAAACTATAACCGAATTGATTTGTATTCTTGTAGATAGTGGAGATTATCATATAGTCAGCCCCGGCCGACCAGCCTTTCCATACTTTTTATGTACACAGGTCGATGAAGGATTTATAAAATATGGGCCCAAATAGATATTGTTCTGTTATATTGATATTGTTCTGTAAATTAAAAATGGTTTCTTCTTTCAAAAATAAACTCTAGGAAAGGATTAATTCGGACGAATCTAACAATATGATGCCATACACCACTCTCCACACCAACGTTCAATACAAAACTCAAATGAGCATTAACTTATATATTTCATTGTTCCATCAGCATCGTTTGTGGTAATTGATTATTGGTTTTTATTTTATCCACCCCCTCTTCACAGTGTTTGTAATTTCTAAAAAGTTTTCACGAATAAGTAAGTGAAGTCTGTTACACATCGTACTTCAGCTGCCAGTTTTCCTTGGCAAACGGACAACTTACTTTTCATTCAATCTCATTTTACATTACCATCAATCTGCAGCGTCCATGAGCTGCATACCAAAATTATGATTTCCATATTTCCCTGCCATAGATACTGATTAACATCACATGATTTTATAACCATGTTATTGATACCACTCCACGAGTGAGAGACAGAGTGAGATAGAGACGATGAAGGACCTCAACGTTTAAGTCCACAAAAATAGCATAAAAATGCTGGGGGAGGTTATCATATATATATATTTCAGTACATGCACCCCCACTCTGTATTGTAATACAGATTCTCGTATTTCGAAAATTATAACTTAAGGCCAGCAATATACATAAACAACAGTAAATATCTCCTCTACCAAAAGAATGGAAATGAACTTTCCTTGGGAGTCTTCCTCTAACTTGACTTTTGTGTACGTTTTTTTTTGTTTGTTGGCCCTTTCAAACTCAGTCTCTGTTTCAGATTTGGTTTCAGTTTATTTGCTGTTGCTCTTTTTTCGGATAATGCTTAAATATTCGGTTGCATCTCATCATAAATAGAAAGCCTCAGGCACTTTTTGGTAATTTTCTTTCGTCTGTCGATTCTTGTTCTTAGTTTCGGTTGGTTTTGATGATTTTCTTCTGTTTTTTTTGTTGTTCGTCTTTGGATTCATAAAACTTGCCTTCGTTTCATTTTTCGATTTGGTTTTTTCAAAGTCGAAAAATTCTCTTTTTATACATTAAACCACAATTACAGCCTCTAGGCCAAACAATCTTTTTTTGATGGTTATTGGTTTTCTTGTAATGGCAAGTTTTGATTACAGCAACAGCAGTTACATGGGCCACCATCGCAGCAGCCAGCCAGACAGACAGTCCGATAGACTGAGGGTAGCAGCAATTTAAAATCTGAAATCCGAAATCTTTGGAAATGATGAGCAAAGCAAAGTCTGTATTGGGCTGTATAATATTCGTGGTGGGGAATTTGTGTGAGTGTTATTGATTTTAATTAAATTTGTTGGAATACATTTTCAAATGAAGGCCTTGCATCGAAATGTTGCCGCTAATGTTTTTTAATTTGTGGGTCTGTGATTCTATAGGAAATGGATGGAACTTAGAGGAATTGTTGAATTGTGTTAGCAAAGTCTATTCAATTGTGTCACTACAAATTTATTATTAGATCGGCCAATTACTTTCTATTTTTAAGATTTAAATTTTTCACAAAATGTTGAAAAGAGATTTCAAGCCAATATAAATTTTGTAAAATTGAACAGGATTAGATTACAGAAATAAATTAATTAATAACACAGACATATATTCATTTAAATGGTTTCATTTCTTTGGACTGATACTGCCATCTATTTCAGTACAAAGATGAGTTGACAACTGAAGAAAACCAACCATCAACACGAGTGATGTGCTTTTATTTAGAGATGTAGGTGGCGCTGCCTTGACGATCATATGATCGAACATCAACAGAATTATATGCAGAAAGTAATTAATAGCACTAGTCAACAGTCAAAATGTACTCGGGATGCGATAATTTTTTCTGTGTAGATAACCTTGACATGAGCTCGAAAAACGCAATAAAAATTTTTTTTTTCGTTTGGTTTTTGTTTTATTATTTTTTTTTTTTAAATTTTAAAATTTTTTTTTTTGTTAATTTGTTTCGTCCGGCATAACTCGGGAACCACTAGCTCGATTTAATTGAATTAAATTTTAAAAAATTTAAAATTACAATTCCCTTAATCTGTTCATATATTGTTTTCCTATACAAGCAACAGTTTCAAGTTAAAAATGAATATATAAAGGAAAAAACTTATTTTTTGCCTAAAGATTTAAATTTTTTTTTTTAAATCCATAAAAAATCCAAAATGAAAAAAAATGTCAAATCTTATTACTTTTACGTAAAGCCACATAACCTATGAGCAAAATGAGACCAAGATCATGAAAATCGATGCACGCGTTTCGCTTTTATTCGCAATTGAGTAAAGGTATGAATTTCAAAAATTTGCTCGACATATGCACAACTTTGTCTATGGTAAGGTTTTTTCTTTTTTTTTTATTCTCAGAATTAACAAAACGGAATAAACAAAGGGTTATTTAATTTTTATGATTGCGTAAGCAAAGTAATAAACGCTAATAAATGTGCGTGAACAATTAAAAGGAAAAAAGGAAAGGGGACTTTTTTAATTATTTGGGTTTTCCGTTGGCTACCTGTATGATTTTTTTACAGAAATGCAACCCACATTTAAGGGTGGTCATTATTCCGAAAATTTAAGACTCACACATGGTGAAACAGGTATGTAGCCACCGTAAAAAAATATACACCCATTTATAAGTACCTGTCAGTAAAATACTAAACAATACACATTATAAATAGGTCTTCATTGATCGATTTTACTCATTCAACAAGTGTCGACGAACGCGATAGTTAAAATGAGCAAACGTTCGCGAGGATTTGAATGCAATACCAATCCAAGTAATTTTTGTTACATGTGCGGAGAATACGTTTCTGAAAAAAACAAGCGTTGTTTTTCACCTAAATTGAGAGATTCATTTGAAGAGAGCTTCAATTTAAAGGTCTCAAACATAGATGAGCGGTGGACACCAAGTGCTCTATGTCCAAGGTGCTACGTACAGCTAGCTGACTCAAGGTAAGTGTAGATTACGAAATTCAAGAACATATATAACTTATTATTGAAATTCTTTCAGACGACAGCCGAGAATCATCATGCCAATGCTTTGGAGAGCTCCGCTTTGCCATGTAACAGATTGCTACTTCTGTCTTAGCAAAAAAACAGGCGTGGGAAAAAATATACGATGGACTTACGCTGCTGTTTCAACAGTGAATTTTCCAGTGCCATTTTCCGAAGAACCAGTGGACCCGCAACCGTCCGTTTCAAGATGGGCATCTAATAATGAGGCGATACATCCAACATCAGATCCGGAGACAGTAGAAACCACATCAGAATGCGAGTCAACATATACATTGCATGGAGGTCAACGCTTATGTTCCCAAGCAGAACTGAACGATTGGGTTAGAGAATTGAAACTCTCCAAGGAAGATGCAGAGTTGCATGCATCGCGCATGCAACAGTTCGGTTTCTTGGCTCCTGGTGTGGTGACAACAATCTACAGGAAGCGTCATGAACCATACGCAAGGTACTACACAAAAAAAGACAACATCTGTTTTTGTAAGGACATTCCCGGATTATTTGGTGAACTCGGGTACTCTTACGATCCAGGAGAGTGGCGTCTTTTCATCGACAGCAACAAGCAGAGCCTTAAAGCAATTTTACTGCACAACGGCAACGAGAAACCTTCGATTCCAATTGCTACATACGAAGTCATGGACAATCTACTAAAGTGTCTTAACTATGAGAGGCACGATTGGAAAGTTTGTGCCGACCTTAAGGTTATCGGTATCCTTTGTGGATTACAAGGTGGATTCACAAAGTACTGTTGTTTTCTCTGCCTTTGGGACAGCCGCGATCGTCAACATCATTACACCAGGAGGAGTTGGACAGAAAGAGTTAACTTCATCCCCGGCAGCGACAACGTGAAATATACACCACTCATAAAAAAGGAAAATGTTTTTCTCCCACCTCTTCACATAAAGCTCGGACTCATAAAAAACTTCGTGAAAGCTATCAACAAAGATGGCGAAGCGTTCGCCTATTTAAAAACCATTTTTCCTCACCTTTCATCGGCAAAGATTAAGGAAGGCGTTTTCGACGGTCCGCAAATTAAAAAGTTGTTGCAAGACCAACAGTTTGAGCACATTTTATCACCAAATGAAGCTGCAGCTTGGAACTCATTTCGGCAAATTGTTTCCGGATTTCTTGGAAACAACAAAAGCTCAAATTACAGAGAGATCGTCGAACAACTACCCCAAAATTATAAAAAAATTAGAGCAAATATGTCGCTTAAGATACATTTTCTACACTCGCACTTGGACTTCTTTCCGGACAACCTGGGCGATGTGAGTGACGAGCATGGTGAGCGGTATTGGTATTGGTATTGCATTCAAGTCCTCGCGAACGTTTGCTCATTTTAACTATCGCGTTCGTCGACACTTGTTGAATGAGTAAAATCGATCAATGAAGACCTATTTATACTGTGTATTGTTTAGTATTTTACTGACAGGTACTTATAAATGGGTGTATATTTTTTTACGGTGGCTACATACCTGTTTCACCATGTGTGAGTCTTAAATTTTCCGAATAATGACCACCCTTAAATGCGGGTTGCATTTCTGTAAAAAAATCATACAGGTAGCCAACGGAAAACCCAAATAATTAAAAAAGTCCCCTTTCCTTTTTTCCTTTTAATTGTTCACGCACATTTATTAGCGTTTATTACTTTGCTTACGCAATCATAAAAATTAAATAACCCTTTGTTTATTCCGTTTTGTTAATTCTGAGAATCAAAAAAAAAAAGAAAAAACCTTACCATAGACAAAGTTGTGCATATGTCGAGCAAATTTTTGAAATTCATACCTTTACTCAATTGCGAATAAAAGCGAAACGCGTGCATCGATTTTCATGATCTTGGTCTCATTTTGCTCATAGGTTATGTGGCTTTACGTAAAAGTAATAAGATTTGACATTTTTTTTCATTTTGGATTTTTATGGATTTTAAAAAAAAAATTTAAATCTTTAGGCAAAAAATAAGTTTTTTCCTTTATATATTCATTTTTAACTTGGAAACTGTTGCTTGTATAGGAAAACAATATATGAACAGATTAAGGGAATTGTAATTTTAAATTTTTAAAATTTAATTCAATTAAATCGGGCTAGTGGTTCCCGAGTTATGCCGGACGAAACAAATTAACCAAAAAAAAATTTTTAAATTTAAAAAAAAATAATAAAACAAAAACCAAACGAAAAAAAATTTTATTGCGTTTTTCGAGCTCATGTCAAGGTTATCTACACAGAAAAAATTATCGCATCCGGAGTACATGAAATTTTTTTCATTTTGTTGAGTAGTGTAGTCTAAGTCATCTTGGATATCTTATTAACATTTTTCAATGTTGAAAAACAGAAATGTAAATTGAAATTGGGAAAATAAAAATTGAAATTCAGATATTCAAATCGAAATTAAGAAAATACAAATTTGTTGATGATCTTGATTTTCGTAGAAGGAAAATATATTTTTTATATAGCCAAATCAAAACAAATACAAATATTAAAAAAAATAATTTTATAAATAAATATAATATTTTAATTATTTCAAAGCAGGCTTACAAGGCAAGGTTACCAATACGTCAATTCAAAAAATAAATATTCTTCTATTTACATTTTCAAAAAGCTTAAATACCATAAATATTGGTAGATAGTGGGTGCTACAGTTGGTTGTATTTCCATTCTATTTTAATTCCAAAAATACAAATTATGAAAATCCATAATCAGACGTACGTAGTGCAAACTAACCTAACTTCATGATTAAACCAATTTTTGCCGAGGAATCAGAGGAATCTATACACCGAATTTCATTATTCTATTTGTAGCCGTTTGGATGGTACCATTTTTATCCCTCTGTACCCATTGTATTCCTTGAAAGTACGAAGTTGGAAAAAACCTTTTATTTTCCATGTCTACGTAGTCAAAGGAATGTATACTCCGAATTTCATGACTCTATCTGCGGTCATTTGGTCGGTACTATTTTTATCCCCTTTTTCCATTTTGACCCCAAAAAGTACGAATTTCGAAAAATCCGTTTATTTCCAGTGTCTACGCAGCCAGAGGAATATATACTCAGAATTTCATGACTCTAGCTGCGTCATTTCATTGGTACTATTTGTACCCCCTCTTTCATTTTAACCACAAGAAGTACGAATATCACAAAATCCGTTTATTTTACGTGTCTATGCAATCAGAGGAATGTACACACCGAATTTCGTGTTTCTAGCTGTTGTCGTTTAATATGTACAATTTTTATCCCTACAAATAAGAATCACTTTATGGTGCACGTTTTTGCTATCGGGGGAATGCGCATACCCAATATCAAGTAAGTACAAGCAGACATATTGAAAAAATATGCTTAAATACTCTAAAATATTAGGGATTATTATGGGTATTTTTAGTCCTTGTGAGTCCTTAAACGTTCCAGCTCCTTTCGTTTAGATGCTAGCGTGCTTTCAACAAACGGACAGACGGACGGACGGACTTGGCTAGATCGTCTTAGAATTTTATGACGATCAAGTATATATATACTCAGGTCGATATTTCAAGGTGTTACAAACGGAATGACAAAGTTAGTATACCCCCATCCTGGAGGTGGAGGGTATAAAAATTGTTATTCAGAAATGTAAATTAATTTTTATTTTCTTATTTTCAATTGTTTATTTCTAAATATCAAATTGTGTATTCTCAATTTTTAATTTAGATTTCTGAATTAAAATGTTTACTTAATTTCAACTACATTTCCGAATTTCAATTTTTATTTTCTCAATATGATGTTGAATTTTTTAAATTTCAATTGAAAATGATGTAGTAAAGAATAATATTTTGTCTTCGAAAAAATGCCGGCCGATACCGACTATATGATACCCTCCACTTTCTACACGGTTATAATTTAAGTCGGAAAAAAAATAATATCGGTACGATTTTTGTACGGGTACTATATATGGTTTCTCTACAGCGAAACAAGTAAGGAAAGGCTTTCTATCCCATAACAACTGAATTGGGGGAAGAAAGTGAAATAGGGAACGATTTTTGTTCGAGTATTATATCATTAACCGATGTGACCTTCTTTCACAAAGTATGTTTACAGTAGAAATACTACGTGTTGTCTCAAATTAGACCAAAATCTGTAATGATATGTGTCTTAGAGAAAAAATTAATGCGAGAAGGACATTTGTATGAGGGTTATATTGAAACCGTTTTTAACATAATTTTATTCTAGATAAAATATAATGTGTTTTGCCAAATTTACAAAACAGCGGATAAAATATATAGTTTCTAGAGCAGAAAACGAAAAAAAAAATCGCTAGCGAAATTTGTATGGGTCTACACCACAGATGATTGTAATATAAGGTGTAGTGCCAAAATGTAACAAATTTTAATAGAGCAGAAACAATCGGGAGAAAAATTTGTATGGGGACTATATATAAATTTAAACCAATCTTACCCACTCCCACCATAGATGTTTATAGTTGAATTATAAGTTATTGTGCCAAATTTACAGAAAATCGGGAACAATATGTGGTTTTTAGATCGAAAAAAGTCAAATCAAGAGCGACTTTTGTATTGGGCCTTTATCTAAATCTGAACCGATATGCTTCAAATTAAATAGCGTTCGTCCTCGACGTGCAAAAATCGCTTATGTCATGTTTCGTTAGAATCTGACAATAATTGCGAACTGTATCGTGATTACAAGAATAGATGGACAGACAGACAGACGGACATGACTAAATCGACTCATAAAGTTATTCTAAGCCGATCTGTATAATAAACGATGGGTCTATCTCGTTTTCTTTTGCTACAAACAAATGCACAAAGATATAATATCCTAGGGTAAGAAAAGTCAGTTTTTCCTCTCTAGAAACCAATTTTCTTCAAATTGGCCACAGCATTTCAACTAAAGGGTGATTTTTTAAAAGCTATAGGAAAGTTTTTCAAAAAAACACATAAAATTCAGAAAAATGCATGAAATCTTTATTTGAATCGATAGTACGGTCCATATAATTTAATGTTTGAAAATTATTTCATGCAAATTTGACCTTGACTGCGCCTCAAATGGTCCATCCGCTTATCCAATTTTGGCATTTCCACGTTTTTGAGTAACAGCGGCCCAATTGCTGCGAACGGCGACGAATAGTGGGTCGATTAAACTGACCATAAAATGGAAGCGCGCGATGAACTTTCTTAACAGAGCACGCATTTTGATAATAAAATTCAATAATTTGCAAGCGTTGTTCGTTTGTAAGACGATTCATGGTTAAATTATAAAACAAAGATGATTGACAGTGAAACAAAACATAAAACGTGCGTCAGCTGTTTAAACCAGTGTTGCCAAAAAGATAATGGCTAAAAACTCACCCTTTAGAAATATCTATGGTGAAGTCAGATGGGTTCAGATTTAGATATAGCTCTCATACAAATTTTGCTCTCTCTTTAACTTTTTGCTCTCTAGAGATCACACATTTTAACAGATTTGCTTCAAATTATGCACAAGACCTTATATTTGAACTAGACACATCTGAGGTGAAATTGGATCAGATCGGCTCAGACTTAGACATAGCCCCAATACAAAAGTCGCTTCCGATTTGGCTTTTTACGCTCTAGAAACCAGATATTTTTTTACCGATTTTCTTTAAATTTGCCACATCACTTTATATTGCAACAACTATGATGAAAGTGGGTCAGATCGGTTCAGGTTTATATATAGTTCCCATGCAAGTTTCGCTCTGAATCTGACATTTTCCGCTCTCGACCACATATAACTACCCATACAAAAAACGTTCCGATATCACTATTTTTCCGCCAGATTATAGCCTTTCCTTACTTGTTATTTTCAGGTTTATGATTGACATTTGCAAAATCGGAGGCTATGCGTTCCAACATGATTGGGAAATTTTAAAAACAGTCTTCCAAAGTAGTGAGTCTTTAAGAAATTTACGTGGATAATTTTTGAGAAGAGATCGACCTTCAGTTCATCCTTCATGAAGCTCATTTTCATTTCAGTGGTTATGCCAATAAGCAAAATTGCCGCATATGGGGTTCAGAGAATCCGCACGTGACTAGTGATGCAATGCATCCGCAACGAGACACTGTTTGGTGTACCTTTTGGGCTGTACTGAAAAAATGGGTTGATCGGAAGAGGTACTGACGAGCCAGTCGCGGCAGCCATATGAATGATATTGCTCTCCATTATTAAATGACAAAGTTCAAACTTTCAAATAAAACCAGAAATTTACAAAAATAATCAATCCTTTTTTATAGCCGATTCTAATTTAAAATTGTAAATGACCCACCCTTTCTTATAATTGCTGAAAACTCCAACCCAATTTACTAGAGAACTTTTTTGGCGTCAGCAACTAGTTTCTAAAGGATTTTCCATTGTTTGCTGGATTTTGCTGGAGCCGATTGTACATTTTGAAAAAGCGAAAAAACTCATCGAATCAGAAAGTAATTCTGCGTCGATTGGCCTAATAAACAACAAGTCTATGTCAGTGCCCTTGTGACGATACAAACAAATAATCAATACCATAATACCCTCTGGTATAGGAGTATAAAAAGTCAATGCGATCTAACAATAGCATTTTTTGTTGTATCCTTTAAGTACTATTTATCACTGATTAATGGGGTGGCAGTGTAATTTATTTATCTTTTAATTACCCTTACATCCTGAGCATCATCGACCTTTTTAAAGGCTTTACTTGACTTTACAGCACCTCTATGGCTCGCGCCACCACCAACCCTGCTTGTCATCGTAATTCATTTCAATTATTTTGTTGCCATTCGCAAATCCAACACATTCAATTGATTTTTAAATAAACTTGTAAGTTCGTGGAATTAATGACCGCCGCCGCCGACGCCGCCATTGAAATGTAAATGTAGCAAAAATGAAAAACAGGCACAACGTGAACAACGACAACAACAACAGGATAATCCGTGGCCACGGGCACGGCTGCAAAAAAATGAAAATAATCTGGAATTATTTAATTATTTCATTGGAGATAAGTTGATTGCTATTTTAATGGTTTGGCACGCACAAATAAATGAAACGATATGGTCTCATAAACAACAACAACGAACAACAAGAGGCAACAACAACAACAGCACCGGCAACAATGACAAGGTGAAAATATGATGCGGTCATTTAAAGTTAAAAATACGCATTAATATTTATTGTAAAACCATAGTGCGATGGAAGTTTGAAGAGTTACAAAGTTCGCTCCCGATTTGACTTTTTCCATTTTAGAAGCCACACATTTTAACCGATTTTTTTCAAATTTGGCAAAACATCTTATATTATAACTAGAAAAATCGATTGTGATAGTGGGATAGATCAGATTTATATATAGCTCCCATATAAATATGGCTCTAAGTTTTTCGGCTTTAAATCACGCATTTCAACCGATTTTTTCAAATCTGTTTTTTACATTTTTAGATGCAAATTTTTTTCTCGATTTGTCTTTTTGGCCCTAGAATGAAACAACAAACTTTAAGCGATTTTAACTTTAGGTCACATACTCCCGAGAAGGTCCTTCTCGATTTAACTTTTGTTCAGAAACCACCTATTTATATAGATTTTGAACTAATTTCATAGAACACATTATATTTCACCTGGAAACTAAGATTCACATCGGTTCACGTTAGAGGATCAATATATAAATCCTTCCCGAATTGAATTGGGGTAGAAATTGGACCGCGACTTTGGAGGCGACTTTAGCCTAATATGTAATATTATTCAATATTTCTGTATTATATTCAATATTTTGGACTTTGTGTCCTAAACTTCAGTGGGATTAATGGCCGTTGTGGTGGGCGTTTCTGACGCCCAAAAAATAATTGTGTTTTATAACGATGGGATATAAGTCAGACTACCTCTTTATCCATCCCACGCACTACACCGTGATGATGCACAACTTACCTACATTTAAAAGTCGTATGTTAACAGTCGCCTGTTTTGTGTGTGTGTGTGTGTGCATGTTCAGATGACCGTGTGAACAGCGAAGAACAGTGAATACACACACAACACAGCACAAAACGACAGTCATACAATCCAATGTAATAATGTATTAATAATACGATAATGGATAATATTGCATGTATTTATTTATTTTGTTTGTTTATTAAATTGTTGATGTATGTTTAAATATTTCATTTGGTACTTTACTTGCATTAACCAAACTCGCAGCACGTATATCCATACCAAATCATGTGCATATACATTAGAGAGGGTCATAAATACAACCAGATATCGACATTATTAGTAGGCTGTCAATTTAAAAATAAACCTTTACCTTGAGTAGCCGAAAACCCTTTACAATGAGTAGCCGACTTTGGTACACAATTTTTCCCTAACAAGGATACCCCCGAAATTTAGATTATTTAAGCATTTTTATACACTCCATATAAGGATTTGGGTATATTCACTTTGTCATTCCGTTTGTAATACCTTAAAATATTCATAGGAGACTCCATAAAGTATGTATATTGAGCATCGTGGTAAAATTCTAAGACGATCTAGCCATGTCCGTCTGTCTTTTTATACCCTCCAACTCCAGGATGGGGGTATACTAACTTTGTCATTCCGTTTGTAACACCTTGAAATATCGACCTAGGGTCTCAGGTATAAGTATATATATTATTGATCGTCATAAAATTCTAAGACGATCTAGCCATGTCCGTCCGTCTGTTGAAAGCACGCTAGCATCTAAACCAAAGGAGCTAGAACGTTCAAATTTTCCATAAATGTGTATTATAGTCGTAGATCGTTTGGAATTCAAACGTGGCGAAATCGGCCTAAAGGGAAACATTTATCCCCCACAAGGACTACAAATACCCATAGTACTCCCTAATATTTTAGCGTATTTAAGCATGTTTTTTGAATATGTCTGTTTATATGTGCTTGATATTTGGTATGCGCATTCCCCTTATAGCAAAAAAGTGCACCATAAAGTGATTCTTATTTGTATGGGGTGAAATGGGGCAAAAAAGGGATAAAAATGGTACATATTAAACGACTACAGATAGATACATCAATGCGGTGTGTACATTCATCTAATTGAGTAGATACAAGGAGAAAAATGGGAATAGAGGGATAAAAATGGTACCAACTAAACGACTACAACTAGAATGATGAAATTCTAATTGCGTAGAAACGTCAAGGGGGTAAAAATGGTACCAACCAAATGGGCGCAGCTGGAATCATGGAATTCGGTGTATACATTCCTCTGATTGCACGCAAAATAAAAAGTTTTTTTCCAAATTCGTACCTTTCCTTTTTCAAAATTTATACTTTTGGAATTAAAATATAATGGAAATACAAACAACTGTAGCACCCACTATCTACCAATATTTATGGTATTTAAGCTTTTTGAAAATATAAATATAAGAATATTTATTTTTTTATTTAAAATAAATAATGATTTGAAATAGTTAAAATATTATATTTATTTATAAAATTATTTTTTCAATATTTGTATTTTTTTTTGGTTTGGTAATATTACTGCACTTCTACGAAAACCAACAACCTCTGTGGAGGGTATATAAAGTTCGGCCCAGCCGAACTTAACGCCGTTTTTACTTGTTTCCTCTTTCTCAGTTCCTCTTCTTTCCGTAGGCTGTCCTGGATATACTTGACTATGGTATCCAATTTTTCGAACTTTTAAGTTATTCGATTAATCGTTTATTTGAAAACAAAAAATTTCCAATTAATCGAATAATGACGTCGAGAGTTATTCGATTAACGGATTAATCGTACAATTACCTTAAATAAAATATAAATAATAAGAGCTATATAGACAAGACACGCCAGTTTACGGGTAGTTCAACTATATATTGAACGTTTGTTATGCATCTGATTTTATTTAAAAATGGTAGTTTAAAATTCGTTGAGTTGAGACAAATCGTAATTTCTTGTCAAAATAAAGAACCTTCCCTTCCCTGCATTGAAAATTAAGTTATATTTAGATATTCCTGCCTTTAGCAACCAGACGGGATAAAATTGGTAAGAAGCAAGCTGCTGTAGCTACAATTATTAAATTTAGTATTTACACTCTGACTGCAGATACAAGCAAAATAAAAATATTTATCCAATTTCGTACTCTTAGGCTCAATATTAAAAAATCATCATGAAACTAGGACGTGAAACATAATGGTTCTTCAAAATTAGAACTTTCCTGATCATAAAGGTACAAACACTTGGTCTGCTGCTGAAATCAAGAAATTGCAAGTGGATAATGTTTCTTCCTTATGAGACACCAAATTTTTGAAGATTGCTGTCTCATGTTCACTGTTTGATTACACTTGAAGTAGTACATTAATATATAGTAGATTATTATTAATATGATAATAATGAAGCATCACAATTTATTTAAAACAGCTAGTATCTTTTTGGCAACACTGGTTTAAACAGCTGACGCACGTTTCGTGTTTTGTTTCACTGTCAAACATCTTCAGTTTTGCCTATAATTTAACCATGAATCGTCTTACAAAAGAACAATGCTTGCAAATTATTGAATTTTATTATCAAAATGTGTGCTCTGTTAAGAAAGTTCATCGCACGCTTCCATTTTATGGTCAGTTTAATCGACCCACTGAAGCGGCTATTCGGGCTATTGTGACAAAATTTCGCACCAAATTTACATTGTTGGACATTAAACCACGAACACGCTTACGTAGAGTGCGAACTGAAGAAAATATCGCAGCTGTATCGGCCAGTGTTAATGATGACTATCAATTATCGATTCGTCGCCGTTCGCAGCAATTTGGCCTCTGTTACTCAAAAACGTGGAAATGTCAAACAAGGTCAACATTTGCATGAAATAATCTTCAAACATTAAATTATATGGACCGTACTATCGATTCTGAATTTTTCTGAATTTTATGTGTTTTTTCTTTTTGAAAAACTTTCCTATAGCTTTTAAAAAATCACCAAAATGTTAAAAAAATATCTCAATTTTCATAATATGCTGCTGCACTTCTTCGATAGCCTCTAATCTGCCGGTAATACCGAGGATCTCCGAAATTAACACCTTTTTTTGTTCAGTTTGACGTATGAGTAATATTATCATTAAATAATATAACTCATACGCCAGGAGTGTTCTGCACACTGGTCCCAAATCTATTTTTTGGCATAAAGTCGAAAAATAAAGAAATAAAGATAAATTTGCACATTTGCTAGACATAACATACTTAAAAAATAAAAAACAAGTAAGAAAAGGCTAAAGTCTTAAAAAGCACCACTCCCTGCGTTTATACCTCGCTTTTATTAATAAACCCAGGTGTTTCATGAGAGCTATTTTATGTGGTTCATATAAATTATACAGTTTACCATTTATAACAACACTTGAGGCCTGGTCCAAAACATGGGCCTATATATGGACACATATATTAGACATTGTATTCTTAGTTGAAATATAATGTAATCTGCAAAATTTGAAAAAATACGATGTAAAATTTGCGTTCTTGAGGGGTAAAAATTAAAATGTGGCTATTTGTTAGAACTCTACATTGAAAAGTGGTTTCATATAGATCACTTACAAAGTAGGTAGTCTTAGTTGAAATACGACATGATATGCAATATTATATCGAGATGTAATGCACGATGGTTCTAGAGATGTAATAGGTTAGAATGGGGTCGTCCCAATTTGTATGGGGGTTATACCAAAATATGGACCCATATATTTGACTTTCACAATATGTCTTCTTAGATGAAATATAATACAAAATGCAAAATTTGATAAACTTCCTATGTAAATTGAGGGTCCTAGAAGAGTATTAATAAATAATAATAATAAAATTATATAAATTATTAATATTAATAAAATCAATAAGTGGGTCCATATAGATCACTTTTAATGTATTTATTCTTAGAATGAAATATGAATATAATATAATCTGCAAAATTTTAAAAACTTCCGATGTAAAATGTGGGTCCTAGAGAGGTAATAATTCAAATAGAAGCCCACTTGTAAGGGCGCTACATTAAAAAGTGGGCCTTTATATATCACTTTCAAAGTAGGTATTCTTTATTGAAATAAAGAGTGATTTTTTTGAGGTTAGGATTTTCATGCATTAGTATTTGACAGATCACGTGGGATTTCAGACATGGTGTCAAAGAGAAAGATGCTCAGTATGCTTTGACATTTCATCATGAATCGTCTTACAAACGAACAACGCTTGCAAATTATTGAATTTTATTATCAAAATGCGTGCTCTGTTAAGAAAGTTCATTGCGCGCTTCCATTTTATGGTCAGTTTAATCGACCCACTGAAGCGGCTATTCGGGCTATTGTGACTAAATTTCGCACCAAATTTACATTGTTGGACATTAAACCACCAACACGCTTACGTAGAGTGCGAACTGAAGAAAATATCGCAGCTGTATCGGCCAGTGTTAATGATGACCACCAATTTTCGATTCGTCGCCGTTCGCACCAATTGGGTCTCTGTTACTCAAAAACGTGGAAATGCCAAAATTGGACTAAGCGGATGGACCACCTAAGACGCAGCCGCGGTCAACATTTAAATGAAATTATCTTCAAAAAGTAAATGTCATGGACCAATCTAACGTTTCAAATAAAGAACCGATGAGATTTTGCAAATTTTATGCGTTTTTTTTTTTTTAAAAGTTATCAAGCTCTTAAAAAATCAACATGATCTGCAAAATTTTATCAAGTTCCAATGCACGATGTGGGTTCTAGAGCGATAATAGTGTAAACTGGGGGCTATTCCAAAACATTGACCTATATTAGATGGACAGCAGGCAAACGGACGGACTGTCAGACAGACATCGATAGCTGGTGCTTCTAAGCCGATCCGTATACTTAAAGGTGGATCTAGCTCAATTATTTCGTATGGTGTAGGGTATAAAAACTACGCCCACTGTCACCACAAACATAATTATCACCCTGTATTGGTACAGAGTGACCAAAAACAAGCTTAAAAAATGAAACTTATTTCGCATTGACGAACAATGTTTTTCTTAACATTATTACAAAGGCAACATATAACATACAAATATTCTACTTGACACTGCAATTTAAATAATTATTTCAGGAAATAATATAAAATATGCACATGTGTACAGAAAAGTGAATGAATACTCCATTTTAATCGTACTTGCAGTACCTTTAAATGAGATGTTGCTGGGCCTCATACACAAATCTCATTCAGAGTTATGATCCAATATGTGTACTATGGCTAATCGAAAATTGTGCTAAAATAAAGTGACAATTGTAGGAGTTTGACGAAAAATGCTGACGAGATATTAATTCCACCATAAGTTCAACACTCTGGCGAACACTTTCACATTAACACTTTGAGTCAAGTTGAGTCCTACATATAACTTTTCGTCCAGTAATATTGTCACTTCATTCTTTTTACGCCTTAATTTTTGAGGTATTTTATTTAACTGCTTTAGACCCAAATTAATCCCACTTGTTTCAACGACAAACTTTAAATATCTCTCAGGCTTGCGGTGTTGCCGCTTAGTTTTCTCCAATAAATTTTCTTGATAGCTTGAAGTGTTGTCATTAAGAAAATATATACACATTTAACAATTTCCAATTTTATTTTTGTTTTGAATTTCTGCCAAAAAAAATAGCGTTCTGATTGAATAACACAGTGCAACAGGACAAAATATAAACGACCATAAACAAGACCCCTGCCCCCAGTTTTGCCCAAAGGCACTTTTTATATGGCCCCCAAGGATTTGGGTGTCATTTTTGGCAAAAAGTGATTTTCTCAGGCTCATATCTTGTTCGGAATTTTGATTCTGAGGTAAAGTTGTAGCTCTTGTCATAAATAACAAAAATATAAAATCAAGAAAAAACTTAATCTTCAAGGTCAAAATCGCAAAAAAAATTAACCTTTTTCCCCTGTTCAGTTAGCTAAACCGTTCGAAATTCAAGGAAATAATAAAATTCAAAAATGTACCTAAGCTCTCAGTAAACAACTTTCCAGAACTTATGAACTTTCTAGGAATGGTTCTTAACACCGTTTAGGTAGGAAAAATATATCTTGCCGGACTGTTTCGGTTAATGGTCAGTTCGACTACAATGCGTATAAGTGATATTATCCTTAATCAACAACACGTATACGCAACCTACACACACTACAGCCTATAAGATATTTTCGAAGACATTTGCGATTTTGACCTTGAAGATTACGTTTTGTGGTTTAATAATTTTTGGTTCACAATATTTGTTCTTTATGACAAGAACTACAACTTTGCCTCAGTGAGTAAATAGAAATTACAAACAGTTTGCAAGAAATTTATGCTGAGAAATTGATCACTTTTTTGCAAAAATGACACCGAGGCTTCAAATCTTTGGGGGCCATAAATGACTTTGGGCAAAATTGAGTAGTGGTGTCTTCCATGATTTAAAAAATTACTCACAGTGCAGTTGTTGATATTTATTTAGTACTGCGATAAATGGTCGTCGAAAGACAACAAATTCGATGTTTGAAGTCAAAACTGTTTTTACAGAGTACTATTATTTGGTTTCAGGTCAGACTTGATACATTTTTTAAAATAGTTAAATATAGTTTTTGGGCTTTAAATAACGTAAATAATCGTACACTCTGACATTGTGTAATAAGCCCATTCATCACAACAATAACAATAATTAGCTCAAATCTGATGATATTTTTAAATTTCGACATTTTTCAATATAAACTTGAAATACAAATAAGAAAAACTAATTTATGATAATACTGAACTCTAATCGGCCATGCCGTTTTACTGTTTTGGAAAGAAAATATTTTAAATGTTAAAAAAAGTAGCTACAAACTGTGACATGCTGGCAATAATATGAAATTAAGCGATGAAAAAAATAAAAAAATATATTTGTCATTTTTATCGGTTACGGAGCATCACCCATTTTAATGTGCTGTTGCACAGTATTAAAGGACAATGCAAACATACACGCATGAACAAAAATTGAATTGGAAAATATTTCATTGATATTAAACAACATTATGACAATTAGTAGGTTTGTAAGTGTATGGATGTGTATGTCCGTCCGTCCGCCGTCCGTCTGGCTCTTTGTCTATCTGTATCTCTGTGGTTTATTATGAAACCATGATGTGGCAGTATTAAAGCGCATACGACATGGCATGACCTCGCTTTATTTCATTTTGAATTTGTTAATTTAATTGCACTTTCAGTAATAATTTTGTATTTTTTCGCTCATTTACTTTTTTTGCTTTTTCTCCATCTCTTACGGTGGGTCGATCGGTCTGTCGCTGTTAATGTATGCACAGAGATAACGAAATTTATGTTAATAAATTAACCGCAACTTTTTTATGATTATTTTATGCAGTTGTTGCCGTTGCTGTTATTGTTTGAAGCTGTGGCTATTAAATGAGAATCAAAACATTTCATAATTAACTTGAATTTTAACAAGGCTGCCTTTATTTAGCAAACACTTCATTAGTGGTAGGGCACCCTTGGTTTGGTGTAAGCCACATAGTGTCAAGATCAAGGCCAAGAATGTAAGTCAGTGTTAGAATTCTATAATTTTATTTTAAATGAAATTCAACACAATATATATGGGGATGTGATAGGACTTATATTTCAAAAATTGGAGTATAAATATTAAAGGAAATTTCTGAATACTACCCTGAAATTGTGAAAAAAATCTAAAAAGTAAATACATTACTGGCACTACCAAACAATTCCATTTACATTGAATTTGTTTACGAGATTTTTTCTTCATTCTTCTTTTTCTAAATGAGAAAAAGCAAAAAATATTTAATTAACACATTTCGAGAACACTTCATTCCTACGAACAGGTCAGAGCATGAGAACACACATGTTTGCGCAAATCTATGTTTTTTCCCCGGAAGGCCACATATTTAACCTCCACTAAATTAACATCTTTATAACATGTTTTACTATATTTTTCCTTTGCCTCTTCGGCTGTTCGGTTTGTTGTGGCAGTTGAGAAAAAGAAAAAAAAAACAGAAAAAGAAAAACAACAAAGCAAACATTTCAAGAATTCCAAGAATTTGTTGTTTGCGTTGATATTTACTCGCTCGTTGTATTGTTAAAAGTAAATGAGATGGTCGGTCATTAAGCAAAAACACACACACACTTACACGCACCCTTGGCCGGAAAAGGAAATGTATGTATGTGGGTAAAGCAAATGCTAATAAAAACACTTGTTAAGGGAGAAGACAAACAAAGCAACCCCACATATATGAACAAAATGCGAGAAAAAATAAACAACATTAACATGTGTTGAAAGTACATACACAAGAGACGGGGAAAGAAAGAGCAAGGAGATGGACAAAAATAGCAAATGAATGTTGTACAACACGGAAGTGAAGTAAGTGGAAGAAGAAGTCCACGCACACATAGCTAATTTGAATATGATCGTTTGGCAGTATGTGGAAGCACATTAATGTATTAATTTTGTTTGGTTAAATATTAAATTGTAAATAACTTGATTGTATATGTATGCATATGTATGTATGTGTACTAATACCATAAAACTGCTCGGTAACGCCTTTAAGAAGTTAGGAGGCAGACCTAGACACCAAAGTAGGATATGACGAAATGGAGCTACCGTTTTTAACGTGAAATATCTGGATCGACCTAATAGACACACATGGCCATACGCTGGTTATGAAGACAGATGATTTTTGTCGGAGTTCTGAGAATGAGTTATATTTGATAAAGCTTTTATAATCACTTTAGGTGTACAAAATATGACGGGTTTTGCCACGCCCCTTCCAATACCTCCCACACAAATCACCCTAAAGTACGTAAAATAGAAGCTGTTATAACTTCTATACGGATGATCGGCATACTATGAAATTTGATATTTGGTAATGCTTTTATAGAGGTTACTTTCGCGTGGGATATGGGCGATATTGCCACGCCCCTTCTGGTACCTCCCACAGAAATTGGCATAAAATTTGGTTACAATAAAACCGACATAACATCCTTACGGGTAGTCACAATCATTTGCAATTTGATATTTGAAAATGTTTTTATATAATTACATTAAACATAAAAAATATTTACACTTTAGCCACACCCCTTATTGTACCTCCCACATAATTATTTATTTATCCTAGCTAATATTAAATGCTTTCTGACTCCTATATCGGTGTCTGCATTCCATTATGACTTCATATTTGATCATGTTTTTACAATTATTACCAAATGTGGAAACTGGGTCCAATAGGCACAAACTTCTAGTACATACCAAAACCATACATGTTTTCTGAAAGTGAGGGTATATAAGTCGGTTTATCCGACTGACGTTTTCTTACTTGTTTTAGTTTTAATTTGAAATAAGCCCCAGAACAATTGGTTTTAGAGATAGTGGCTTAGTTTAATTTTATGTATAGTTGACCTTTTATTTTCCGGATAGTCTGGCTTGAAGTCATGAACAAATAAAAAAATTTATGATTAATTTTAATTTTGTTTATTTATTTATTCTTTTCCGATATTTCGATCGACATCGACGATCATCCTCAGGGATATTCACTTAAAATACAAACAAAATTAATTATTCAAAAAGACAAAACAAAAATTATCACAATAATTACATTTTAGCAAAACCAATAAACTCTTTCGTTTCGAAGTACTTTCTCAACTAAAGCTATTGTTTTCGTCCATATTTGTAAACAATGTTTCGATATATTAGTGCACAGTGGTCAGTGTCAGTCTTGTAGTTCATTCTCTGGCCAGTAGGGACATTTATAATATGTAACATTTCAAGCGTATATCTTCTGCGATAACTATTCTCTTGCGTCAAAATGTCTACGTCGTTGAAGTTTGGCTTGTGCCCCGTCAAGGTTGGGCTGCAAGTGCTATCTTTTGTTCCAGTGCACACTGGTCCCAAATCAATTTTTTGTGGCATAAAGTCGAAAAATAAACATACAGTCTTGTAATTTTGCACATTTGCTAGACATATCATACGCAAAAAATAAAAATAAAATTGGGCCGATCGGACCACGCCCACTACCACCTCCCATATAAACTCAATATATAACCAACATAATTATCACCCTGTATAGGTACAGGGTGACCAAAAACAAAATTTTATGAAAGCTTAGAAGAATTAAGAGTTGTTTATTTTGACGGAATGTGTTTTTCTAAACATTATTACAAAAGTAAAATATAACATACAAATAGTATACGTTAAATTGCAATTTAAATAATTATTTCAAGAAATAAAGTAAAATGTATACATATGCACAAAAACGTGAATGATGTTGTATACCATTTTAAAGGTACTTTCAATACCTTTTAAATAAAACATTGATGGGTCTCGTACACAAAACTAATTCAGAGATATAATCATTTATTGTCTATGGCTAAGCAAAAACTGTGCAAAAATAAAATGACAATTTTTGGAGTTTGCCGTAAAATGCTGACGAGATATTAATTCCACCATAAACTACAATCTCAGACGAACACTTTTACATTTACACTTTGAGTCAAGTGGAGTCATACATATAACTTTTGGTCCACGACATTTATAGATTATGTTCTCTACAAATCACAAAATTACAATACCTATGAATACTTACAAGACCACAATAATCATAAAATGTTAAATACAATTTTTCAACTACTAACTCCTGCCGTCAATTTTCATAGTATAGTCACTTTATTATTTTCTTTTTAAGTCTTGATTTTAATTAATTTGTAAAACCGCTTTATATCAAAATTAATCCCACTTTTTTTGAACCGCAAAGTTTAATTTTAATTCTTTGAATTTCTGCCAAAAAAATGGATTTGGGACCATAGTGCAGTGGTTTGTCAATCGTTTTTTGACCAGATTTGTGTGCAGAAAGTCGAGTTTTTACTTTCATCTTTGTAGTACCAACGTATACCTTCTGGCATACGTTGGACTTGTCACCATTACATTTTATCTTATAGACTACGTTTGATTTTTCTTCTTTGTTTATTTTTGATTTTGTCCTGCTAAAAAGGTCATTAATTGTGTTGTTGCTCTTTAACGCTAATTGTATGTTGTGCTTATTATAAATGTTGGAGTTTTTGAATCTTTCCGAGAAGCCAGGGTAACCCGTCAGTCGATGCTAACAATCTAATATTATCTATTAATTCTGCAATAGATCACTCTACTGTTATAAAGAATCGGAGTAGGATCTTAAAAAATAAACTGACTCCATGGATGAATGGAAACCTACATAAATTAATTGCTTATAAAAATCAATTACTAAAGCTAAGAAGGAAGAATTCTGAAAATGAGAATGTTAAAAGGCAGCTGAAACGTATTAGTAAAGTAATTAAGAAAGCATATAAAGATTCAATGAACAACTTTTATGCAAATAATTTGTCAAGCTTTCAAAATGATCCCAGGAAGACCTGGAAGTTTTTAAATGATACACTCGGTAGAAGTTTAGAGAAACGGATATCCATTAAAGATTCTAACGGTAATTTTATACCAAACGATGTAAACAAGACTGAAATATTAAACACTCATTTTTTAAAGTCTATAAAAGATCTAAAGGAGGGAATAGATGAATATTCTTCCGATGATTGCAACTCGCTGAGAACTCTCCATCATTGTAACACTCTATTAATACTGAATTACACCACTAGAGAAGAAATGGAATGTGAAATTTTCACTTTATCGTCAGGTAAAAGTTGCGGTCATGATAATATATCGCCCAAAGTATTAAAGAAGTGTAGCAACAGCATTGTTCCGCACTTGGTTAAAATTTTTAATAATATGATAATTTCGAAATCATACCCATATTTTTTTAAGATTCATAAAGTTGTACCCGTACCAAAAGAGAAAAACTCGACCACGATTGACAAGTTTCGTCCAATTTCTGTATTGCCTGCTATTAATAACATTTTTGAAAGAATTCTTCACCGGCAAGTAGTTGCATATTTGGAAGTAAATGATTTACTCAACGACTGTCAATATGGCTTTCGGAAAGGTTGTGGAACAGAAGAAGCAACAGTTAATGTCCAAAATCATATATGCAAATTGTTGGATGAGGGTTACAGTGGCGTTACTGGAATTTTCTTTGATTTATCTAAGGCTTTTGATATGATTGACCACAAGATTCTGATACAGAAACTTCAGTATTATGGCATTTGTGGCAATGTTTTATTACTTTTTAAATCCTATCTGGAAAACAGAAAGCAGTTTGTTCAGATCAAGGACAAGAAGAGCAAGTCGGTTCCGGTTGAGCATGGAGTACCCCAGGGTAGTGTATTAGGTCCCTTGTTTTTTGTTATGTATATCAATGATTTGAAGAACTTAGAGTTGACTGGTAAGCTGTTTATGTATGCTGACGATATATGCCTTTTTATACACTCCACGAGAGTATTATGGCTTTGTGCATTTGTTTGTAACACCCAAAAGGAAGCGGGATAGACCCATTGTTAAGTATACCGATCGACTTAGAATCACTTTCTGAGTCGATTTAGCAATGTCCGTCTGTCCGTCTGTCCGTCTGTCTGTCTGTCTGTCCGTCTGTCTGTCCATCTATTGTTGTAATCAAACTACAGGTCGCAATTATAGTCCGATCTTAACAAAAATTGGCACAAGTAAGTTTTGTGGATCAAGGACGAACGCTATTTAATTTGGAGCAAATCGGTTCAGATTTAGATATAGCCCCCATACAAATGTCGCTCCCGATTTGACATTCTCCGCTCTAGAATCGACATATTGTACCCGATTTTCTTTAAATTTGACACAACATCTTACAATCCAACTAGAAACACCTATGCAGAAAGTGGGCAAGATCGGTTCAGATTTAGATATAGCCCCCATACAAATGTCGCTCCCGATTTGACACTTTCCGCTCTAGAAACCACATATTGTATCCGATTTTCTTTAAATTTGGCACAACATCTTATAATCCAACTAAAAACACCTATGCAAAAATTGGGTAAGATCGGTTCAGATTTAGATATAGCCCCCATACAAATGTCGCTCCCGATTTGACATTTTCCGCTCTAGAAACCACATATTATACTCGATTTTTTTTTAAATTTGGCACAACATCTTATAATACAACTAGAAACACATATGCAGAAATTAGGTAAGAACGGTTCAGATTTAAATATAGCCCCCATACAAATGTCGCTCCCGATGTGACATTTTCCGCTGTAGAAACTACATATTGTACCCGATTTTCTTTAAATTTTGCACAACATCTTATAATCCAACTAGAAACACCTATGCAGAAAGGGGGCAAGATCAGTTCAGATTTATATATAGCCCCCATACAAATGTCGCTCCCGATTTGACATTTTCCGCTCTAGAAACCACATATTGTGTCCGATTTTCTTTAAATTAGGCACAACATCATATAATCCAACTAAAAACACCTATGCAAAAATTGGGTAAGATCGGTTCAGATTTAGATATAGCTCCCATACAAATGTCGCTCCCGATTTGACATTTTTCGCTCTAGAAACCACATATTGTACCCGATTTTCTTTGAATTTGGTACAACATCTTATAATCCAACTAGAAACACCTATGCAGAAAGTGGGTAAGATCGGTTCAGATTTAGATATAGCCCCCATACAAATGTCGCTCCCGATTTGACATTTTCCGCTCTAGAAACCACATATTGTACCCGATTTTCTTTAAATTTGGCACAACATCTTATAATCCAACTAGAAACACCTATGCAGAAAGTGGGCAAGATCGGTTCAGATTTAGATATAGCCCACATACAAATGTCGCTCCCGATTTGACATTTTCCGCTCTAGAAACCACACAAATTTGGCACAACATCTTATAATCCAACTAGAAACACCTATGCAAAAATTCGGTAAGATCGGTTCAGATTTAGATATAGCCCCCAAACAAATGTAGCTCCTGATTTGACTTTTGCCGCTTTAGAAACCACATATTGTACTCGATTTTCTTTAAATTTGGCACAACAGCTTATAATCCAAGTAAAAAACCTATTGTGAAAGTGGCTAAGATCGGTTCAGATTTAGATATAGCGCAAATACAAATGTTGCTCCCAAATGTTTAACCGATTTTGGCCAAACTATACATATTATATTTAACCTACATCGTTCCTAAGCCGAGTACATGCTTTTTGTAACACCGTGTGACAAATTTAACGCTTATACTTCTCTTTCATTTGATTGCCCATATCGCCTTTGTATAGCTCTCGTAAGTATTATTATGACAAATATATCCTTTGAAAATTAAAATTCCTGTTAAAAGTAGAAAATATCACCAAATGAAACAAGTAAGGAAGGTTAAAATCGGGCGTGGCTGACTATATGGTACCCTATACTTAGTCATTATAACATATGGTGTTGGATATAAAAAGGTCTTTACATTTGAACCGGGTGATATACGATGCAGCTATAAGAGGAGAATGTACTACAAATTCCATACTTCTATCTGTATTTGTAAGAAAATTTGAACACAAACTATGAATGGGAGCTGTGTACAAATCTGAACCGATCTGACCCATGTTTAGCAAAGGTTTTCTAGAGCTATATATAATCTGAACCGATGTGACCTACTTGTGTAATTTCTATTGAAAACATTAGCTGATGTGCCGAATTAGAAGAAAATCTGTTCAAAAATGCTATTTCTAGAGCGGAAATAATCAATTCAGTAGCGAAATTTGTAATGGACCTTATATATATATATATATATATATATATATATATATATATATATATATATATATAAATCTGAACCGACCTATCCTATTTTTACCAGAGCTGTTTTTAGTTGAAATATAAGTTGTTTTGCCAAATATGAAGAAAATCTATCTATCAAAGTTTGTGGTTTCTAGAGCGAAAAGAGTGAAATTGGAGGAGACATTTGTATGGAAGCTATATATAAATCTGAACCGATCTATCCTATTTTTACCAGAGCTGTATCTATTTGAAATATAAGCTGTTTTGCCAATTTTGAAGAAAAGCTGTCAAAGTTTGTGGTTTCTAGAGCGGAAAGAGTCAAATCGGAGGAGACATTTGTACGGGAGCTATATATAAGTCTGAACCGATCTATTGTATTTTTGCTAGAGCTGTTTCTAATTGAAATATAAAGCGTTTTACCAATTTGGAGGAAAATATGTTGAAATATCTGGTTTCTACAGCGGAAAAAGTAAAATTGGAAGCAAAATTTGTATGGGAACTATATCTAAATCTGAAACGATTTGCTTCAAATTAAATAGCGTTCGTCCTTATCCCATAAAACTTTGTTGTGCAAAGTTTCATTTAGTTGTAACACAAATTGCGACCTGGACTTTGATTACAATAATAGATAGACAGACGGACGGACATTGATAAATCGACTCAAAAAGTGAGTCTAAGTCTATCGGTATAATAAACGATGGGTATATCTCGTTTCCTATTGTGTGTTACAAACAAATGCACAAAGACAATATACCCTATGGTGTAGGGTTTAAAATGAGTACACAGCTTTTTAACTTATTATCTCGAGTTTCATATGCATATGGTCTTGTTCAGATACAAAAGTATTGTCGCACATACAAAAAATTCAAATAATTTGGAGTTTATTTCATTGCTTGGGGCTTGCTTCACTGTGGGACATTTACTTTTTGTACCCTCCAACACCAGGGTGGAGGTATAATAACTTTGTCATTCCGTTTGAAACATCTTGAAATATCGACCTGAGACCCTATAGTGTATATATATTCTTGATCGTCATAAAATTCTAAGACGATCTAGCCATGTCCGTCCATCTGTCCGTCTGTTGAAAGCACGCTAGCATCTAAACGAACGGAACTAGGACGTCCAATAAAATGTTTTCACTCACAAGGACAAAAATACCCATAATAGCCCATAATATTTTATAGTATTTAAGCATATTTTTCAACATATCTGCTCGTATTTACTAGATATTGGGTATGCGCATACCCCTTATAACAAAATCGAGTACAATAAAGTAATTATTATTCGTAATTATTGAAATGTGGCAAAAATGGATAAAATGGTACCTATCAAACGACAACAGTTAGAAACATGAAATTCATGTAATAATGCTCTATATATAGTATTTGCCTTATTAGATTTGTTTAAAATAATTAAAATTTCATATTTACTTATATCTTTTTTAAATATATACTTTTGTATAGGTTTGGATATATTTAAAAGTATAATATATTCCTGTAATGTTACTGCACTTCTGTAAAATCGACAGCCTCTGTGGAATGCAATCCATGGTGGAGGGTATATAAGGTTCGGCCGGCCGAACTTAACGCCCCTTTTATAAATATTTAGGTCTCAGACAAAAAAATATATTTTTTATTGCATAGTGTAATTAACACTATACATAGGCCCAAGTTTTAATATTGGCCCACTGTAACAAAATTATAAATATTACGGCAAATACTACCTCCAGTGTTCTAAATGGTATGAAAAATCGTTTCGACCGATGTTAACACTCATATCAATCTGAAATTAATGCAATATTTCTATCAATATTTTCATATCCATCATTGTCGTGCTTAAATTAATGGTGCACTATAAGACATCCTTTCATTGCTTTTATGATGCATTATTTGACATCAGCTGGGTCGGGGGTGGAGTGCGACAGGACCCCAACAACACATTTTTATTAATGAATATTTTCCCTGATTCACCCTGAAACACAGCCCAAACACTGTCCAATTTTTTGCATATTTCCATTTGGTGGCAACAACCCAACACAGCACATCACAACATATTTGCAAATGAGGAATTTTTCATAATGTTTCCTGTGTTTTTTCCTTCTTTTTTGTGCTTGTTGTTTGATGTACTTTGTTTTTGTTTTTTTTTTGCAGTGCAAATTTTTAATAATTATAAACACACCATTGAACATTGCTCATACGCCAGCAGTTGATGCTGGATATTGTTGGCTGCTGCTGTTATAACTGATGATGCGGACGATGCTTCATGATGATGGTGCATCATATTGCTGACTACATTGCTGTTGTTGTTCTTGCTTCCTGCTGCCGCTGCCGTTGTTGTTGTCGTAGTAACAAAAGTTTATAGTTACTTATGTTGTAACACCAGTAGTTGTAACCAGTCACCCATTAAGCAAGCTGACACCAACTGGCTTGTCGTCCCGTCAGTTTGCCAACACACAATATCAACAGCAACACCAACAGCAGCTCCAGCACAAGCAACGTTTTTCGCAGCAACACAATATTGCAGACATATAGCCAAACATAGTTTCTAATTTAGATAAATGTTTGGCGCTGCTCTTGTGCACAGACTGACAATGTCACAACTCAAAACAAAACAAAAACACAACAAAACGAAGAGGAAACGGGGAAAATTGTGATTTGTAGCTCAACGAAAACGAAATGCGGCGATACGAGGGAAGCGCTGGGGCAAAGGAATGTGTATTAAAACATCAATTTAATTAAACAGCTTCCGAAATGGATGGACAACAACATGATGGGTTCTGTGTAAACGGAAAATCCTATCGTATTTGTATGTATGGTGTACAACAGTGTACACTCTTCTGCTGCAGTGGTTGCAAAATGAAATCTTGTTTTGGTAACTTTCGCTTACAGGCAAAACTAATGGACACATTTTCGGTTGTTAAACACAAGACTTGATTTTTAATGTGCTGCGCGACTGACACTGAGCTCAAATTCCGGGTAATTTCAATTTAGTATTACTTTAAATATCATGATAAAGTTGTCATGAGGTAGATTTTCACACGACTTCTTGAATTTTATACCCTCCACTAGGGTATTATGACTTTGTGCATTTATTTGTAACACCCAAAAAGGAAACGAGATAGACCCATCGTTTATTATACCGATCGATTTAGAATACTTTTTTATATGCATAGGCCGTCTGTCTGTCCTTCTGCCTGTCCATTTATTCTTGCAATAAAAGTATAGGTTGCAGTTGTCGCCAGAACCAAATTAAACTTCGCACAATGAAGTTTTTCGGGATAAGGACGATCGCTATTTAATTAGAAGAAAATCGGTTCAGATTTAGATACAGCTCCCATCGGAACTTAACTCCCTATTTGACTTTTTTCACTCTAGATACTACATATTCTAACAGATTTTATTTAAAATTGCCGAAACATCAACTATGAAGACCTTTGGTGAAAATGGGCCCATTCGGTTTAGATTTATATATATATACCTCCTATACAAATTTCGCTCCCGATTTGACTATTTTGCTCTAGAAACCTTATATTTTAACAGATCTTCTTCAAATTTGGCAAAATATCTTATATTTCAAATAGAAACACTCATGGTGAAAATGGGTCAGATCGGTTCAGATTTATATATAGCTCGCATACAAATTTCGTTCCCGGCTTGACTTTTTCCGCCCCAGAAACCACGTATTATATTCCACGCTTATATATCAAATAAAAATAGCTCTGTTAAAAATAGGATAGATCGTTTCAGATTTATAAAGGGTGATTTTTTAAGAGCTTGATAACTTTTTTTTTAAAAAAAACGCATAAAATTTGCAAAATCTCATCGGTTCTTTATTTGAAACGTTAGATTGGTCCATGACATTTACTTTTTGAAGATAATTTCATTTAAATGTTGACCGCGGCTGCGTCTTAGGTGGTCCATCCGCTTAGTCCAATTTTGGCATTTCCACGTTTTTGAGTAACAGAGACCCAATTGGTGCGAACGGCGACGAATCGAAAATTGGTGGTCATCATTAACACTGGCCGATACAGCTGCGATATTTTCTTCAGTTCGCACTCTACGTAAGCGTGTTGGTGGTTTAATGTCCAACAATGTAAATTTGGTGCGAAATTTAGTCACAATAGCCCGAATAGCCGCTTCAGTGGGTCGATTAAACTGACCATAAAATGGAAGCGCGCAATGAACTTTCTTAACAGAGCACGCATTTTGATAATAAAATTCAATAATTTGCAAGCGTTGTTCGTTTGTAAGACGATTCATGATGAAATGTCAAAGCATACTGAGCATCTTTCTGTCTGAAATCCCACGTGATCTGTCAAATACTAATGCATGAAAATCCTAACCTCAAAAAATCACTCTTTATATAGCTCCCATACAAATGTCTACTCCGATTTGACTCTTTCCGCTCTAGAAACCACGAACGCTAACCGATTTTCTTCAAATTTGGCAAAACAGCCTATATTTCAACTAAAAACAGCTCTGGTAAAAATAAGATAGATGGGTTCAGATTTATATATCGCTCCCATTCAAATATCTCCTCCGATTTGACTCTTTCCGCTCTAGAAACCACAAACTTTGACAGATTTCTTGAAATTTGGCAAAACAGCATATATTTCAACTAAAAACAGCTCTGGTAAAAATAGGATAGATCGGTTCAGATTTATATATAGCTCCCATACAAATGTCTCCTCCGATTTGACTCTTTCCGCTCTAGAAACCACAAACTCTGACAGATTTTCTTCAAATTTGGCAAAACAGTCTATATTTCAACTAAAAACAGCTCTGGTAAAAATAGGATAGATCGGTTCAGATTTATATATAGCTCCCATACAAATGTCTCCTCCGATTTGACTCTTTCCGCTCTAGAAACCATAAACTTTGACAAATTTTCTTGAAATTTGGCAAAACAGCTTATATTTCAACTAAAAATAGGATAGATCGGTTCCCATACAAATAACTCCTCCGATTTGACTCTTTCCGCTCTAGAAATCACATACTTTGACAGATTTTCTTCAAATTTGGCACAAAAAGACTTATATTTCAACTAAAAACAGCTCTGGTGAAAATGGGTCAGATGAGTTCAGATAAACATATATATATATATATATATATAGCTCCATTACAAATTTCGCTATTGTATTGATTATTGCCGCTCTAGAAATAAAGAGTGATTTTTTTGAGGTTAGGATTTTCATGCATTAGTATTTGACAGATCACGTGGGATTTCAGACATGGTGTCAAAGAGAAAGATGCTCAGTATGCTTTGACATTTCATCATGAATAGACTTACTAACGAGCAACGCTTGCAAATCATTGAATTTTATTACCAAAATCAGTGTTCGGTTCGAAATGTGTTTCGCGCTTTACGTCCGATTTATGGTCTACATAATCGACCAAGTGAGCAAACAATTAATGCGATTGTGACCAAGTTTCGCACTCAGTTTACTTTATTGGACATTAAACCAACCACACGAATGCGTACAGTGCGTACAGAAGAGAATATTGCGTCTGTTTCTGAGAGTGTTGCTGAAGACCGTGAAATGTCGATTCGTCGCCGTTCGCAGCAATTGGGTTTGTGTTATTCGACCACATGGAAGATTTTACGCAAAGATCTTGGTGTAAAACCGTATAAAATACAGCTCGTGCAAGAACTGAAGCCAAACGATCTGCCACAACGTCGAATTTTCAGTGAATGGGCCCTAGAAAAGTTGGCAGAAAATCCGCTTTTTTATCGACAAATTTTGTTCAGCGATGAGGCTCATTTCTGGTTGAATGGCTACGTAAATAAACAAAATTGCCGCATTTGGAGTGAAGAGCAACCAGAAGCCGTTCAAGAACTGCCCATGCATCCCGAAAAATGCACTGTTTGGTGTGGTTTGTACGCTGGTGAAATCATTGGATGCTGTTGGACGCAACGTTACGGTGAATGGCGATCGCTATCGTTCGATGCTAACAAACTTTTTGTTGCCAAAAATGGAAGAACTGAACTTGGTTGACATGTGGTTTCAACAAGATGGCGCTACATGCCACACAGCTCGCGATTCTATGGCCATTTTGAGGGAAAACTTCGGAGAACAATTCATCTCAAGAAATGGACCGGTAAGTTGGCCACCAAGATCATGCGATTTGACGCCTTTAGACTATTTTTTGTGGGGCTACGTCAAGTCTAAAGTCTACAGAAATAAGCCAGCAACTATTCCAGCTTTGGAAGACAACATTTCCGAAGAAATTCGGGCTATTCCGGCCGAAATGCTCGAAAAATTTGCCCAAAATTGGACTTTCCGAATGGACCACCTAAGACGCAGCCGCGGTCAACATTTAAATGAAATTATCTTCAAAAAGTAAATGTCATGGACCAATCTAACGTTTCAAATAAAGAACCGATGAGATTTTGCAAATTTTATGCGTTTTTTTTAAAAAAAAATTTATCAAGCTCTTAAAAAATCACCCAAAATCACCAAATTTAGCATTGTACAGATTTTCTTCTAATTCGGCGCATCAGCTAATGTTTCAAATAGAAATTACTGTAGCGAAAGTGGGTAACATCGAATCAGATTATATAATTTGATTCTTTCCGCTCTAGAAACCACATATTTAACACTCCATAAAATTTGGGAAAGCGTCTAATATTTCAACTAGAAACCCTTTGTTAAACATGGGTCAGAACGGCTCAGATTTGTATATATCTCGCATTCAAAGTTTGTGTTCAAATTTTCTTACAAATA
Source organism: Polietes domitor (assembly GCA_947397865.1). Classification (NCBI taxonomy): domain Eukaryota; kingdom Metazoa; phylum Arthropoda; class Insecta; order Diptera; family Muscidae; genus Polietes; species Polietes domitor. Next base: position 18,464,126 of record OX377619.1, on the reverse strand, counting down.
CAGATAAAAGTATGGAATCATTACATATGAACCGGTGATATACGATGCAGCTATATTTGTAGTATATTCTCCTGCATCGTATATCACCCGGTTCAAATGTGATGACATTTTTATATCCTACACCATAGGGTATAATGACTAAGTGTAGGGTATCATATAGTCGGCCACGTCCGACTTTAACTTTCCTTACTTGTTTATAATCGTTTTATGTGTACTAAATATGATGGTTTTAGCCACGCCCCTTCCAGTACCTCCCACACAAATTATGTAAAATGAAAACTGTTATAACTTCTATACTGATGATCGGATTACTGTGAAATTTGTGTAGAGTGTTATAGAGGTTATATATATTAAACTTTGGTTACAATAAAACCGATATAATATCGATACGGGTTGTCCAAATCATTTGCGATTTGACATTTGAAAATGTTTTTATAATCACTTTAAACATAAAAAATATTTACGTCTTAGCCACGCCACTTCTTGTGCCTCCCACACAATTGTCTCAATCCTAGGTCAATTAAATGCTTTATAACTCTTTTACCGGCGCCTGAAATCCATTGTGACTTCATATTTGATCATGTTTTTAGAATTATTAACAAATGTGGAAGCTGGGTCCAATTGGCAAAAACTTCTAGTACATCCTAGTACCTATACACTTTCCTTAAGTCCTTCCATACAAATGCTCTCTGAGTCTGACTGACGTTTTCTTACTTGTTTTATTTATTTAAAGTATACACATTTGCACTTTTTATGTATTACTTTTCAATATATCGCTAATGGAATTTTGTCTTTCCGTATATAATAAATTGAATTATCGACCTGAGACCCTATAATCTATATGTATATTCTTGATCGTCATAAAATTCTAAGACGATCTAGCAACTTCTGTCCGTCTGAAACGGAAGGAACTAGGCCGTCCAAATTTTCCATAACCACGTCTTATAGTCGTAGATCGGTATGATTGCAACTGGGCGAAATCGGTCAAAAGGGAACAAATTTTCACTCACAAGGATTGAAGATACCCATAATAACCCCTAATATCTTAGAGAGTTTGAGTATGTTTTTTTCAATATGTATGTTTGTACTTACTTGATATTGGATATATTATTATATGATTTGTAGGGGGTGAAATGGGCAAAAAAAGGGATAAAAATGGTACATATTAAACGACAAGAGCTAGAAACACGAAATTTGATGTGTACATTCCTCTAATAATAATAGAAAAGTATTTTTCCAAATTAGAACTTTTAAGGGATAAAATGGGAATAGAGGGATAAAAATGGTACAAATCAAACGATTGCACCTAGAATAATGAATTTTGGTGTATACATTCCTTTGATTGCGTAGATACATAAAATAAACGAATTTGTCGAAATTCGTACTTTTTAGGGTAAAAATGGAAAAAAGTACCAAACAAATGACCGCAGCTAGAGTCATAAAATTCGGAATATACATTCCCCTGGCTACGTAGATACGACAAATAAAAAGTTTTTTTCCACATTCGTACTTTCAAGGGATACAATGGGGACAGAGGGATAAAAATAGTACCAAATAAACGACTTACTAGAATGGTGAAAATCGTTGTGTACATCCCTCTCATTGGCACGTAAAACAAAGAGATTTTAGAAAGTTGTACTCTTAAGGGGTAAACTAGGAAAATGGGGTTAGAAATTGTACCAACCAAATGGCCGCATTTAGAATCTTAGAATTCGGTGTATTCTTTCCTCTGACTGCATAGACACTCAAAATTAAAAGATTTTTCCAAATTCGTACTTTTTACATTTACAGTAAAAATTGGTTGAAGCATGAAGTTAGATTATTTTGCACTATTTACGTGAGATAATGGACTTTCAACCAAACAACTTTCAACACCCAACTGTACCAATTTTTATAATATTTAAGCTTTTTTAAATATATATATAAATTAATATAATTTTTTTGAATTGACTTGAAGTATAATTTCGATATACAGTGGTGGTCACGAGTTTAGCACACTTCACATATGTTGTTTATAATAGCAAATAATTTGTTCGGATAATGAACTCTGCGCAAAATATTTGTTTTTTAGTGTTGCTTATGGTGTGCTCAGTAAGCCCAATAATTTTTTTTTCGAATTCTTTTGTGCCTTTTCTTCGTACTCTCATGTTTTTGCAAGTAATTCGTAATCTGGGCTGGACACAAATTTACCACATTTGATAAAATTTAAAATTTTAAAATTAATTGGTATGTTTGGGTAATTTTTACCCAAATGGAAGTTATTATTTAACAAACATTATAATTAGATATTGCTAAAGGAAAATAGTGCATTGAGGCGCAGCGTCAGGTTATTATGCAATTGAACGACAGTGGAAGTACCGCTGGGGATATTGCAAACATTATAAATTGATCCAGACAGATTGTGTTCAATATACTAAGCAATATTGGCACTTATGGAAGCTTCAAAAATATTGCAAAATGTCCTCCGCCTTGAAAAACAAGCAATAAATCGGATTTTTTAATTTATAGAACCTGCGTAACAGATCCATTTAAAAGCTCAACTGTGATTCAGAGAGATTTTTCGGCAAAATTGACATTAGCATTTCCTCATGAACCATAAGAAGAAGAACCAATGGAAAAAATTTACTTGGCTGCATTGTTCAACATAAGCCAGACGTATCAAAATATGGCTTACAGTGTCAAATTTAATCTGCTCAGGATCATTTAGAAAAATTCAAGATTTTTGGGAAAATATCGCCTGGATTGGTGAATCGAACATTTGTCGGTGCGGATCTAATAGGAAACAATGCCCTCCAAACATGCAGCACAACCCAAAGTACAAATCTGAGACGTTAAAGCTTGTTGGCGAAAATCTAATGATGTATACTGCGTTTTCTGGACACGGCGTTTGTCCGATGCACTAATGGATCAGAATATTTACAAAAATCTATTTGGTGATACTATGATAACATATTCAGATAAAGACATGCCAATTAAGTGGCGCTTTATACACGACAACCGACTAAAACACACTTAACGCCAGTGAAGAGCTGTTTGGGGCTGAACAAAATAGATTTTTAAAAATGGTGCAGCACAGTCACCGGATCTCAATCCTATTGAGAATCTATGGAATGGACTTTAACAACATATTATAGCAATAAAACCCAAAAATTTGCCCGATTTCTTGAATTAAACACAAAATTCCTGATATGCTACTCCAATGGAGTCGTTTATGCCTCTAGTGGAGAGTATGACCAAAAGATGTACAGTTATTACTCAAAATAGCGATTATCCAACCAAATATTAAGTTTATAATAAAATGTATTGGTTAGTTCAGTTTTTTCCGATTTGATTAAAGTTTTTTTAAATTTGTGCTAAATTACTGTCCAATCACTTTTCGTATTATTTGTACTTTAAATTGCATAAAACTAAAATGCAGCATAAGAACCGATCAAAAACAACGTTAAATGGTCATCTTATCGTACGTAATATTTTAGAAAAAATACCGGTCAAAAAACATAAAGTTGAAGTTGAAATATTTGCTTTATAAAGTTATATGTGGTGACTGTGCTAAATTCGTGACCACCACTGTATATAGTATACACGTATCGGTAGCCTTTCCTTGTAAGCGTGGTTTGAAATAATAAAAATATTATATTTGTTTATAAAATTATTTTTTCAATATTTGTATTTGTTTTGGTATAGCAATATTAAAAAAATATTTTTTCCCATAATGAAGGTTGATTTTTTAAAAGCTATAGGAAAGTTAAAAAAGAAACACATAAAATTCAGAAAAATGCATGAAATCTTTATTTGAATAAATAGTACGGTCCATATAATTTAATGGTTGAAGATTATTTCATGCAAATGTTGACCTTGACTACGCCTCAAATGGTCCATCCGCTTAGTCCAATTTTGGCATTTCCACGTTTTTGAGTAACAGAGACCCAATTGCTGCAAACGGCGACGAATCGATAATTGATGGTCATCATTAACACTGGCCAATACAGCTGCGATATTTTCTTCAGTTCGCACTCTACGTAAGCGTGTTGGTGGTTTAATGTCCAACCATGTAAATTTGGTGCGAAATTTAGTCACAATAGCCCGAATAGCCGCTTCAGTGGGTCGATTAAACTGACCATAAAATGGAACTTTCTTAACAGAGCACGCATTTTGATAATAAAATTCAATAATTTGCAAGCGTTGTTCGTTTGTAAGACGATTCATGGTTAAATTATAGACCAAACTGAAGATGTTTGACAGTGAAACAAAACACGAAACGTGCGTCAGCTGTTTAAACCAGTGTTGCCAAAAAGATAATAGCTAAACAATCACCATTTATTACTGCACTTCTACGAAAATTGACATCCTCTGTGGAATACAATCCATGGTGTAGGGTATATAAATTTCGGCCCGGCCGAACTTAACGCCGTTTTTACTTGTTATCTCTTTTTTGTCCCGCTCGCCCCTTTCATGTACAAATTACGAAAAATTCATTTAAATTTTCTCTTCTACTTTGTCAGAGAAATGTACATACCGATTTTCACGAATATCGCTGCAATACTTAAATTGGCACCATTATCATCATTTTTTGTCTCTTTGCTCCCTTAAAAATACAAATTTCGAAACACACCAAATTTCATGTTTCTAGCTACTGCCGTTTAGTCTGGACGATGTTTCGATGTTTATCCCTTTTTGTCCCATTTTACCCCCTAAAAGTAAGAATTTCGTAAAACACTTTCTTAGTCGACGTCTACGTCATTTTTGGGAACTACCCTGAAATTTCATGGCCCTGGCTTCAGCCGTTTGGTCTGGGGCTGGTCAATGGTATCTCAGTCAGTCAGTAACTCAACTCCTTTATATATTTGGTAATCGTAATTATTATCCAATAAGAAATCCCGTGGTGTTTAATGTTTCTAATAAAAAGTATTTTATTTTATTATAACTAATTTTAATTACAATAGATGGCAAAGATAAAGTTGACTTAAGTTAGAGCTTGTTCCAATTCAAAAAAGAAAGAGAAAGAATTACAAAGTTTTTGACAATTGAAACAAAAAACTTAGTAAAGAAGTTGTAATAAAATACAACAGTATGACAGCTGATTCGGAGCTGTAAAAGACAGGGTGCCACATATATATAGATAAGGGTTGACACTGCCTGAATAATGCTTAGAATAAAGTGTAAGATGTATACTGAAAGCCGATTTAAATGTACCCGAATATGTGTAGGAAATATGTGTGTATCTCGTAATATTCTATACTCTGCAGCCTTCAAATCAGATTCAAGCTAATTTTCATCGGAGAAACGTATTTTGCCAACCAACCATATACGATATTATTGAGAATCCGAACATTTCTGTTGGGAAGTTTAATCCATGCGCGAGTCAAGTTTTCCTCTCCAAACAGCTGCCTAGAATTTTCGGAAATAAATTTAAATTTCATAAAATATTAATGCAATAAAAACAATGTTTGGGAAAAATTAATATATTTATGTATGTGTGTTAATAAATTCATATTCTCATATAAACTCCTACATAGATATGCAATGCAATGTTTTTAGTCTCCTCCGCAAAAAGGTACAACGTCTCGGTACTCGAGGCCAAAGAAAACCATTTTAACACAACAGAAATGTTGAAATGCTCGCTCAAATACAACGGGACTATTACGAATTCATCTACTTCCTTTGCTGCAGATTGGCTAAAACGTTTCATCTTTTTTAATATTTCATAATATATATATATTTATAAACCTAATGTTGAACATTAACATAAATACTCGTACATAGCATAGCTGCTAGACTGCAGGACTAAAAGGAAGCAAATATTTACTCTGCCGAGCTACCCCGCAACACGTCACTGCCTAGTCATCCTTAAGGATGGCTACAAAGGTAAAAATTAAACATTTACATAAATGAAGACAAGAAAAAAAATAAATATAGAATGAAAATAAACACTGACTTTTGCTGGCAGAGGCAGTGGAACGACAAAAAGGCAATCTCAGAATACTTGGTTTGTCAGATGTGAAAAGAGACAACGGGGATGAAGCATGAAGAAGACCTTAGCATTTGGAAAACAGAATTCTTTATAAGACATGAATTCGAAAATAGTTGTATTGCGAAATACTTTTCTCAATCAGAATAAAAGCTAGGGTAACATGGATATTGCAGGGAACATTTTGCCCATCGCATTTAACTAAGACTGAATATCTATCGTGTAGACCCCACTCATCTATCAGTCGTATGCAAATATTTTGTGACAAAACAACTGAGGTTGACCTTGAGCTAAGGTCATATTGGCCAAGTATAGAACTTGTATGCCATGGCAAGTTAGCACCAAAACAGGTTTAATATAGGGTGAACCGTTTAGAACTTTAAATTAGAATCGGCTATATCGGCTGTAAAAAAGTACTGATTACTTTTTTAAATTTCTGTTTTTATTGGAATAAATTGAACTTTGTCATTTAATAATCAATTTAATAATCGATCAACCCAAATCAGTAAAGCCCAAAACCGGCACCAAACAGTGACTCATTGTGGATGCATTGGCTTCTCAATAGTTAATTCTCTGAACCTAATATGCGGCAATTTTGCCTTTTGACATAGCCACCGAGACGTAAATGAGCTTTATGAAGGCTGAACTAAAGGCTTTCTCTTTAATAAATTATTAAATATATGTTTTCAAGATTACGGTATTTTTATATTATATTTTCCATTATATTCGTAACGAGGAAATGAAAACCTCTTCGTAGATTTAAACGATACCAATACCGTTAAAAGCTGAAGAATCTTTCAACTAAAAACATCATTCCTTGACCTAAGACGAAAGCCATTTAACCTGCAATAACGTGTAGAATATGTGTGTCAAATATCATGAAAAAATCGGAGGTGATGATGATCAAAACCACAGTTTTTGGATCGTTGCTTGATATATATTGATCACCCACAGCAAACTTGTAATGGGGCAGTAAGTGGAGCAGAGATACAAGCCGACCCAGAATTATCGTCGGCGGCGGCCCAAAATCGGTCGGTGGCGCGGGTTTCGGCTGAACCGATCTCATCCTCTTTTACCATAGATGTTTCTAGTGTAAATATAAGTTGTCCTGCCGATTTGAAGAAAATCGGATAAGGTATGTGATTTCTACAGCGGTTAACCTCAAATCGGGGGCGAAATTTGTATCGGAGCTACATATATCTAAATCTGAACCGATTTTAAACACTTTTACTAGAAATGTATCTTTTTGAAATATAAGGTGTTACGCCAAATTTTAAGAAAATCTGTTAAACTGTACGGTTTCTAGGACGGAAATGTCAAATAGGTATCGAACTTTGTATGGTGGCTATATCCATATCTGACCCGATTTGACCCATTTTCACTAAAAATTTATTTTGTTGAAATATAAGGTGTTTCGCCAAATTTGAAGAAAATCTGTTAAAATTTACCGGTTCTAGGCCAGAAAATGTCAAATAGGGATTTGTATGAATCTGAACAGATTTGACCCATTTTCACGACAAATGTTTCTATCTAAGTTATAAGGTGTTGTGCAAAATTTGATCAAAATCGCCTAAAAATAAATCGCAGAATAAGTGAAATCGGGAGCAACATTTGTGTGGGACCTATAGGACCTATATGTGGGGAAAGGAACAAATTGGCCCATAAAAGAAGGATTAATATCTTCTACAAAAATGATCCCTATAAAATTCAACAATATAGTTCTGACAATAAGAATTCTCTCAGACATTAACTAACAACACAATTTTGACTTAGTATAATGCTGCCTTCGATTAAAAAAATCAAAACTTTGACCCGCTACAAAAAGACCCTAATGGAGTCCCTTGTACAAAATTTGTAAAAATTTAATTTTTGTATGGGAGCTTCTTAAGGAGTGGGAATGGGAGGTATGTGTGTTCAAAAAATTTGTTGGAAGGGAACATTAAGAACGGTCGTTCTTACATTTAACCCATCTGGGGGCTATACCGAGGCACTTTTGGGGTTTGTATTTTTACCCCTTTTCCCTCACCTTTGACTTCGATGAGCGCCCACCCAACCAGTCCCCTTTTTTGTTCATGAATTTTGTTTCCGAACCTCACCAAATATTCCAGCGTAACCAAATCGAACTCCTAAAATTTCCGTACAACATTACCCGACCACTAATATCCATACTGACGACATTTTAACCTATCCTTAAAATTGCACTTCATAAAATTTATTGTTGACACTTATTTTGGATAATGAAAATTATTTTAATTTTTAGAACTATTTTATAAAGACTTTTCAATATTCTTAAATTGTGCTTCTTTAAGTATTCCGTGAACATTTTTTTGATATATTGCACATAAATTATCCAAGCTGACGTGTTCATGGCCGTTATTTTTCAATAGTTCTCTAACATATTTGTTGTAATAAAAAATAAGTCCTGTAAAATACAAACTAGGTCAGAAAATCAAAAATTAATATTTTTGATATGAAGTTTAAAAACAATTTATATCATACGATCATTTAATTCCATTATTTTAATTAAGCTAATTAACATAGAAATATGTAATTTGGATATGTATAGTAGAGTGGCTTCAAAATAAAAGCAGTGGATGTTCCCGACTATAATGAAAGATTGGTTTGTTTTATGTGTTCTCCCAAAATATTTCGGTTTTATCATTGTCCGTTCGTGAGCTGGACGCGTTCAAAATATTATAGTATTTAGAAAAAACCTGTTAGAAATTATGGGTATCAAATGAAAGGGAAGAACATCTGCTAAATATGCTCTTAATTTCAAGCGTCTATCTATGTTAACTTAAAATTAACAACCAATTCAAATTTCCCCTTTAAAAAGTTTATGTAGATTATTCATGTTTTAATTTTTAAGGGGGAAAATTTGAAATGGTTGAATTTCTTCTCTTTCCAAAAATTATATTTTTATAAGACTTCTTCCTTTCTCTCCTAGCGTCTCTCTCCATTTCCATGCGATTGTAAGATCGACTTGGCTCTCCCACTTCTCACTATGTGCGCTTAGTTCTGTTGTCAACCTAACACTAAAAGAGCAGGCAGTGCGATCTACATACCCATCACGGGAACAACATAAAACATCAACACACGTCAGCAGCAGCCATAAAAAGTTCCTCGAACAATCCATACTCAACATATAAGTGGATACGAATGAGAACAACTTTTACCCAACCTACATAGTGATCCTCACAACACACATTATATACCACAGTGAAACATACCTACTTAAACTAAAGTTTACTTGTAACGTAACTCAACAAATGAATTATTAAATCACACAACATAAGTTCAATACATATTAAACCGAACACTTACATTGTAACACATACATACACACGTGCCAATAAAATACCCTACACGGAACATTAGTTATAACGTTTACAGAAAATACACAGTGTTATTATTCTAAGAGGGAAAGGTAAATTAGATAACCCCATCTACCACCTCTAACGCGTCTAAACATTAACCGTAAGAAAACAATTTGCGGCCCTTAATGGGTTAGAAAATTCTAAAAATTGCATTGGTTATCAATACCTCTTCAACGAGCACCTAAAAACATAAATCGAACTAAAAATGTGGAAGTTATTGCGGTTTTTATATAAAATGCACCAAAAACTGCACTCAAATAATATAAATCTGTCCTTTATACTGGGTCATATCGCAAGTTTTTAATATGGGTTGATAAGGATCGGGTCGGATTTTAATTTCTAGCGTTTTTTTAAATATATATTTTTCTAAAATGTCTACCATATACCTTTAAGTATAATGAAGGATTAAAATTTTGAAGGATCTGTTTCGACTTTTTGTTCCACTTTCTAAAACCACAAAAAATTCTCAGACTGTCCAAAGTGTCCTCTTTCATTCGCTGCTAATAATATGTTTCTAGGATTGTTGCAAATTCGACCTGACAATGAAAAACTAAGACTAAAGTTTTGGAATGTTTCGTGTCAGCATTGAGAATTACATATACATTTCATTTTGAATCTTATTTTGAAAACATAAAACCAATAATACATATGTGTTATATAAAATTTTTGTATCGTTTTCGATTTTAGGACAAAAATATTATATAAAATCCTTCGACCAAATGGTTGTAAATTAATGTTATGGGCTATGAGTGGACGTACGTACGATTATTGAAAAATATAATAAATATCACCATCAGCATCACAGTTGCAATGTAACAAGTCACGTCTTCCACTCAACATTATCGCTATTGTAGTCCGCTGCAGTTTCTCGTTGCTCTTCAATACGTACATGAGTGTGTACATCATTATCTGATTTTTCTCCTCAAATAGCTCTAATTACGCTCAACAATAGCCTTTAATGTGAGTTCAAAGCAAAACAATGCTGCTCAAACACATTCCCAGGCGCGCACTCACACACACACACAACCTCTGCAGGCGAAGCCCTTCGCCTGATTTCTGCCATATAGAAAATCATACAATAAAAGCCATTAAAAAGTATCCCAAGCATGTTAAGAATTACAACCAACACAAGAAGAAATCCTATTGCAGTGCTATCTGGAGGATACTAAAAAAGAACGATAGCATTTGCCAGCAGCAGCAATGGCAACGGCCACGGCAACAAGTGCATGGCGATGCCATCAACACAAAGTTTTGCTTCCCCTTTGCCATGACCAAGGCAATGTGGGTAGGTGGTGGGGGGTGGTTGGTAATAATGTTAACGAAACAAAGTCAAAGGAAGAGATTTTCCAATCCTTGTGAGGCATATTAGAATGAAATGATATTATTGATGGGGGGAATCGTATACGGCAATTTATAGAATAAATCGCATTCACATTAAGATGAATTATTAAATTTTATGCGAAATCTTGTTAAGCTGAGAAACGTTTTGATTTTATTGGTTTCACGCGTTGCTCAAATGTTAGAAAAGGGCTACAGATGATATTTTTATGGACGACGTTCAATCCACGGCAAATCGAAGGGAAATTATAGCTTGGCAAATAAATCATGGCACATCTTTCTGCATGTTTTTTTCAAAATTGTGCAGTCTCTAGATTATTTTCACACCCTTTTCCTAAAGGGTAGGAAGAGAAAAATTGTAACGCATAAACGTGTTAAATTCCCATGCTGCTGTCAGGTTGACTGGTTTATGTGTTATCTTTTAAAAGAAGCTTAAGACTTTATTGCAAATAATGGAGTTTGCCACGCCCCTCTATTGAACACAAGTAGGAAATAGCTTCCCCATTACTAGGTTTTTACTGCAATTTCTAAATATTTTAAAATAGTGAAGAAAAGATTCGAAAACGGTGTTCGATGTCTTTATACAGCAGAGAACTTTATGTTCATCCCTGCACTCTGGTCTCAAATCCTGTTCTTGTGGCTTACACCCTAAAAATAAATTTAATGAATTATCAGAAGTATATTTATATTCTAAAAGACATGTTTTAAACTGAGGCAAAAACCCGGCTTTTCTCCATTCGATCAATCTTTCGTGTTCTTGAGCAAAAATTCGTAATATATTTTATACTGGCAAACTGTGAAATTAAAACTTTTTTACAACTTAGTAGTAGAGAAAGTCAAGATCAAGATCACTTTGTTAGGTTGAACTTTGTAATTTAATAATATCATTCATATGACTACCACGACTGGCTCGGTAGTACCTCATCCGATCAACCTAATTTTTCACTACAGCCCAAAATCTGCAACAAACAGTGAACTCTGATCCCCATATGCGGCAATTTTGCTTATTGACAGATGAAAATGAGCTTCATAAAGGCTGAATTGAAGACCGATCTCTTCTCGAAAATGTTCTTCGTAAATTTCTTACATTTTTCGTTAAAGACTCAATACTATGAAAGTAAGTTTTTAATATTTTCCAATTTTTTTCCAGCGTTAGCGTCCAATTTTCCAAATGTCAAACATATACCTGAAAATAAAAATAAAAATGAATGTTATTCTACCTTTCAAAAGTCAAAGTAAATTTGCCAACCCAATAGAATAATCTCCACTACCAATAATAGCTTTTTTTATAATTTCTGTTTTTTATCGAAACGGACCAACGACTCCAAAATTTTAAATTTTTCAAAATTTGTATTATCAATTCCCAAATCTTACTTGTGTAGATTTAACTATTACCGCATTCACATACGGACATCACTACGTGATAAAAGATGAAGAAAAAATGGCCCGTGTCTCCCAGTTTTGCCCAAAGTCATGCACTTTTTATGGGCCTCCATAGATTTGGGTCCTTGGTGTTATTCTTGCAAACCGTTTGGAATTTTGATTGCTACTGCTACTCTGCTGTCTATATAAAATATTAAAAAATAAGAAGACATGGGTCTTTTTTCGCTATTATATGGTTATATTTCCATGACTTAAAATCGTTACACACAGTGTAATATAACTTTGTTTGAAATACGTATACTTAATGAAAATATAATGTAATAATGGCAAGTATACGCCCACGTATTTATAAGGCAAGTGCAAACTCTCATCCAAATCTCCAAATCTTACCCCAATGTCAAAATGATACCAACACATTATATAATTAATAGTAAGTATTTTTGCAATGTATAATGTTGAAGTAAAGAAAAAAGAAATGAAAATTTCGGGAAATTTTTCACTTTTTGTTTATTCAGAACTTAGATACATTTTTGAAGTTGATTGTTTCCTTAAATTTTGAATGATTTGCTACCTATGGACCTGAACAGGGGAAAAATGTTATTTTTTTTAGTTTTTTTGCGATTTTGGACCAGAAGATGAAGTTTTTTTTTTTGATTTTATATGTTCACAATTTTTGTCCTTTATGACAAGAGCTACAACTTTACCTCAGAGACTAAATCAAAATTCCAAATTGCCTGTTACGCATAATTAAAGCCCTTGTTCTGCCATTGCGAAAATGCTTCATACTTATAATGAAATTTGCCACACGTATGTATATCATCTTATCCGATCTGTCCATTTTTACACCATATAGTTGTAGCACAAAAACGTGAGACTTTGTCTTTAATAGTTCTTACCTACCTTCATTAAGATATATCCAATAAGTATAAACATTTTGGAAATATGACTTCATATAGATACTATTTTGCTTAAATCATTGAATAGATAACTACAATAATGCACTCTAATAAAAAATAATTTATTGTGACAATTAATTCTGGAAACCCAAAGCCCAAAAAAACTTAAGTTTTTATTTCCTATATAAAATTTTTTGGTAAATATTCAATTTCAACCGATAGGGAAATATGAAAATTCTAGATCTAAATCATAAATAGTGAAAATAGAGGGGTATTTTGATAGGAGGCTATATCAAAACATGAACCCATATTTCTTATTTTCAGAGTGGTATTTATACCCTCACTATACAGAGTAGGAGGGTATATATCATTTGGGAAAGAAAGAAAGTGTAACGCATTGAAGGAGTGACTTTGCAATTTGAAATTTAAAAATGTTTTTGTAATCACTTTAAACCTAGAAAAATATTTACGCTTTAGTCACGGCCCTTATTGTCCCTACCACACAATTTTCTCTAACCTAGGTAAAATTAAATCCTTTATATCTTATAAACTGTTAAATGGTATCCACTATCACTTGATACTTGATCATGTTTTTACAATTGTCTTATAAATGTGTAAACTTGTTACACGAACCTCCTAACACTTTCCACACAAATTATCCTGCCCTACATAAAATTATATTCTTTATAACTTCCGTATATATGTTCTCTGAGAGTGACGGTATTAACAGATATTATTCTCTTCAATTTGACACAAATAACATTTCACCTGTAGTTTCCATTTCACCTGTGGTCAAGTGTAATATGGAAAAACTGTTAAGAACAAGTGAATATGATATGATCATAGTGTGATTAAAAAAGTTCTTAAATACAGCATTTAACTTATTTTTATTAACCAAATAAATATTGTGGATCTGTAACGTATAACCTAGAGAATAGTAGAAGTAGTCGAAGGTTATACATCATTATAAATATTTTATTTTGAGATTTTTTAGTAGTTTGATGTGAAAATTAGACGCAGACGCGTACCATAAATTCGCCGCATAAAATAGTAGACTGCGGAAAATTACTTTTAGGATAATTATCTTATTGTCGATAATCATCATCGACTTTCGGCTTATGAAATTAAGTAGCCCAAAATTCAATAACTTTTGTTCTATTGAACAATATTGAGTTGTGTTAAAAACTGAAATTAGAGAAGGATCCAAGAATAATTTTAATTAGATATATTCTTGTTTTTTACGGCTACAAAACTGTAATTGTGCCAAATAAAGTTTGTTTGTAATAAATATTTCAAAAGATACCCTTTTAAAAAATGTATGACTTACATATTTTTTCCTGTGAAAGCCTTTGAAGAAGAAACAAGCAAGGAAAGGCTAAAGTCGGGCGGGGCCGACTATATGATACACTCCACTTTCTATCCGAATACAATCCACCTCGGTAAAAAAGTGAAAACGGGAAGAATTTTTGTATGTTTCCTAATCATAGGCTAATATGTCCAGGTCCGATTTGCCAAATCGATAGTTGTATCGGCGCTATATCCAAACATGGAATAAAGTGACTAACTTTCACAATAAGTTCTTCCAGTTCAAATATAACGTGTTATGTTCACTTTGAAGAAATTCGGTGAAAATTCGTTGTTTCTGGAGCGGAAAAAGTCTATCCGTGAGCGAAATTTGTATGGGACCTATGTGTCAATCTGAACCGATCTGACCTATTTTCACCAAGGTGTTCCTAGTTTGAATATATGATGTTTTGCCAAATCTGAACTTATTTTTACCACAGGTTTTTCTAGTTGAAATATAAGATGTTTTGCCAAATTAGAAGACAATTTGATACAATTTGTGGTTTCTGGAGCGGAAAAAATCAAATCGGGAGCGAAATTTGTATGGGAGCTATATATATATCTGAACCGATCGAACACATTTTTACCACAGGTTTTTCTAGTTGAAATATAAGATGTTTTGCCAAATTAGAAGACAATTTGATACAATTTGTGGTTTCTGGAGCAGAAAAAATCAAATCAAATGAACCGATCTTACCACATTTCTGCACAGGTGTTTCTAGTTGGATTAAAAGATGTTGTGCCCAATTTAAAGAAAATCGAGTACAATATTTGGTTTCTAGAGCGGAAAATGTCAAATCGGGAGCAAGATTTGTATGCTGGCTATATCTAAATCCGAACCGATCTAGCCCACTTTAGCCACAGGTGTTTCTAGTTAGATTATAAGCTGTTGTGCCAAGTTTAAAGAAAATCGAGTACAATATGTGGTTTCTAAAATGGCAAAAGTCAAATCGGGAGCGACATTTGTATGGAGGCTATATATAAATCTGAACCGATCTTACCACAATTCTGCACAGGTGTTTCTAGTTGGATTAAAAGATGTTGTGCTAAATTTAAAGAAAATCGAGTACAATATGTGGTTTCTAGAGCGGAAAATGTAAAATCGGGAGCGAGATTTGTATGGGAGCTATATCTAAATCTGAACCGATTTGCCTCAAATTAAATAGCGGTCGTCCTTAATCCACAAAACTTACTTTTTTGTTAAGATCGGACTATAATTGCGACCTGTAATTTTATTACAACAATAGATGGACAGACGGACATTGCTAAATCGATTCAAATAGAGATTCTAAGTCGATCGGTATAATTAACAATGGGTTTATCTCGATTCCTTTTGGGCGTTACAAACAAATGCACAAAGACATAATACTCTCGTGGAGTGTATAAATACATATTTAAAAAGGTTGAAGGGTTACCCGTTTTGCAGTGTAACTTTTGGCAACCCTAAATTTTCCTGTGGTGCAATTATTTTTAACCAGTTTTGTAATTTCAACGATCGGCTGTAACGTTTTGTGTTCCTATTTATAATGATAAATCGAAACGTATCGATTACGTTATACATATTTATTTTTGTTAGCTAAAGAGAGGTAACAATAAGAAATCGGTGTAAAAATTCTCACTACATCTTCTTTGAAATAGGGTTACATCGGTCCACATGGTCACATCGCTTTATAAACCACAAACTTTAACTGAGTTTGAACAAATTTGAAATAACACCATTGGTTTTTACCGTGGCAAAATAGATATCCCATTTTACTCGTACCTCAGTGGCTACCCAATTTTCCGACAAAAGCTAAAACATTTTTTCTTTTCATATGTAATTTGGTATTACCTTTCTTTTAGGAATTATGTCTAAACACATATCCCTCTCCTCTTATCTCCCAGGTCTGACTTAATTTTTAAAAATATCCACATCACATTCTATAAATACCTTGGATTTCTAGGGATTCTAAACCTCCCTTTCTCCCACAAAGATCTTCCTTTCCCTATATATACGAGTGTTCGTGGGAAGATGCCAAATTGACCACAGGCCTTTTAACTACACATTTCCCCCCGCAAATTTGGCCAATAATCTTTGGCACACACTCCATTAACCAAAGGCTAGCTAGCTAACTGGGCCCCCTCCCCTTCCGTTCGATGGCAACAAAGCAATCAAAACATTTGTCAACATGAAATAAATCTATAGACGCAATGGCGTAACAAGTGTTCATAATCGACGAGATAAATATAGATGTTAAGGGGGAACGACAATGGCAGCAGTGGGCGAGCAAAAGAAAAAAACGATTTCAACTCAAACGTAAACAGCAAAATCTTACAATAAAGATGACAAACTTGAAATATCCGTAAACAAGGAAAACAGGATGTCAGCCCCATCCCAACGGTCCTAACGCCGCTACTAAATAACGCCATGGCCAACACCAGCACCGGCAGTGCCACTGGAAGCAGCACACACAGGGAGAGAAGAGAGTGAGAGACGTTCTGGTACACAAATCCATGAGGCGAACCCCATAAAGTGAGAACGCAACAAGGCATAAAGTTTTCCCTCCAGTTCCTGGTCATGGCAACCTTGTTGTTGTTTGTGCTTGACAAAAAGAAAAACGAAAACTTGAAAAGATTTCCATGAGATTTGCTGGCTCTGCTGCTGATGCTGCTGCTCACTCTGCTTGATTTTGGAGCCGTTCTCGCTGCTGTCGCCCTCGCTGTTACTTAGACAAAACAGCCTTTAAATTGTTTGCTTATTGAAAAATGATTGTTGTACGTTGAAAACGACACATCCGCACTGTTTTCCAGAATCACCCCGATGCTCTTTAAAGTCAACAACGATATCAAGAAAATACACAGCGGCACTGTGGGGAGTCTTTGAAAAAGTTCTGCTGAAAGAAATTATTGAAACGAAAATTCAGAGCTGAGTAATATTGTGGGGTGTTTTTAGAAGGTCCATTTTCCAATAACACTTAAATGACCACATATTGGTCAATTGTTGTCACTTTGGCTTAACGACAGATCGCTTACAAAAGGACACAAAATTCAAATGTCAGTCAACCCACTGATACACAATATTCTGTTCAGTTAGTATGTGACTCATTTTTGACTGAATGTAAATGCCAATAAGCAACATGGTTTGAGTTCATTATAACGTTTATAATTATTATTTTTTCTTTTTTAGGAGAAGCCTTGAAATTTAATATGAATAAACTATACAATCGAACAAAGAAAAAAATTAACTGAATTGTATTTTTCAATCCGAAATATTATTATTCAATATTATTTATCAAATACATTAGTATTTACAACAAGTAAAACGGCTTTAAATTCGGCCCGGCCGAATCTTATATATCCTCCACAGCAGAATAGAGGTTGTCGACTTCACGTATCAGGACAATCAAATATTAAGAAAATTATGATTTTTTGCTGATAGCGATATTAGGCTAAATAAATTGTGATGTTTCACTATTATAATTCTATACTATTATAATTAATCTTGACGAAATATGTAGATGACTTGTTTGAAATTGTTAAGAAGACCGCGGTGAATAATAACTTAACGCATTGAATTCATTTCATTGCCAAATTCAATTTATAATGGAAAAGAAAAATTACCATAAATTACCTTATTTTGTTTTCACTGGACCTACACTATAAATGCAGTGCATTGCGTTGGGGGATGGAAGATCGGGTATTGGTAGGATGAAAGAGGGAGTAGTGTCTGTTGACATCTGTTTTGAATCTCTGAATGTCGTAATTGGAGGGAAATATATTTGCCGGAAGTCGATTCCACATACGGATAGTACGGGCAAAGAATGAATTTATTCTGCAATGTGTAGTGCGGCCGGTTGTCCAATCGACAACAAATGGGTGAGCGTTCCTGGAGAGTGGCGTATCTCTACCGAACGTTCTCACGGGCGGTATAATATCACGAATTTCCGAAGAACTAACACAATGGAAGTATTGATAGAACAATGACACATAACCAACATTACGTCGCACATTGGTTGAGGTTCATAGAACGAGCGGCTAAAAATAGAAGGAGTTGTCGAAGGACAATGAATGAATCTTGGCATTTTTTGTTTGAATCAA
Organism: Polietes domitor; assembly: GCA_947397865.1. NCBI lineage: Eukaryota > Metazoa > Arthropoda > Insecta > Diptera > Muscidae > Polietes > Polietes domitor. The sequence goes on along the minus strand of OX377619.1, from coordinate 18,445,743 downwards.
GAAAAAAATGGAAAAATCAAAATGATCCGCTTACTTTTACGCCCATCTCCCATACAGAGTGAAAATTAAATTTTGACAAACGGCATTGTTTTTTGGCACATAGCATTTTTAAACACTCAGAATCATTTGTGTGAAATTTGAAAAATATCCGCCCACTTTTTTTAACTTTTAGCTGAGGCTTCATGCTGTAATTTGAAATCTTTCGTTAAACAGCACATGTAGTCCACTGAAGTTGATGAACATTGAAATTTTGATATTGTTTGTATTTTGTTTTACGAAATTTTTTATATGGCACTATTTCTAACTTTTTAATGCAAATCTCATCCATGACAATTGTCGTTTACGATAATATACAACAAAGTCAAATGATAGGTTTACTGTGATTGCACTAAAAGATTGAATATACAGTAAATTTGCATGCCATTTTAAACAAGCGAACATATATGAACTTCGAGCGTGTCTGTCCAAACAAATAATAATAAATATCTGACAACAAAATACCAAAAAAATATCCACCTAGAACATGAAAAAAATGAATTTCGGACACAATTCAAGCAATGTGCGACGGTGTTCAAGGGAGACAATAGAATATGATATCCTACTGTCACCTATCAACGCCATCTCCCTCCTCTGGACACGGTTAAGAAGCTCTCGACCATATGTGGGAGTTGTATTCCTTCTTTGGCCTGATGTAGGTAGTGTAGATATTGAGAAGACCAGAGGGTGTGAAGTATTTCTTACATCGCTTTAAAAAGTAAAATTGTTCAGAGTGATTCTTTGTATATATATATATATATATATATATATATATATATATATATATATATATATATAATATATATCGATTTCTTTGTATTTCGTTTGAAATTATGTTAATGTATAGATCCCTGAGGATGACAAACGAAGTTTGTCGAAATATTGGAAAATTTAAATAAAAATAACAAATTAGAAGAAGGTATTCCTTTTTTTATACCCTACACCACAGGGCTATAATGTCATTGTGCATTTGTTTGTAACACCCTAAAGGAAACGAGATAGACCCATCGTTTATTATACCGATCGACATAGAATCACCGTCCGTCTGTCCATCTTGTAATCAAAGTCCAGGTCGAAATTGTTGTTAAAACTAAATGAAACTTTGCACAACGAAGTTTTATGGGATAAAGACGAACGCTATTTAATTTGAAGCAAATCGGTTCAGATTTATATATAGCTCCCATACAAATGTCTCCTCCGATTTGACTCTTTCCGCTCTAGAAACCATACATATAAACTGATTTTTCTCCAATTTGGCAAGACGCCGTATATTTCAACTAGAAACAACTCTGGTAAAAATAGGATAGATCGGTTCAGATTTAAATATAGCTCCCATACAAATGTCTCATCCGATTTGACTCTTTCCGCTCTAGAAACCACAAACTTTGACAGATTTTCTTAAAATTTGGCAAAACAACTTACATTTTAACTAAAAACACCTCTGGTAAAAACAGGATAGATCGGTTCAGATTTATAAAGAGTGATTTTTTTGAGGTTAGGATTTTCATGCATTAGTATTTGACAGATCACGTGGGATTTCAGACATGGTGTCAAAGAGAAAGATGCTCAGTATGCTTTGACATTTCATCATGAATCGTCTTACAAACGAACAACGCTTGCAAATTATTGAATTTTATTATCAAAATGCGTGCTCTGTTAAGAAAGTTCATTGCGCGCTTCCATTTTATGGTCAGTTTAATCGACCCACTGAAGCGGCTATTCGGGCTATTGTGACTAAATTTCGCACCAAATTTACATTACCAATTGGACATTAAACCACCAACACGCTTACGTAGAGTGCGAACTGAAGAAAATATCGCAGCTGTATCGGCCAGTGTTAATGATGACCACCAATTTTCGATTCGTCGCCGTTCGCACCAATTGGGTCTCTGTTACTCAAAAACGTGGAAATGCCAAAATTGGACTAAGCGGATGGACCACCTAAGACGCAGCCGCGGTCAACATTTAAAGGAAATTATCTTCAAAAAGTAAATGTCATGGACCAATCTAACGTTTCAAATAAAGAACCGATGAGATTTTGCAAATTTTATGCGTTTTTTTTTGAAAAAAAGTTATCAAGCTCTTAAAAAATCACCCTTTATATAGCTCCCATACAAATGTCTCCTCCGATTTGACTCTTTCCGCTCTAGAAACCACAAACTTTGACAGATTTTCCTCAAATTTGGCAAAACAGCTTATATTTCAACTAAAACCTGTAAGGAAAGGCTAAAGTCGGGCGGGCCGACTCTATGATACACTCCACTTTCAATCCGAATACAATTCAATTCGGTGAAAAAGTGAAAACGGGAAGGTTTTTTGTATGTAAATGTAAATGTATGTGTTTGACAAAAAATTTTATATCGGAAAGGACATTTGTATGAGGATATATTGAAACCTGGAACGAAATAGGTGGCCAAAATCGGTTAAACTTATGGGAGCAACATTTGAATTTGGGCTATATTTAAATCTGAACCGATCTTACCCACTTTCACCATAGTTTTGTTTAGTTAGATTATAAGATGTTGTGCGAAATTTAAAGAAAATCGAGCACAATATGTGGCTTTTAAAGCGGCTGAGGTCAAATCGGGAGCGACATTTGTATGGGGGCTATATATAAATCTGAACCGATCCTACCCAATTTCTGCATAGGTGCTTCTAGTAATATTATAAGATGTTGTGCCAAATTTCAAGAAAATCGAGTACAATATGTGGTTTCTACAGAGGAAAATGTCAAATCGGGAACGACATTTGTATGGGGGCTATATCTAAATCTGTACCGATTTGACCTATTTTCACCATAGATGTTCTTAGTTTAAATATAAGATGTTTTGCCAAATCTGAAGACAATCTGATACAATATGTGGTTTCTAGAGCGGAAAAAGTCAAGTCGGGAGCGAAATTTGTATGGGAGCTATATATAAATCTGAACCGATCTGACCGATATTCACCATGGGTGTTTCTAGTGGAAATATAAGATGTTTTACCAAATCTTAAGACAATCTGATACATTATGTGGTTTCTAGAGCGGAAAAAGTCAAATCGGGAGCGAAATTTGTATGGGAGCTATATATAAATCTGAACCGATCTAACACATTTTTACAACAAGTGTTTCCAATTGAAATATAAGATGTTTTGCCAATTTTGAAGAAAATCTGTTAAAATATGTGGTATCTAGATTGAAAAGGGTCAAATCGGGAGTGAAATTCGTATGGGGGCTGTATCTAAATCTAAACCGATATCACGCCATAGGTGCTCCTAGTTTAAATATAAGTTGTTTTACCAAATCTGAAGACAATCTGGTAAAATATGTGGTTTCTAGAGCGGAAAAAGTTAAACCGATTTTCTTCAAATTAAATAGCATTCGTCCTTATCCCGAAAAACTTCGTTGTGCAAAGTTTCATTTGGTTCTGTCTACAATTGCGACCTGTATCGTGATTACAAGAATAGATGGACGGACAGACAGACAGACAGACAGACGGACGGACATTGCTAAATCGATTCAAAAAGTGATTCGAAGTCGATCGGTATAATTAACAATGGGTCTATCTCCCTTCCTTTTGGGTGTTACAAACAAATGCACAAAGACATAATACTCTCGTGGAGTGTATAAAAACCTATGGATATTGATCAATTTTTCCATATCATGTTATATTTACTTTACTCGGAATACCTGCTGGAAAATTGGATCAATTACTTTATTATTTACCATATTCAATAAATTTGACTAAAGATGAATTGATTTACTATCAATTCATCTTTAGTCTGAATAATTTATATGAACTACATAAAATTGCTCCCATGAAACACCTGGGTTTAGTAATCAAAGCGATGTATATATGCAGGGAGTGGTGTAGGGTATTATATAGTCGGCCCCGTCCGACTTTAGCCTTTTCTTACTTGTTTTAAATTACAGTTAATTGTGAACTCAAATGAAATCACTGGTAGTGATTTGTATGAACATATTTATTAAAATAGGAAATTTATGGAATTTTTATGTTATGTTACAGGGGAGGTGCGCGTGGTTGTGGGCAGATTTAAACAAAAAATTGTTCTTGATCTAATTTGATGCGAAATTTAAGGTCCTAGCTCTATTCCTTTTAATTTTTGCCGCAGCTTGCATGAAAATATCTTTCGGGTTCACAATGCAATGTATACATTTAATTTTACGATTCCAGCTACTGCTGTTTGCTCTTTTACCCCATTTTATCCATAAAAATAGGATAATTTCATGTAAAGAGACCCTTTTTCGACAAAATTTCAAAATAAATTTATAATTAAAAATAAACCCCGATAAACATTCGTATAAACATACTTCTCATAACACATATCGTTGATTATATTTCAAAAAAATAATGTCTTAACAAAATTTCGGTTAAAATGTCACGCCCGTTACAATTTAAATATCCTATATGTCCCATGTTCATAAAAAGATGTAAGTATTATATACTTTGGAAGAAGGTGCATGAACTACTTTTTTGATTATTACAGAATTCAAGAAATTAAGTAAAAGATTTTCTTTAAAGCTAAGGTCTCACCCGTGACGCCCTAAATTGTCTCCTATATTTAAAACGCTATGACATATTTATATTTGCAATAATATTCCGATTATCCTGACATTTTCAATTGGCAATATAGCACAAATCGCAGTCAATGAATATCGGAGATATTTAAACATATTTAAGGAAAAGTGCCATACCCGCTAGGAATTTGGAGAATTTGTTTTGCGCGTCTACGAAGAAGTCAAAGAAATATATAAATAGGTTTTCATGATTCTAGCTTCAGTCGTTTCAAAAAAAACTTGTATGACCTAACCCAATTTGTCAAATCGAGAACAATATTAGTATCAGAGATATATCCAACCATGGAATGAAGTGACCCACAATAGTTTCCTCAAGTTCGAGTATAACGTGTTATGCCCAATTTGAAGAAATTCGGTGAAAATACGTGGTTTCTGGGGCGGAAAAATTCAAGTCGAAAACGAAATTTGTATGCGAGCTAAATATAAATCAGAACCGATCTGACCCATTTTCACCATGGGTGTTTCTAGTTGAAATATAAGATATTTTGCCAAATTTGAAGAAGATCTGTTAAAATATGTGGTTTCTAGAGCAGAAAAAGTCAAATCGGGAGTGAAATTTGAATGGGAGTTATATATAAATCTGAACTATTTTTACCACAGATGATTCTAGTTTAAATATAAGATGTTTTGCCAAATTTGAAGAAGATCTGTTAAAATATGTGGTTTCTAGAGCGGAAAAAGTCAAATCGGGAGTGAACTTCGTATGGGAGCTATATATAAATCTGAAACGATCTAACACATTTTCACCACAGGTGTTTCTAGTTGAAATATAAGATGTCTTGCCAATTTTGAAACAAATCTGTTGTAATATGTGGTATTTAGAGTGAAAAGACTCAAATCGGGAGGGAAATTGGTATGGGGGCTATATCTAAACCGATTTTCTTAAAATTAAATACCGTTCGTACTTGTCCCGAAAAACTTCATTGTGCAAAGTTTCATTTGGTTCTGGATACAATTGCGACCTGTATCGTGATTACAAAAATAGATGGACAGACGGACGGATGGACGATTGTTAAATCGATTCAAAAAGTGATTCTAAGTCGATCGGTATGATTAAGAATGGGTCTATCTCCCTTCCTTTTGGGTGTTACAAACAAATGCACAAAGCCATAATACTCTCGTGGAGTGTATAAATATATAAGTAGAAGTCAATGATTCTAGCTGCAACTAATTAGCAGGCGGGTATGGCTAGATCGTCTTAGAATTTTAGGATCTCAGGTCGACATTTCAAGGTGTTATAAACGCAATAACATACTTACTATACCCCCATCCCGGAGGTGGATAATAATAGCACAAATAAAATAGTTGTACATAATTTAAACCATGTAGTTCATTCTGCACCACTCTGTATCTGTTGCTGTTATACCCGGCACCATTCTGACAATGACTTTGAAAATACATTTATTGCCAAGTATTTGCCAAATCGTCCACTGTGCACCAAAGACGAAGCGGATGTCAAAATAAAGCAGAATAAAATGTGCCTAAGGCACACTGATACTCCACTCCATTCCACGCGCAAGGACGTAGATACATATTTGCAAATACACTCGCTCGTACACAATCAACCAAATGAGGCGTAGCTAATGCAATGAACTGTAGCCCTCACAACGCAGGGCAAAATATAAGATCCTGCGACGGAACAACAGCGGCAGCAACATCAACAAGAACATGAACGACGATAACAAACTCTGACGAGGGAGTGAAATGTTTATCTTTTACAAAACGGAAGTACCCGGCCATGGGGAAGTATCCAATGATGAGCGTTTTAGAGTCTGTTTAAATTTCATCTGTTAACAATGAAGAGCTGTCACGACCCACCTGTCGGATTCATAATTTCACATTTAATTAGATGGGTAGCGTGAAATCTTCACATCACCGCCTCCTCTTCTGATGTTGTTTTTCTGGAAAGTGTCAATTTAATATTCAAATGTCAACTTCAGCTACGAACGTTCGCTTCGTTATTAGCCATTTGTGTATGAAATCAACTTAATTGTATTGCAAAGTATTATTAATTGAAGCCAGCCCAGCTGGGTCCTTGGCCAGTCGAGCTTGGCTGGCTTGGTGTGGCATCCTTAAAAGCTGTTGGATATCATTCAATTTGACAGCTTTGTGGTTGCCGGGTTATCAGTTACATTTCATGTTGGAAATATTAACACAATTATGGGGAAATTATGAATTTTAAATCGATTAATGTAAATTAATACAAATTTAATATTTTATGGTGAAACTCCTTAATTGGGTGGAAGATTATACCTACATTTACGTTTTTCATGTTGAAGCGTATAATATTGAAGGAATCATGTTATAATTTTAATGCGAAAGACAATAACAATTACTACAGAGCACAATTGTCGGACCAAAAACCTACAAAGCGAAAATATAGGTAGCTATGCAAAAAAAGTTTCATGGAAGAACACCGTTCCATATATTTTTACCATTTTTATTAATAGAATTTTGTTCACTCCAAGTTATTCGTTAAGTGATTAAGCAACAAATGTTTCGAAATTAAAGTCAACTTAGAAACTGATGTTTAGGAATAGTCACCAAAAATGTGAAAATATATTTTTTTAAATCGTTTATGCTTGCACGAAAGCTTCATAATAATACAAACTGAACAACACACATTTCTTTTTATGTATTTTAGTAAAAATATTCATAAGGTTTTCAGTTTATTTAATCGTACAATTTTGGTGTATTCTTAAAATCCATCAAGACATTCGCCGGAATAGCCATGAGAAATCAAAATGAACATAATGTCAAAACAAAATTTAAGTTGGCAAACCTTTTAAAACATCACGAAATTTGGCGAGAACTCGTCACACCTAACACACTAAGCGAATGAGTAATATTAATCTCAATAAATATAACTCATACGCTACATATATAGTGATAATATGAGTAAATAATATTTAACAATAAATTATACAGCAAATTAAAAATAAGTAAAAGTTTGCATTTTAACGAAGAAAAGAAATATATTTGGAGTAATGCAGAAGTTTTAACCCTCTTTATAGAGGGACAACATCCCAGTTCAAATCAAATATTGATTAAATGCCAAAATAAAACAAAATTAAAAGTGAAAAATTTTCTTAACTTTAACCCTTACGAAGATACCACTTTTTGTGTTTCCTTGCCACTATGATATATTTATACCCTCCACCTCCACGATGGGGGTATACTAACTTTGTCATTCCGTTTGTAACACCTTGAAATATCGACCTGAGACCCTATAAAGTATATATATTATTGATCGTCATAAAATTCTAAGAAGATCTAGCCATGTCCGTCCATCCGTCTGCCCGTCTGTTGAAAGCACGCTAGCATCTAAACGAAAGGAGCTAGAATGTTGAAATTTTCCATAAATGCGTCTTATAGTCGTAGATCGGTTGGGAATGAAATGGGGCGAAATCGGCCCAAAGGGAAAAATTTTTCCCTCACAAGGACTAAAAATACCCATAATAATCCCTAATATTGTAGCGTATTTAAGCATGTTTTTTGAATATGTCTGTTTATATTTGCTTGATATTTGGTATGCACATTCCCCTTGTAGCAAAAACGTGCACCATAAAGTGATTCCTTTTTGTAGGGTACATATTAAACGACAACTAGAAACACGAAATTCTGTGTGTACATTCATCTAATTGAGTAGATACATAATATAAAAGTATTTTTTCGAAATTCGTACATTTTGGGTTCAAAATAGAAAAAGGGGATAAAAATAGTACCAACCGAATGACCGCAGCTAGAGTAATGCAATGCGGAGTATACATTCATCTGACTGCATAGACACGCAAAATAGAAAGTTTTTTTTTCCAAATTCGTACTTTTTCTTTTACGGCAAAAATTGGTTGAATCATGAAGGTAGGTTATTTTGCACTACCCAGCAAAAACTCGGTAATGCCACCTCATTATTATTTGCATTACCTAGTAATGACAGCCCATTACGCCCTGCATTATTTTGAAGTATGAAATAAATGGCTCCTTATAATGGCTTAAAAAAGTACTAATTGGTAACAACACATCCATGTTTTGCTACACATAGAGTTGTGTGTAGTTTTGTCATCCAGCCATTTCGATGCTGCCGCGACCGTCACTCGAAGATATTTTCGATTTATAAAGAAAATTTAGTTGCTACATGTCAAGCGAAGCGTGCGCATGTTACGCGGAATGTGAGTTATTTCTTTACAGAATCATAAAGTTAACTGGTTGAACTATATTGGAATTAAAAAATGTTTTATTTTATTGTTAAAATAGTATTATAATATTATCTTATCAACACAATAGCAATAAGAAGATAGGAAAACACAATCACCAATCTTCTTACTGTTCTGTTCCTTTTGTTACAACAAGAAAACTGTACTTTTTTGTGCATACGTTCGCTTGCCGTGGTGTCGCTGTTTATCATACAAAATGTGAAATATAATGAAGTTGCTAGAAATGTTTTTCTGTGTGTGTTCAAACCTCCAACCACAACACACAACAACGTCAACCAACATACTTACCAACCAGTAATTATATATTAACTTTTTGTAAGCGTGCGTGGAAGTACTTATTTCTCAAATTTTTTAAGCGTGCGTGGAAGTACTTATTTTTTACCATCCCTTTATACGAATAATTAGAAACGGATCTGAAAAATAAGTAGTGAAGGTTTTTGGTTTTGCCTTATTCCCCTCATTACATGGTAATGAGAGTTTTTGCTGGGTATGTAAGTCTGATAATGTATATAATGTACGTATTTAAGTTTTTTGAAAATATAAATATAAGAATATTTATTTTATGAATTGACGTATTGGTAGCCTTCTCTTATAAGCGTGGTTTGAAATAATTAATATATTATATTTATCCACCTAAACAAACGGCAGTTATTTCAATTGTAAAAAAAAATATTTTTGCGTTTTGTAGCATTAACATTGCTGAGTACACGTGTCGTGGTGGTTTTCCAAATAAATGCAAAAAATAGAACCCTCGATAAAAAACACCATCAGTTGAACACATAATTCCCCCCAATGGAAACATAGAATATTAATAGGTCTAAATTTCGAACCGTAAATGTTTTTAATGTCTGACAGAAGCCATTTCTAATGATATATTAGCAAAAGAAATTAAAAGTGACACTAGCATGTTCGTGACCTACCATAGTAATTCTCTAATTAAAACTAGTAAGAAAACGATGAAGTCCAGCAGGGTCGATTATACGAATTTTGAATGCGAAGCTTAGATCTATTAAATTTGTTTGAATATATCAATGGCCGTATAGATGAAATTCCCAAAAAGTGATTAAAATCTATTAATATAATTCTACTTCATAACGAATCAGATTATTCAAAAATTAATGATTACATTAATCAAAATACAGGTCGCAATTATAGTCCGATCTTAACAAAAACTGGCATAAATATGTTTTGTGGTTCAAGGACGAACGCTATTTACTTAGAGGCAAATCGGTTCAGATTTAGATATATCCACCATACAAATGTCGCTCCCGATTTGACATTTTCCGCTCTAGAAACCCCATATTATACTCGATTTTCTTTAAATTTGGCACAGCAGCTTATAATCCAAGTAAAAAACCTATGGTGAAAGTGGGTAAGATCGGTTCAGATTTAGATATAGCCCAAATACAAATGTTGCTCCCAAATATACCCCCATACAAATGTCCTTTCCGATTTAACATTTTTTGCCAAACACATACATTTACAGAATACAAAAATCCTTTCCGTTTTCACTTTTTCACCGAATTAAATTGTATTCGGATAGAAAGTGGAGTGTATCATAGAGTCGGCGCCGCCCGACTTTAGCCTTTCCTTACTTGTCTATATCCCCTTCATAACTTCTATACACGTTTTTACAATTATCCGAAACTAAGTCAAATTTAAGTCTTTCCATTCTCATGTTCTCTAAGAGTGAGGGTATATATAAGGCGGTTAAACCGACTGTTATTTCTTATATTTATATAAAATCATATATCTTACTGTTTATAGAAATATACAATCCCTTTTGAAATATAAGTAAGTAATGAGAATGAGTAAATGGACAATTTATGCATACTATGTTCAGTTTTGTAGCAATTATAGCCAAATCTCAATACCTGTTACATGGTACTCAAATAAGCAGTTCTTATACTGCATTTTTAACATAAACAGCACAACCGGAGCACATGATTTTCCGAAAGTTTTCTCAATATTACGCTTATAATCTCTTAATTAATTAAGTATTATTAAAAATAGAAAATTTATTCCTGTTTCCCGCGTGCAAGATATTTTGCTAATTAATGGAAAAATCTTCGTACACTTTGGGAGAAGTTTCGCCGTTCTTTGTAGACATCTTTCTTTTTTTTTGCTTAACTGCTTTGGAAAACTAATATTATTTTGTGTTAACTAAATACGATATAACATCTTAAGCTCTGATAACTTAAGACTTTTATTGCCGCGGTTTCAGGTTTACCCGTACGAACGGGAATATGCAAACGTGCATACCGACCGACACACGCTGTCAAATACTCGTACAACGCGGCAAACTTCCCTAAACTAAAATACTGGAGTTAGCAACCGAAAACCGAAACCGTGCAATGAAAAAGACATACCACACCACCCAGATGCAAACATTGAAGGTAACACAAGAAACCTCATATTACACAATATTAACACAAACACACACACATACATATATATTTATAAAGATAGACAGACATATATTCTTATAAATATATGCAGAGGGTTATTATATAAGTTATACCTACACAAATATAGACAAAGGGGATATGAGAAAGGGACATATTATAAAAATTCCAAAATTCTTAAAAAGGAGGAAAAAATATATTGTCATTCTCATTGGATCCATTTTTTCAAAGCCAACATAAAAGTATTATTTTACCAAAATCTGTAGTGCTTCTGTCACACTCCTTTGTATGCATAAGTACACACGGAGGAGGAAAGAGATCTGTGTACATACCTACTTAAGAGTGTAAACTAAACAGAATTTCAACACTTTACATATTAGGTTTTAGATTAATGGTAACTATGGTTGCACCTCCCACCCCTCCTCCCACAACCACTCTCATAGTCCGCATCGTTGTCGTCGTCATCATCAACAGCTTCCGTTGCAGCTTGCTTTGCACCACCTCGTCGTCCTCCTACTACTCTGCCTTGTAAAACTAAACTTTTCATACTTTCCACACATTCCACAACTAATTTTAGCTGGCAACGCAAATGTAACACATACACACAGGCGAACATTCACCCAAAGCTCTCATATACCTGTGAGCTCAGACAGAAGTACCCACATACACGTTAAGGGTAGAGAAAGTAATCTGAGGTTGGTTATGAGTGAAACCCTTTTATGAGTTGGGAAACAATTTCGCAAGGAAAGAAATTCATTGAAAATATTTCCTAACCACCTTTCAGACACACACACACACTCATACACCCACCCATCAAATACCGTAGGGAACACTTGCAGAAGTTTCATATAACAACTAAATACATTTCGTTGAAACTAATCATCAGCAAGTGTTTACTAATTTTTGAAAAACTGATTAAATTTCATGGCTAACTAGGAGGATCGTAAGCAAGAAGCTGCCAAAAATGGGCTGCACTGAAAACCCATCGAAAGTACTTTTGAATTACAATTGTACAATTTGAATGTAGGATGTTGGCCGTAAAAGAGGGTTTAAACAGGAATTTAACAAGTAAAAAGGGTCTCATATACCCTCCACCATGAATTGCATTCCACAGAGGCTGTCGATTTTACAGAAGTGCAGTAACATTACAAGAAAATTATATTTTTTAAATATAGCCAAACCAATCGAAAAAAATTATACATTATTAAAAAATTTTAATTATTTTAAACCATGCTTATAAGGTCAGACTACCAATATGTTTACACTATATATATCCATATAATACTTCAAGTCTGTTCAAAAAGTAAATATATATAGGGCAGCAATCTTCAAAAAAATCTTAACTACCCTCAGTATTGGTGGATACAGTCGTTTGGTTGGTTGTATTTTTCTCCTATTTAAATTCTAAAAGGACAAACAAAATCCATTGTCTCTCACGTATTCGGTGCAAGGTAATCTTACTTCATTGGTTTGGTTTGGAACAATTTTTATCCCGTTTTTCCATGTTCACCACAAAAGACTCGAATTTCGAAAAATCCCTTTATTTTACGAGTCTACGTAATCAGAGGAATGTATACACCTTAATTGATTATTATAGGTGCAGCCGTTTGGTTACTACTTACTATTTTTATTACTCTATTCCCATTTTACCCCTTAAAAGAACAAATTTGGAAAAAAAATAATGTTATATTATTTATCTACTCAATTAGAGGAATGTACACACCGAATTTCGTGTTTCTAACTGTTGCCGTTTGATTGGTACAGTTTTTATCCAGTTTTGTCCCATTTCATCCCTACGGATAAGAATCACTTCATGGTGCACGCTTTTGTTATAGCGGGAATGCGCATGGCTAATATCAAGTAAGTACAAGCAGACATATTTAAAAAAAAAATGCTTAAATACTGTAAAATATTACGGGTCATTATGGGTATTTTCAGTCCTTGTGGGGGAAAAATTTCCCCCTTGGCCCGATTTCAACCAGTCGCAATACTAACCAATCTACGACTAAGACAAATTTATGGACAATTCGGACGTCCTAGTTCCTGCTAAAGTGCTTTCAACAGACAGACGGACGGACATAACTATATCAAGAATTTTATGGCGATGGAGAATATATATACTTTATATGGTCTCAGGTCGATATTTCAAGGTGTTACAAAAGGAATGGCAAAGTCAGTATACCCCTATCCTGGAGGGTATAATAATCAAAATAAGAAAAAAATGGCAAAGATTTGTATAACCTCCACCTCCATCCTGTTCCGTTTATAATACCTTCAAATGTCGATGTGAGAACCTATAAAGTATATATATTATTGATCGCTAAAAATTCAATGACGATCTAACCATATCCATCCACCTGTTTAAAGTACGCTAGAATCTAAACAAATTTTCCCAGAATATAGTTGTAGGTTGGTTGGGATTGAAAGTGGGCGAAATCGGTCCAGAGGAAAATTGTTTCCCTAACAAGGACAGGAAATTCCCCTAATATTTCGAGTATTGCAACAAATTTTTTTAAAATATCTGCTGTCTGAGTATATCTTATTGGTGGGAGTTGAAATGGGATAAAAAGGGATAAAAAAGTACCCATCAAACACAGAATACAGTTAGAAACACTAATTAAGTAGACAAGTGAAATAAAGTTTTTCTTTCAAATTTGTACACTTTTGGGGGGGGGGGGGGTGGTAAAATGGGAATAGAGGTATAAAAATGGTGTGAACACCGAATTTTTTTCTAACAGCATGTACACGTAAAATAATGTGGTTTTCAAAATTCGTGCCTTTAAGGGGGGAATGTGGAAAGAGGGATAAAATTGGTACCGACCAAATTGCCGCAACTAGAATAACGAAATTCGGTATGTACATTCCTATGATTGTATAGACGTGCAAAATCAAAGAAATTTCCAAAAAAAAACTGTAAGTAAAAGCTAATAAGTGATTAAAATAATTTTTGAAAATTTGCAGCCTTTGGAACATTGCAGTCCTTTAAAAGGCCAACAGGATGAAGAAAACTAAAAACTAAAAACGCCAGTTAACTTCATGTAACCTATAGATTCATGCGTATATTATCCGGTTCAAGTGTAACGACTCTTTTTAAAAATTGTCGTAAAGTGCGATAATAATGTTCTGCGCGTACATTTTTTGCAAATTTGTACTTTTAGGGAAAACTGAACAAAACGGTATCAATCAAACGGCTGCAGCTAGAATCATAAATTCTATTTATAAAAAAATCTATCTCCCAATTGCTTCTCTTAGGGATAAAATAGATAAAACTGGTACCAAGCAATCAGCTGTAGCTACAATCGTAAAATTGGGTGTATACATTCCATTGTGAATCCAAAAGTTAATGGAACTTAGATATTTTTAATTTGCTTTTCTGAAGAATTGCTTTGATATAGTCAAGGGCTATCCAGCAATAAATCATATTTGTAAATACGCCCTATAATTGGGTTTGCATTTAAATTAATTAATTTTATTTCATAATTAAAATAATGAAACATCACAATTTATTTCACAAATATTGCTATCAGCAAAAATCATAATTTTTTAATATTTTTTTTTGAGCCCCCAATGCATTTTTTATGAGCCCCCAAAGATTTGGGACCTCGGTGTAATTTTTGCAAAAAGTGATCATTTTCAAGCTCATATCTTGCAAACGGTTTGAAATTGTGATTTACTCTCTGAGGCAAAGTTGTAGCTCTTGTCATAAAGAATAAAACAAATCATACATATCAAATCAAACAAACTTCATCTCCAAGGTGAAAATCGCAAATGTTTTCGAACAAATCTTATACGATGTAGTGTGTGTAGGTAGCGTATACATGCTATTGATTAAGGGTAATATCACTCATACGCACTGTAATCTAAGTGACCATTAACATAAGCAGTCCTGCAAGATATATTTTTCCTACCTAATTGGTGTTTGGAGTCATTCCTAGGATGTTTATATGTTCTAGAAAGTTGTTTATTGAGATCTTAGGTATATTTTTGTAGTTGATTGTTTCCTTGAAATTTGAATTTTTTTGCTACCTATGGACCTGAACAGGGGAAAAAGGTTAAAAGATCAATTTTTAACTTAAAGATGATTTTATATGTTCATGTATATTGTTCTTTATGACAAGAGCTACAACTCTGCTCTTGAGTAAATCAAAATTCCGAACCGGTTGCAAGATATGAGCTTGAGAAAATGATAATTTTTGCAAAAATTACACAGAGGACCCAAATCTGCAAAAAGTGCATGCCTTTGGGAGACACGGGTATAGGGTTACGTACAGGGTTATATATTTTGTGTCGCGCTGTGTATGCATATACTTTCTGAATATCTCAACATTTTAAATTTTTTTCTAAATTTAGTTTTTTTGTTTGGTCAATAATTGATTTGAACTGGGATATTGTCCTTGCTCAAGACCATTTTGCATCTATATTTAATAGATAGCAAATTTATTTACAAATGGCATGGGGACATTTATTACTTGACTGCAGATAACCACTATACTGATTTCGACCATATAAAAGGTCTTTTCAAGTGGCTTCGCAGCGACTTTTCAACATCAAACCCAGCCTCTTTTTTTCTAAATGTAAAAATATTATTTTAAATTAATTTTTATATTCAGCGTTGGTCAGCAATTAACACATATTTTGAAAATTATTTTATTATTGTAAAAGTATTCATTCACATTCACGATAAACAAAATTCGTTAAAAAAAGAATTTAAAAACGCTGAAAATCCATATTAGCACACCCTAATGTTCCAATGTTATTGGTATAATTTCAGCCAGCAGCGACTGACATCTTGCTGGCGATATTTAATACCGTGCAGAGCGCACCGCTTCCCAAAGTTCATTCAGTTTTTTCTTCTGAACTTGCTTTTCTACTTTGATTTGTATGTGGTTCCTTCAGATCTCAGCATCTCAGTTTATTCATCGAATATCTTCAAAAATATTCTACTTTCATCGCAAAATTACAGGAATTGTTCAAAACTCTATTTTAAAATCATTATAAATTTCACTAAGTAAATTCCTACAAACATATAAATATTAAAATCTCTATAAAATAAAAATGACTGCTGTACCCAAAACGCACTTGTTAATGACCATCTTTGTATGTAAGTGGCTAACAACAAATTCCTCCATTTAAGCATCTCGCGGGCTTTTTCACAACAACTACGAATGGTTTTATCACCGTTCCTACTCTTACTTTTATAATTCGTTCACTTAATACCATTATCTATGACGCTGCAGACTTTATGCCATTTTTAATGATCGGTCGTCGCTGTAAAGCATCTCTTGCCCTGTTCTTCGTCGTTTTCATATTCTTCTGTTGTTGTTATCACTTCATTAACTTAAAGCAGAGACAATAACTTTTGTTGCGCGGCTCGGGCCAAAAGAAAAACACAGTGCGCGTAATTAAGAAACTTACAGTAATTACTTATTTTCAGTTAATAAGCCAAAAAAAAAACAAAGAAACGGAAATGAAGAACATAAAACGTAACAATTGGCCAAGTACTAATTAACTGTCTTAAAATGTTGATAGTTGGTATTAAAATTTGTTGCATGTAAATGTTAAAAAAATATATATATTTTTCCAAATGTCATCTGTGTGTGGAAAGAAAAAATATTGGAAGAACACTTTCAACACTACGTATTTATTAATGTTGAAAATTTGATCCAAAAATGCTGATAAATGTATATTCAGTGTTGGTCGGCTAATTAACACACATAATTTTTTGAAAATTATTTTATTTTTGTAAAAGTATTCATTCACATTCATGAAAAACAAAATTCGTTAAAAATTTATTTAAAAACGCCGAAAATCCACATTAGCACACCCTAATGAGGGGAGAAAAACAAAAATGTTCCTTATTTTTTTAGTTCGCATGTTCCAATGTTCAACCTGCATTGACTGACATCCTGCTGGCGATATTTAATACCGTGCATAGCGGACCGATTCCGAAAGTTCGATCAGTTTTTTTTGGTTTCTTGTTAGCTGAACTTGCTTTTCTACGTTGATTTGTTTATTCGCCGGATATCTTCAAGAAATACTCCAGTTTCAGTTCAGGTATTATGCAGATAAACCAAAAAAATTCGAATAAATCCAAACAAGTAAGGAAGGTTAAAGTCGGGCGTGGCCGACTATATGATACCCTACACTTTGTCATTATACCCTACGGTGAAGGATATAAAAATGTCATTACATTTGAACCGGATGATATACGATGCAGCTATAAGAGGAGAATATATTACAAATTCCATACTTCTATTTTTATTTGTAAGAAAATTTTAACACAAACTTTGAATGGGAGTTATGTACAAATCAGAACCGATGTGACCCATGCAAAGGTTTTCTAGTTGAAATATTAGACGCTTTCCCAAATTTTATCGAGTGTTAAATATGTGGTTTCTAGAGCGGAAAGAATCAAATCGGGAGCTATATATAATCTGAACCGATGTGTGTGAGTATATATATATATACTCATCTGACCGATTTTCACCAGAGCTGTTTTTAGTTGAAATATAAGGTGTCTTGCCAAATTTGAAGAAAATCTGTCAAAGTTTGGGGTTTCTAGAGCTGAAAGAGTCAAATCAGATGAGACATTTGTATGGGAGCTATATATAAATCTGAACCGATCGATCCTATTTTTACCAGTGCTGTTTCTAGTTGAAATATACGACGTTTTGCCAAATTGGAGGAAAATGTGTTGAAATAAATGGTTTCTATAGCGGAAAAAGTAAAATCGGAACCGAAATTTGTATGGGAGCTATATCTAAATCTAAATCTGAACCGATTTGCTTCAAATTAAATAGCGTTCGTCCTTATCCCATAAAACTTCGTGGTGCAAAGTTTCATTTAGTTCTAACAACAATTGCGAGCTGGACTTTGATTACAAGAATAGATGGACAGACGGACGGACGGACGTCGCTAAATCGACTCAAAAAGTGATTCTAAGTCGATCGGAATAATAAATGATGGGTCTATCTCGTTTCCTTTTGGGTGTTACAAACAAATGCACAAAGACATTACCCTGTGGTGTAGGGTATAAAAATCCCCTCTCTAAAATTCACGTATTGTATCGGCTTGGAAATAAATATTCCAGATCTTCTTAGAATTGGACTACTAATAGCTGCCGTCCTATAATTCGCATTTTGTACTTACATATATAAATATTTACAGGTTGTTCGTCTAGAAGCTTTGTATTGAAATTATTATTTTCTCTGTGGTTGGAGGGGGCATGTCAACAGAGTTTTTGAGAGTTATAAGTCTGCAAATTGGTACATATATATTGGAGATCACGAGAAAGATCAATTTGATGCCGAATTTTTAATTTTCGTTTTGTGATCGGCTGTATTGATGGCTGAAAATTAGAACGTATATATTACTGACCACGAGAAAGATCAATTTGATACAGATATTTGGAATTTCGTTTTGTGAGCGGAGTGGGCGTGATTTTTTTGAAAGTTGGAACGTATATTAATATAATAGTTTAATATATATATTTAATGGGTTTTTGTAATTTTTATTTTGTACCACCTTTTTGCATAGCCACACACATTACAAAATTTCAGGACTTTATGAGTGAATCTAAAGGGTTGGTTATTTAAAATTTTAAATTAGAATCGGTTATAAAAAGTGCAGACCATTTTTTTCAAATATCTGGTTTTATTGGAAAGGGTGAACTTTGTCATTTAATAATGGAACACAATATCATTCATATGACTACCACGACTGGCTCGCCAGTACCTCATCAGATCAACCAAATTTTTCAATACATTTTCGATTGTTTAAATCTGAAATCTGAACTTCGATTTTATATTTCAAAACTTCAATTGTCTCTGAATGGTTTGCGTAACATTTGCCCTTAATGGCTCCCCACAGAAAATAATTCGAAGGGCTCAAATCACAGCTCCGAGGTGGCTAATTGACATCACAATTTCGGCGGATTATTCGCTTTTCAATAACAGTGTGTAAAATATCGATGGTTGCGTTGGCTGTGTGGCATGTGGCTGCGTCTCGTTGAAACCAAATGTCGTCCATATCATTCTCTTGATTTTTTTTAAACAAAAATTCGTTGAGCATGGCACGGTAACGCAATGCCACCGTTGCACAGTGGTCAATAATCAAAATCAATCGGCCAAAATTCAATAACTAGGTATTTTTAACTAGACATTTTTTTTGGTTCTGTAAAAAAACAAATTTGACAAGGACCCAAGGATTATTTTGAGGTAATAACATTAAAAATCGGGATATTGGATATATTTTAAAAATCGGTCCAAAGTTGACTACTTTTCGTATCTTTCGATTTTAAAGAAAATTAATTTTTTTTTGATTTTTTAACATATTATTACGTATTTGTTCATAATGCGAAGAAAAAATTTTAATTTTTTTGTATTACAGATTTTTTGATTCTGAAAATTGAAAATTGAAAAAACATAATTTCTTTTTGTGAATTTGTCCAACTGTTTCTCAAAAATTTTAAGAGATTTTGCACTAATTTTTAGACCCTTACTCTACAGAGTAGGGACAGAGAAAAGTGTAACGCATTGAACGAGTGATTGAAGACATTAAGAATGTTTGTACCAAATCCGTTTCACGAATTTTTAAGTTGTTTGAGCCATGTCCGTCCGTCCGTCTGTCTAGCTGGTGTACACGATAATTATCGAAAGGTGCTAAGGAAACAATTTAAAGTTTGTACATGATAATAGTTTTCCCAAACTTAGTTTAAGTTCGAAGATGGTCGAAAATGCCATGCCCCTTTTGACCCAAATGACCCATATTTCTATGTTAAATTAAAACCACTTCTAGATATTCGGAATCCGCTATATAATGGTATTTGACAATGTTTTTATAACCACTTAAAGTGTGCAAAATATGGGGGGTTTTCACACGCCCCTTCGAGTACCTCCCACACAAATCACCCTAAACTATGTAAAAATAATTCAGTTATATCTTCAATACGGATGATCAGAAAACTGTGAGATTTCACATTTGATAATGCTTTTATAGAGGTTACATTCGTGTGAAATATGAGCGATATTCCCACACCCCTTCTGGTACCTCCCACACAAAGGGTCATAAACATTAGTTACTATAAAACCAATATAACATCCATACCATGTGCGACGAACCTTCTAGTACCTTCCACATAAATTAACCTACCCTATCTAAAATTTAATTTCTTATAACTTCCGCATATATGTTCTCTCAGAGTGAGGTTATATAAAGGGTGATTTTTTAAAAGCTATAGGAAAGTTAAAAAACACATAAACTTCAGAAAAATTCATTAAATCTTTATTTGTATCGATAGTACGGTCCATATAATTTAAAGTTTGAACATTATTTCATGTAAATGTTGACCTTGACTGCACCTCAAATGGTCCATCCGCTTAGTCCAATTTTGGCATACTCTTTCCAACATTTCGGCCGGTATCTCACGAATAAATGCTTGAATGCTGTCTTCCAATGCGTCAATTGAAGCGAGCTTGTCTGTATAGACATGAGCTTTAACATAGCCCCACAAAAAATAGTCTAAAGGCTTTAAATCGCACGATCTAGGCGGTAAATCGCACGATGTTCAAGTTGAAACCACATGACATGTAAGTCAAGCTCTTGCATTTTGGGCAAAAAAAGTTAGATATCATCTCACGGAGCGCTTACCATTCACAGTTACGTTACGATTCGCATTATCTTTGAATAACTACGGTCCAATGATGCCACCATCCCATAAACCGCACCAAACTGTGACTTTTTCTGGATGCATGAAATGCTCTTGCATGCTTCTGGCTGATATTCACTCCAAAATCGACAATTCTGTCTATTTACGTACCCATTGAGCCAAAAATGAGCTTCGTCGCTGAACACAATTTTTCGGTAAAAAAGTGAATCTTCGGCCAACTTTCCAAGAGTCCATTCACCAAAAATTTTACGTTGCGATAGGTTGTTCGGCTTCAATTCTTGCACCAGCTGTATTTTGAAAGGCATCGCATCTAAATCCTTCCGCAAAAGTTTCCACGTTGTTGAATAACAGAGGCCCAATTGCTGCGAACGGCGACGAATCGATAATTGATGGTCATCATTAACACTGGCCGATACAGCTGCGATATTTTCTTCTGTTCGCACTCTACGTAAGCGTGTTGGTGCTTTAATGTCCAACAATGTAAATTTGGTGCGAAATTTAGTCACAATAGCCCGAATAGCCGCTTCAGTGGGTTGATTAAACTGACCATAAAATGGAAGAAGCGCGCGATGAACTTTCTTAACAGAGCACGCATTTGATAATAAAATGCAATAATTTGCATGCTTTGTTCGTTTGTAAGACGATTCATGGTTAAATTATAGACCAACTGAAGATGTTTGACAGTGAAACAAAACACGAAACGAGCGTCAGCTGCTTAATCCAGTGTTGCCAAAAAGATAATAGCTAAACAATCACCCTTTATAAGTCATAGTCACATTAGTTCCCTCTGGATTGAGTTTGTCAATTACCAAGCAGCATAAGTTTTGGCGTTGGTTTTGTTGAACAGCTTCTTATGACTCTGACACATTTTTGTTGCATAGTCAAATTTGTCATCTCTGAACGCGAATCTGTACTCACAACGTGAATATCCTTTCTCGAAAATCAGGATTTATCCACATTTTAAATAGATCGTATGTTATTTGTACCAGTAGTTCAACATACACCCGAAGTTCAAATAGTAAAATAATTTGTCCAATTAACACCACATGTGTGACAAATTCATCACACCTACATCATCAACGCCAACACTCTTAACATATTCCAGAAAAATGAGGAAAGTTGTTGATTGAATTCGTGTTTTATGTTTTATGGTAACTCCCCAGGAGATGATGTTACTTTAACTAATTTGTCAAAAAAAGTTTTCTTTTCTGTAACAAATTTACAACTAATAAAATTTGCCTCAACAATTTTTGTTTGGTTTCCACTTTTGTTTGTGAAAATCTAGAAACACTTGCACACTACAAATTACATAGCCACACTCATACACACACATATACAACAACACTTAGACGATTGTTTAATGTGGGTCGAAAAAAAATTCGTTTGTCTTAGCCAAACAGCTCAAAAGCTTTTACTGTTCAGAATGTTTTAGCATAACAAATTTAAAAATATTGCTCCTGAAAATATGTATTTAACTAATTAATCGGGAGCCAAAAAATCTGGGTTCCTTCATGTTGGGATCCACTGTAAATTCAACAGTCGAGCAGACGCAATGCTAGATCGATGTACATTTCTGTAATCACGCTGTACTTTTATCTAGTCACCTATCCCAAGGAACTTAATGATATTCAATGAACGTTCTGCGATTTTATTACATACCCGTTTAAAGGGTTCGACATCCAATTGTGAATATCTGATATTTCTCTAGCGAATTTTTTAATCATAAATTCCGTCAACTGATCTCTCATAGAATCCAATCTAGTCTTCCCTTCGCTTACATCTACTACTTAAAGCAAGAGTTTCATAGAATTTGTTTCTCGACCCACTCTAGTGTATATGGGCCTTTTTGGCACACACACGCATCCGTGCACAGACACACAAACGCCAACAAACAAGTGGTGAAATTTTGAGTAATGTAAAATGAGTTACAGTTCAACTATTTTTCTTGTTTGTTACTCTCAGTCCTCGTCCTTTTGTTGGTGTCCCTTGTTTTTCGGATTTTTTGTGTCTTCACCGGATCCTTTGAAAGTGTTGATAAACTTTTCGTTTGGTTTTTCCACACTTTCGTAACTGAAAGCACAATTCGGTTTTTTTGTTTAACACTGTCAAAGTATATTTACGGATGACACAAATAAAACGCAAGGCCCATCGGGCGGTATGGAAATGCTGTAAAAACAATACCAAGTAAGTAATAAAACCAAAAAAAATGCTGTCAATAAAACTTTAAATAAACGAAACACATTAAACCATTGAACAAAAAAATTAATCTGAGACATAAAAAAATATTTTTTGTGTTAATACAGATCCATAAAAACGAAACATTTTTGAATAAAGCCTGCTACTTCGTATCTATCAGTTTCTCTAAAAATATTGTTTAATTTATAGTATTTTGCTCACTATTTCGTATATTATGTCCTCCACCTCAAGGTTGGGGGTATGCTAAGTTTGTCATCACCTTAAAATATCGTGTTTAAATTGTAAGGGCCGATGTTTAATGTGAACCACATCTAAACGTCAAGTTTTTTCTGCATTTCATTTGACATTTCTCAATTTCAGGCTAACTCAATTTAAACCAGATTCAGGCTTATTATGAAAATGGGCATGAAATGGCACCAGTGGATGATAAATTTCCGAAGAAAATCATTTTCAGTGATGAGGCACATTTTCACCTCAGTAGATTCGTCAATAAGCAGAACTGCCGCATTTGGGCGAATGATAATCCAAGAGTGATTGTCGTTAAACCAATGCACACACAACGAGTTACTGTTTGGTGCGGTTTATGGGCTGGCGGCATCATCGGGCCGTATTTTTTCCAAAATGACGCCTGTCAGGCAATTACAGTGAATGGTCTTCGCTATCGTGAGATGATAACGAACTTTTGTGGACGGATGGATGTGGTGTCAACAGGACAGTGCCACTTGCCACACAGCTAACAAAACAATGGCTCTTTTGCGCGACAAATTCAATGGCCGTGTTATCTCACGTGGTGGTGATGTCAATTGTTCGCCAAGATCATGTGATTTGACACCATTGGACTTCTTTCTTTGGGGTTATTTTAAAGAAAAGGTGTAAGTCGATAAACCAACAACAATTCAAGAGCTAAAGGATGAGATAACTCGGCACATTAACGGCATAGAACCTCAATTATGCCTCAGCGTCATCGAAAATTTGGACCATCAGATGGAGG
The DNA here is from genome assembly GCA_947397865.1 of Polietes domitor. Classification (NCBI taxonomy): domain Eukaryota; kingdom Metazoa; phylum Arthropoda; class Insecta; order Diptera; family Muscidae; genus Polietes; species Polietes domitor. The sequence continues at coordinate 18,421,655 of OX377619.1, read as the reverse complement.
AGTGTCGCCGAGGTCGCGGCGCCCATTTGACCGATATTTTGTTCCATACATAATTGAACCATACCAATATTATCATAATAAAAAGAAATGACATTAATTTCTTAAAAAAATTGTGTTTTATTCAAAATCAACATCGGCCCTTAAAATTTAACCACCCTTTATATTCTTGATCGTCATAAAATTCTAAGACGGCTAAATCGTTTAAGAACTTTAAATCGTCCGTCCGTCTGTCGTCAAAAATTTCCATAAATGCGACTTATAGTCGTAGATCAGTTGTGATTGCAAGTGGGCGAAATCGCCCAAAGGGAACAATTTTCTCCTCACAAGGACTGAATATACCCTTAATAATCCCTAATATTTAGAGTATTTCAGCATATTTTTTTTCAATATGTCTGGTTATATTACTTGATATTGGGTGTGCGCGTTCCCCCGTATAGCAAAACCGTGCCCATAAAGAGATTCTTATTGGTAGAGGCAAACAGGGATATAAATGGTCCCCATCAAATTATAACAGCTAGAAACACGATATGCGGTGTGTACATTCCTCTAATTAAGTAGATACATAATATAAGAGGGTTTTTCCCAAATTCGTACTTTTAAGGTGTAAAATTGACATAGAGGGCTATAAATAGTACCAACCAAATGTCTGTCACCTAGAACAATGATATTCGATGTATACAATCCTGTGACTGCTAAAGAAAAAGATTTTTCCAAATTTCATGCTTCCAAGGTATAAAATGGAAACATAGGGATACAAATTATACAAACAAATCGCCTATAGCTAGAACCAGGAAATTAGGTGTGTCCATGCGTCTAATTGTGTCGACACGTATAATAAAGTGATTTTTCGAAATTTGTGTTCTTAAGGGGCTAAAATGTGAAAAAGCGATAAAAATAGTACTAACAAAATGGCCGCAGATTGAATCATAAAATTCGGAGCATACATTTCTCCGATTGCATAGACGTATAGAATAGAATGATTTTTCAAAAGGATTATTCCCATATTCATTCTTTTTAGAGGTAGATGGATAAAAATAGTACCAAGCAAACGACTACACCTAGAATAATGAAATTCGGTGTATACATTCCTATACATAGATACGCAAAATAAAAATATTTTTCTAAATTTCGATCTTTCAAGGATAAAATGGGAACACGGGAGGCATGAAAATGGTACCAACCAAACGGCTGCACCTAGAATAACGAAATTCGGTTTGTACATCCCTCTAATTGCGTAGACACGTAAAATAAAGAGATTTTTAAAATTCCTACTTTTGATGGGATAAAATGGAAAAAGGGGATGAAAATGGGTATGATCATGAAGTTAGGTGCACGTGTACGTGACAGATAGTGAATTTTTCAAAATTTGTACTTTTGATATAATACAACCAAACGACTGTAGCTGAAAATGCACCAACTATCCCCCAATGTTTAGGGCATTTAAACATTTTTGAACATTTCTGCCTTATATTTATTTTTTGAATTGACTTGAAGTATTATTTCAAAATATGTAGTAAAGGGTGATTTTTTAGCTATTCTATTTTTGGTAACACTGGTTTAAAAACAGCTGACGCACGTTTCGTGTTTTGTTTCACTGTCAAACATCTTCAGTTTGGTCTATAATTTAACCATGAATTGTCTTACAAACGAACAACGCATGCAAATTATTGAATTTTATTATCAAAATGCGTGCTCCGTTAAGAAAGTTCAGCGACGAAGCTCATTTTTAGCTCAATGGGTACGTAAAAAGGCAGAATTGTCGATTTTGGAGTGAATATCAGCCAGAAGCATTGCAAGAGCTACCAATGCATCCAGAAAAAGTCACAGTTTGGTGCGATTTATGGGCTAATGGCATCATTGGACCGTACTTCTTCAAAGATGATGCGAATCGTAATGTAACTGTGAATGGTGAGCGCTACCGTGAGATGATATCCAACTTTTTTTTGTCCAAAATGCAAGAGCTTGACTTGCATGACATGTGCTTTCAAGAAGACGGTGCCACATGCCACAAAGCACAAGCAACAATGGACTTATTGAGAGACGAGTTTGGTGAACATTTTATTTCACGTTCGGGACCGGTCAATTGGCCGCCTAGATCGTGCGATTTAACGCCTTTAGACTATTTTTTGTGGGGCTATGTTAAAGCTCCTGTCTATACAGACAAGCCCGCTTCAATTGATGCAGTGGAAGACAACATTGAAGCATTTATTCGTGAGATACCGACCAAAATGTTGGAAAGAGTATGCCAAAAATTGGACTAAGCGGATGGATCATTTGAGGCGCAGTCAAGGTCAACATTTGCATGAAATAATCTTCAAACATTAAATTATATGGACCGTACTATCGATTCAAATAAAGATTTCATGCATTTTTCTTAATTTTATGTGTTTTTTTGAAAAGCTTTCCTATAGCTTTTAAAAAATCACCTTTTATAAACATTTATAGCCTGGCGTGGATTAAAATATTTTAAATTTTATATTTATTTATATTTTTTAATATTTTCATTTATTTTGGTTTGGTTATATTAAAAAATTTAACATTTTTCTGCAATCTTTCTGCATTTCTCGGAAAACCGACAACCTCTGTGGAATGCAATCCGTGGTATACCCTCCACCAAAGTTCGGGCCGATCATACTTAACACCGTTTTTACTTTTAAGATCTTCTACTGTGTCTTCCAGTTTTGCCAAAAGACATGCGCTTTTTATGGGCACCAAAAGATTTGGGGCCTCGGTGTCACTTTTGGAAAACATATAAAAACTTCATCTTCAGGGTCAAAATCGTAGAAAAAACATAATTTTTTAATCTTTTTCCCCTGTTAAGGTCCATAGGTAGCAAATCGTGCAAAATTCAAGAAAACAAACAACAACAAAACTGTACCTAAAATCTCAATAAACAACTTTCTGGGACATGTGATCTTTCTAGGAATGATTCTTAACACCATTACGTAACCGCAAAAGTGAAAAATTTTCTGAAATTTTTTTAATTTCTTTTGTTTTTTCTTTACTTCAACATTGAGATACTCTGCTATCTCTTAAGTCATAATAACGTATACATACGTACCCCGCTGTTAGGTGTGTTGGTATGTTTTTTCATATGATTGACATTGGGGCAAGATTTTGAGATTTGGATGAGAGTTTGCACTTGACTTATAAATACGTGGGCGTATACTTACTATTATTACATATTATTTTAATTAAGTATACGTATTGCAAACAAAGTGTATGTGTAATTTTTTAAGTCATGGGAATCTATATATATAAAAGAGTTGCGTGATTGAGTGACTGAGTGACTGACTGACTGACTGATTGCTCACTCCCCAGACCAAACGGCTAGAGCTAGAATCATGAAATTTGGTGTGTACATTTGTCTTACAGTGTAGAGGTGTGATAAGACGGGATTTTTCGAAATTCGTACTTTTAAGGGGTAAAACGGGGTAAAAAGGGATAAAAATGGTACCACCGCAATGACCAAACGGCTGGGCCTAGAATCTTGAAATTTGGTATGGATATTCCTCTTGCGGCATGAAGACAACCTAAAAAGTGACATTTTAAAAATTCGTACTTTTGGGGGTTAAATGGTACAAAAAGGGACAAAAATGGTACCTGTAACATGGTTGAAGCTAGAATCATGAAATTTGGTATGTACATTTCCCTTACAGTGAAGAAATCGGATTTGAAGGGAGTTTTTTGTAATTCGTACTTTTAAGGGGTAAAGAGGGATAAAAATTGTACCACCGCAATGGCCAAACGGCTGGGCCTAGAATCTTGAAATTTGGTATGGATATTCCTCTTGCGGCATGAAGACAACCTAAAAAGTGACATTTTAAAAATTCGTACTTTTGGGGGGTTAAATGGTACAAAAAGGGACAAAAATGGTACCTGTAACATGGTTGAAGCTAGAATCATGAAATTTGGTATGTACATTTCCCTTACAGTGAGCAAATCAGATTTGAAGGGAGTTTTTTGTAATTCGTACTTTTAAGGGGTAAAATGAGGTAAAGAGCGATAAAAATTGTACCCCCGCAATGGCCAAACGGCTGGGACTAGAATCTTGAAATTTGGTACAAAAATTCGAAACATTTTTCGAAATTTGTAATTTTAAGGGATTAAATGGGATAAAAAATTTACCACAGCCCAGACCAAACAACTGGGCCTAGAATCATGAAATTCGGAACGGACATTACTTTTACAGCACGAATGCGACTAAGAAAATATTTTTCAAAATTCGTATTTTTTGTGAGTGAAATTGGGTAGAAATTGATGCAAAATGGTACCAATCATACAGATGGAGCTGGAATCATGAAATTCGGCGTGTACATCCCTGAAAATGCTTACAACCGCAAATTGAAGGAATTTTTCGAAATTCGTACATTTAAAGGGTAAACGAGAAAAGCGGGATAAAAAAGGTACCAAGAAAATGGATGACGCTACAATAATTAAATTCGGTACGCATATTCGTCTTACAGTGTAGATGAGTAATAACAAGGAATTTTCCGATATTTGTACTTCTAAGAAATTGATACAAAATGGTACCAATCATACAGATGGAGCTGGAATCATGAAATTCGGCGTGTACATCCCTGAAAATGTTTACAAACGCAAATTGAAGGAATTTTTCGAAATTCGTACTTTTAAAGGATAAACGAGAAAAGCGGGATAAAAAAGGTACCAAGAACATGGATGAAGCTACAATAATTAAATTCGGTACGCATATTCGTCTTACAGTGTAGATGAGTAATAACAAGGAATTTTCCGATATTTGTACTTTTAAGGGATTAAAGTGGTGCAAATGATACCAACCAAAATTGGGGATTTGGGATAAGGATAGTACCAACCAAAGTTGTCAGCTAGAATATGAAAAGAAATTCGGTGTGTACATTTGTCCGAGTACATAAATTAATGTTTCGAAATTTGTATGTTTAAGGGCACAAACGGCACAGAAAGAGTTATGTGTGAACATTATCTTTTTTTATTTTGACCAAAGCTTATGTCAATTTGCGTGTAAAGTATAGAAGTTATATTATGTTTAATTTTAGGTACGGGTCGTTTGTTTTGGAATATGGACTATACGTGTGTGGGTACCATAATATGTATATCAATTTCCCCCATTTTCGAAATTAAACTAAGTTTGGGAAAATAGTACTATGTGCTGAGTTTGAATAAATTCTTTAAGTCCCTTCCAGAGTCATCGTGTATACCAGCGAGCCAGACGGACGTGAAAGGGACTTGGGGCATACTTATGGTTTAAAATCTCTGCTTCAATGCGATACACTTTTATTCTATCCCTAATGATATTTTCACAACTTAAGAAAGAAATGTGCAAATAATTTTCTACTTTATGTGTGCCTATAATTTGTGCCTATAAATTAAACTATTGACTACGTATAAATGCTGAAAGTAATATCCTTAAAAACAGTTTGAATACTGATACAAACTACTGTCTTACCATACAATTTTTCCGCGTACGAAGTAGCGGGTATTTGCTAGTATAATCATATACGGACACGACTACGAGATAAAAGACCAAAAAAAAGAGACGTGTCTTTTTATTATTTGAAGTAAAGAAAAAACGAATGAAATTAAAACAAGTAAGGAAAGGCTAAAGTCGGGCGGCCGACTATATAATACCCTACACCACTCCCTGCGTATGTGCCTCGCTTTGATTACTAAACCCAGGTATTTTATGGGAGCAATTTTATGTAGTTCATATAAATTATACAGTTACAATAAATTCATCTTTAGTCATATTTAAAGAATATGGTTAATAATATGGTTAATAAATTGATCCAATTATCCGACAGACAAATACAAATTATACAGTAATAATAGGATGAATCAGACCGACATTTCAAAAGGGAACCTATAACAACATTGTGGGTCTGGTCCAAAACATGGGCCTATATATTTCTCATTCACGATAGATATTCCTAGTTGAAAAATAGCATGATCTGCTAAAGACGGAAGGACTTTCTATCTTATTACAATTCCATTCGGTAAAAAAGTGAAATCGGGAAGGATTTTTGCATCCTGTAAATGTATGTGTTTGACAAAAAATGCTAAATCGTAAAGGACATTTTATGGGGATATATTGAAACCTGGAACGATGTGACCCGCTTTCACCATGTATGTTTATTGACGAAATATAATATGTAAAGTTTGGCCAAAATCGGTTTAACATTCGGGAGCAACATTTGTATGAGGGCTATATCTAAATCTGAACCGATCTTACCCACTTTCAGCATAGGTGTTTTAAGTTAGATTATAAGATGTTGTGCCAATTTTAAAGAAAAACGGGTACAACATGTTGATTTTAGAGCGGAAAAAGTCAAATCGGGAGTGACATTTGTATGAGGGCTATATCTAAATCTTAACCGTTCTTACCCACTTTCAGCATATGTGTTTCTAGTTCGATTATAAAACGTTGTGTCAATTTTAAAGAAAATCGGGTACAATATGTGGTTTCTAAAGCGGAAAAAGTGAAATAGGGAGCGACATTTGTATGGGATCTATGACGATGACGGGTACTATATATGTTTTATAGGGCGGAAAAAGTCAAATCGGGAGCGACATTTGTATGGGGGCTATATCTAAATCTGAACCGATTTCCTCCAAATTCAATGCCGATGGTCCTTGACCAGAAAAAATAACTTCTGCCAAGTTTCATGACAATCGGACAACAATTGCGACATGTAGAGTGCGAACAAACATAGATGGACGGACGGACGGACGAACAGACTCAGCTGGCGATTCTAAGCCGATCGGTATACTTAAAGGTGGGTCTAGCTCGATTATTTCTTGGTGTTACAAACTAACTAACGAAGTGGTTTAGGGTATAAAAATCGGGAAATTGTTCACTACCTTCCTACCCAAACTGTGTTCCTAGGAAGTTCATATGTTCTAGAAAGTTGTTTATCGAGATCTTAGGAACTTGTTTGTGGTTGATTGTTTCCTTGTTATATATTTGAAAGGCTAAAAAAATTTGGAAATTTTAATAAATTTAAAAAAAAAAATAAAATTAAAATTTTTAAAATATGAACATTTTAATACTATTCGCATCATTCCGTTTCTATACATATAAGATTATTAATTTGTAGTATTTTGTTCACTATTTCAATTTATTTTTGTTCCTAAAATGATCCAGTTTAAGTCTCGTTTATCTTTTAAAATTATAATTTTTAAAACATCCCTTTATAATGCGCGTCTCGTGATAAGAGGAGCGTATACACCGTATGTGTAAGTGTTGAGCCTATAAAGTTGCACTATTTTAACATTACTAGTTTGAAATGTAAAATCAGTACCAGAGTTTCGAAAAGAAAAATTAATAAAATTTTTTATACATTTAAATTTTGATTTGATTTTCGCAACTTCGAATCAATTTCCGTCGAAAAATTTTTAACGCCAAGACATTTCTGTAGGATTTTCCTTTTCCACTCGATATTGTTAGAGCCGATTGTAATCTTTGAAAGAGTGTAAAAAACTCACTCTATTGTCCACTCCCAATATAAGTTTGCTGTAGCTCCCATACAAATGTCGCTCACGATTTGACTGCTCTATTAACCCGTTAAAGATGTTATCCAGCCTTGAGCAACCGCCTCCATACAACCGAACTTCTCACACACGCCTCATATTTAGTTTTCCGTGAAATATAATTCCACTGGCAAACTTTACTGTCAATGAAGAACGTCGCAAACGTGTGATGGTGGTCTGACTTACTCAGTGCCCATTGAAGTTCTTACGTTCGAGTGAGTAGCCAGCTTTTGCCGCCTGCTTCATCTTTTGCCTCTTTCTGGGCAAGTAACGCAAAAAATCGGTTTCCTTTGTATGTTCTTGTGTGAACGGTGACAAAAAAGCGCTCTTTTTTGTTGCACATGTATATGTAGTTGCGCTTTTCTGTATGTTTGCTATACGAGTATCAAAAGATAAAATCATGGCATATGCAAAGAACATGAACATGAACGTGAACGTGGGTGAGTACTCCAATGTACACATACACATATACTGCACACATATGTATGTGTATGTGTGAACTGCATTACTGTATGAAAATGCAATCAGAAAGGACACACTTGAAAAGTTGAAATGCATGTGTGTCGGTTGGTACAACTGGACTTTGAAGTCTTTAGACCTCGCTCACTCGCCTGTGATTACATTTGTGTAAGCCACAGTTGTTTGTGTCCAATTTTTTCAGCTTCAGCTTTAAGGACTTTTATGTTTTCAGAGGACACACGGTTCGGTGGAAATTACTGGAGGTACAGTCGCTAGGCTGGCTATGCACACTGAGCTTTAAATTGAGTCAATACAAAGTGGATATGTGGAAAATTTTGTCGAAATCCATCAAATGATATCCTGAGTTGAGGTTTATTTCCTCTATTATTACTTTTCCTACTTTTAATCAGCTACGTCTCTGCTTCTCACTCTCTCGCCCTCTCTTTAAATGTTACAAACAAAGATAAGGATATTGGCATTACAAATACATCCTGAAAAGGTTCATAAAAAAATTACAACGAACACTTTAATTGAAGTAGAGTTTTTTATTTAATCCGGGAAAAAAATACAAACACTTCCCGGAATGGATGTCCACTTGTTGTGACTGTAAAGGCAACCATACACACCTCCCAGTAAATTGTGGCCATCCATACGTCCGACTATATATGTACATACATACATACATATATTATTAATTACATTTATAAATTAGTCATATTGCACATTCCTCCTCCGTTATGCGAATACCAACCGAAACGGCCAAACAGAATCTGGACAAATTATTCCACAGAGAGTTACAGGCATGCGAACGCATGAACGGGACGGACGCAGAGGCGATGGAAAAAAGTGAGACGTAGACGAGCTCGGAGAATACAAACAAAAGTCATCAGATATACATTTCTTCTGGAACAAATTGACGTTCTACATCCTCGCTGTTACCACAGCCCACAGTGGGGAGAGTTTTGAACAAAAATATGGAAACAATTCAGAGACGACAGTAATTTTGAGCCATGAAAATATTTATGATATCCCGAAAGTAGAAAGCAAGCATAGCAAACCTGTCTTCTCAAATTTAAATTTTGTGATCGAGTTCGCGTTTAAGGATATTATTCAAGACCATATTGTATATTTTTACTAATTCTAGAGACGCGATATTGGCAGCAAATGCAAGAGGACACTCTAGGCAACGTATATAATTTTTGTGGTTTTGAAAATTGGAGCAAAAAAGTGGAAAACTTTTTAAGCCTTCATTATCCTTCGATATATACAGTCGTCATTTTCGAAAAGAAATGCCCATAGTTCTCGCAAAATAAAAACAAGTAAGGAAAGCCTAAGTCGGTCGAGGCCGACGATATAATACCCCACACCACTCCCTGCGTATATACCTCTCTCTGATTACTAAACCCAGGTGTTTCATAGGTGCAATTTTATGTAGTTCGTATAAATTATACTGTATACTATAAATCAATATTTAGTCAAATTTAACGAATATGGTAAAATTGATGAATTTGTAATTTTAATTTTATTGATCCTTTTTTGAAATCATGTATGTTATATATAACAATATATAATGGATTTTCTTAAAACTATAATGTATTGATTTAATTACTGTTAAAAAATGTCAGCATCTTGCTTTATCTTAAATCGTAAAAAATATATAAATATTTCAAGAGGTTTAGTATCCGTGCTTGCTCCCGACACTAACGTAACATGAGAAAATATCTCAACACAAGAGTGTGCTCAAGACTAAAAAAAACTAATAACAAATCTAAATACTTAATCAAAATACATATACAAAAACATAAACAAAAACTAACAAAAAACTTAACCCCTGTTGGATCCAGTGTCAAATTTGAAGTAAAATTGGGGACACAAGGTGGAGGGCAAGTCCATTGTCATATTGATACCAATTGGTGATAGATAATTTGTATTACGCCAGCTGAATGCTACTTGTTCGTTAAAAAATTATTTACATTATATTACTCATTCATATGATGGGCCCATATACAAACTAAATCGGTGACATGCTATCTCATTGTAGCTGCGACTAGTGAAAAATATAACAATAATTTTCATCAACATTGGCTGTAATAAGTGAATCCAGAGTGTTATCAATAAATCGGAAGGTGCATATGAGCGGTGACAATATATTTACGTAATGATCTACTTATAGGGTCCATGGTAACCCAGCAAAAAATGGAAGTTCCGTAGGAATCACATTTTAATCGCATCTCAAAATCCAAATGTGCATTTCTCCCGCTTTTGAGGAAGTTCAATAAAATTTTTCAAAAAGAATCTATAATATGTTAATATCCCGTAATATTTTACGAATAGCAATTTCGCAAGTAAATGGGAACGAGTTTTTAGTATGGGAAGATTTTTTTTGCTGGGAAGGTTTTATTGAAAATTGGCGGCAGGTCTATCACAAAATTTGTGACCTGCGTCTAAAATATGGGCCTATATAGTTCTGATTCATGGTATGTATACCTAGTTGAAATATATCATGATCTGCAACATTTGATCAAGACCCGATGTGAGGTGAAGGTTCTAGAACGGTAATAGAGTAAAACGGGGACCATTTGTATGGGGGCTATATCGAAACCCACTTTCATGTTAGCTATTTCTTGTCCGAATATAACATGATCCTGAAAATTGTATCAAGATCCAATGAAAAAAATGTGTATTCTAGAGCAGTAATAGGGTAAATTGGTGGGTATTTGTATGAAAGCTATGTCTGAATCTGGACCGATTTCCTCCAAATTGAATACCGAATGACGTTGGTAAATAATTGATCCAATTTTACGGCAGAAAAATACAAATTATACAGTAGTAATCGTACCGATGTCGGACCGACATTTCAAAGGGGGCCTATAACAACACTTGGGGTCTAATCCAAAACATGCGCCTATATATTTCTCATTCACGGTAGGTATTCCTAGTTGTAATATATCATGGTCCGAAGTAATACGTAGTTTTTAGAGGTGTAGAATGGGGTCCATTTGTGTTATTCCAAAGTATGGACACATATTTGACTTTCTTAGTATGTATTCTTATTTGAAATAAAATATAACCTGCAAAATTTGAAAAAATCCGTTGTAAAATTTGCGTCCTTGAGGGGGGGGGGGGGCATTTGTAAGGGGCGCTACATTAAAAAGTGGTTCCATATAGATCACTTTAAAAGTAGGTATTCTTTATTGAAATATAACATGATCTGCAAAAATTCATTTAGTTAGTCTTGGTTGCAATATCATGATATGAAACATTATATCGAGATCCAATGCCCGATGTGGGTTCTAGAGATGCAATAGAGTAGAGTGGGGCCCCATTTGTATGGAGGTTATACAAAAATGTGAACCCATATATTTGACTTTTATAGTATGTATTCTTAGTTGAAATATAATATACTCTGCAAAATGTGAAAAACTTCCGATGTAAAATGTGGGTCCTAGAGAGGTAATAATAAAAATGGGAGCCCATTTGTAAGGACGCTACATTTTAAAGTGGACCTTTATAGATCAATTTCAAAGTAGGTATAATAAAAATGAGCGCCCATTTGTAAGGACGCTACATTTAAAAGTGGGCGTTTATAGATCAATTTCAAAGTAGGTATTCTTTATTAAAATATAACATGATCTGCAAAATTTCATTTAAATCCTTATTTCCCACTCTATACCTTCAAAGTTGGTATAATTCTTAACACCGTTTAGGTTGGAAAAATATATCTTGCAGGGTTGTTTCTGTTAATGGTCAGTCCGACTACAGTGCGTATAAGTGATATTATCCTTAATCAACAACACGTATACGCAACCTTACACACACTACAGCCTATATGAGTTTTTCGAAGAAATTTGCCATTTTGACCTTGAAGATTACGTTTTTTTGGTTTAATAATTTTTGGTTCACAATTTTCGTTCTTTATTACAAGAGCTACAGCAAGATATTAGCCTGAGAAATTGGTCACTTTTTTTTGCAAAAATGACACCGAGGACCCAAATCTTTCGGGGCCCTTAAAAAGTGCATGGCTTTGTGCAAAACTAGAAAACACGGCCCTTTTTGGTCTTTTATCACGTAGTGGTGTCCGTATACGGTTATATTTCCAAGACTTAAAAAATTACACACAGTGTTATTATACTGCAAAGCAAAAAATTTATTTAGTGTGTTCAATTATTTTCAACAACGGTATTATTTTCAATTAATTATACTCTCATTCTACAGAGTCGTAGGGTATATACAATTTTGACAAATCCGTTTCACGAATTGTTAAGCTGTTGGAGCCATGTCCATACGAAGAATGTTAATGAGCTTATTCAAACTTTGCACATAGTAATATTTTCCTCAAATGTAGTTTAAGTTCGAATATGGACAAAATTACCACGTTCCTTTTGGTCTGAAATTTGACATTCGGTAATATTTTTACATTCACCTATGTAAAAATATGGGCGATATTGCCACACGCCTTTTGGTACCTCCCACACAAAGTGGCATAAGTTTTGTTTAAAATAATTTGTTTATAACTTCCATACGGGTCGTCTAAATCAGAGGCAATTTGCCATGCCCCTTCTAGTACCTCCCACACTTTTGTCTTAATCCTAGGTAAAATTAAATACTTTATAACTTCTACTATAACTTCATATTTGATCATGCTTTTACAATTATTTCACAAATAGTCCAGCGCTAAGTAAAATTTAAGTCCTTCCATATACATGTTCCCTGTGAGTGAGAGTATATGAAGTCTAAAACATACCTACACGTTATCCTTTTCCTATTTTATTCCTTCAAAGTTTGTATTTATAAAGATATCTTTATTCTAGGTGTCTACGTAATTAGAGGGATATAAACTCATAATTTCAAGAGTTATCCTTATATATTTCTCCCTATTTTAACACTTAAAAATGTGAATTTTGAAAAATTGAGTAAAAATTTCGACAAAATTAAAATAAATAGTGGGAATTTTTTTAGTCCTTCTTGGGAAACATTATTCCATCTGGTCCCAATATGATCATTTGCAATCCCAACAATTATGCACGCAACTTCTAATTCTATATTTTAATAACAAATATCCCCAAAAATCCCCCACTGTGCGTGTACAATCGTTTATTTTACTACCACTACCCACGACATACAAAACAAATATTTTGTCGCTCTTTTTATGCTGCTACCGGTGATGGCGTCGATGGTGGTGCTGGTCCTGTTTGGTCCTTTATAGTTCATATCGGTCTCCCAAGCCGCGCGCAGCAATCAAAACCGGCGCTGCGTTATTGCTTTTTGTTTGTTTGCTGGTCTGTGTGTCCCTCCTCTGCTGATGCTGTTGGTGCTGCTGCTACTCTTCTCTCCAATGCGATGCTCTTTTGGCTGTTCGAAACAATGACAGTGATAAACGAGCACTTGATCCAACACGACTCATAAATGTCGACATAATTGGTGCCACATGTACGGTATGCCATGAAAAATGAGACTCAACTTTTATTTAACGCCATTTCTCCACACATCACACACCATACGCACACGCATAACACATACACACACACGCAAACACCTTACTTAAACTCTCGGCTAGCTTTCATGCATGCATGTGTGAGTGCGAGTGTGTCAAGGAACCTCACTCTGCTATGAGTGCGTGTGTGTGTGTCTCGTGGATTTGGGTGCGAGAGTATCCCGTGCATGTGTGTGATAGCGGTAAATTATGAGTGAAAATTTATATATTGTATTATTTTATGCTTTGGAGATTACAAGAAATATGAGTTTATAAAGGTGATGTCTTCATTCACAAAAGTCATTTCATTTTTCTTCCCACACACACACACACTCATGCAGAAATGGGGAAACTGACTGAAATTGAAATGAAGATATCGCCATACCCTTCCCCGTCTATTATTGTCCTCAATTTGATATGCTCCCAGGAAAATGTTTAATACACATACATACATATGTATTAAGCTACGATATTATGTTGCAAACCTATTATGTATGTATGTGTTGTCGTTTTTGCATCGAAATATGGAAGTAAACCGAACAAATTAATTCCGGCCTCAATAATATTAAATACATAAAATAAAATTTTGTAATGAGACTAGAACTACTCACTACTATTTCGAATTCAAATAAAAAAATTTCCTTTAAAGATATAACCATTTTCAATTGTTTATTATACCCTCCACCTCCAGGATGAGGGTATATAAACTTTGCCACTCCGTTTGTAACACCTTGAAATATCGACCTGAGACCTATAAAGTATATATATTCTTGATTGTCATAAAATTCTAAGACGATCTAGCCATGTCCGCCCGTCTGTTGAAAGCACGCTAGTATCTGAACGAAAGGAGCTAGGATGTCCAAATCCCTATTAATCCCTATTAATATTATAAAACCTTAGTGTAAGTCTGTCTGTCTGTTTGTTTGTTCCGCAATCACGTATAAACGGATGAACCGATGTTGTTGAAATTTTCAGTACAGATAGATGTAGGCCTGGAAGGAAGGCTATAGAATTTTTAAAAATTTGCTCTGTGGGCGGAGGGGGCGTGGCAATTGTGTTTTTGAGAGCTAGAAGGCTGAAAATTGGTACATATATATATTACTGACCACAAGAATGATAAATATGATGTCGAAATTTGGATTTTCATTTTGTAGGCATGTAGGCGTGGCAATAGTGTTCTTTGAGTTAGAAGGCTGGAAATTGGAATGTATATATTACTGCCCACGAAAAAAGTCAATTTGATGCCGAAATTTGGATTTACGTTTCGTGGGCTTTGTGGCGTGGCAAAAGTGTTTTGGAGAGCTAGAAGGCTGAAAATTGGTACATATATATTACTGACCACAAAAATGATAAATATGATGCCGAAATTTGGATTTTCGTTTCGTTGGCGTGGCAAAAGTGTTTTGGAGAGCTAGAAGGCTGAAAATTGATACATATATGTTACTGACCACAAGAATGATAAATATGATACAGAAATTTAGATTTTCGCTTTGTGGGCGTGGTAAAAGTTTTTTTGAGAGGTAGTAGGCTGAAAATTGGTACATATATATTACTGACCAAAATAAATATCAATTTGATGGCGAAATTTGGATTTTCGTTTCGTGGGCGGTGGGAGCATGGCAAAAGTGCTTTTGAGAGGTAGTAGGCTGAAAATTGGAACGTATATATTACAAACCGCGATAATATCAATACTATAAGATCAATATGAAACATGATTTAAATTTTACCATTTGTTTTTTTTGCCTGGCGAAGCGTGCGGGGTTCAGCTAGTTTTCCATAAATGCGTCTTATAGTCGTAGATAACTCCTAATATTTTAGAGTATTTAAGCATATTTTTCAATATGTCTACTTACACTTACTTGATATTGGATATGCGCATTCCCCCTATAACAAAAACGTGCACCTAAAAGTGATTTTTATTCGTAGAGGGAGAAATGGGGCAAACAGGGATACAAATGGTACCTCTTAAACGACAGCAGCTAGAAACACGAAATTTGGTGTGTAACATAATATAAAAGTATTTTTTCCAAATTCGTACTTTTAAGGGGTAAAATGGGAATAGAGGGATAAAAATGTTACCAACTAAACGACTGCGCGTAGAATAATGAAATTCGGTGTATACATTCCTCTGATTGCATAGACAAGTAAAAATTCAAAATTTGTAGTTTTTGGGGTTAAAATGAAAAAGGGGATAAAAATAGTACCAACCAAATGACCTGTGTAGACTTAAAAAATAAAAAGTCATTTTCAAATTCGTACTTTCAAGGAATACAATGGCTACAGAGGGATAAAAATAGTACCAATTTAAGTTCGGCTTATTTTTTTTTTTAATTTTGAGTAGAATGAAATTGGTGTTTATGCATCCTCTGAAAGTAGTGATTTCCTTAGATGTACCAACAATGTCGACATTTTTGTAAAAGTTCAATATATTGGTAGAATATTCTAAGAAAAAATGTAGATGCTTCGGTGGAAAAATATTTTTTATTTGACTCAAACGTGGACCATTGCTTATCTCAAAATGGATAAAGTATGACCACTGTAATATTAACTGGCCCAGAGTCATGGACTCTTTTATGGGCCCCCAAAGATTTGGTGTTTCGGTATAATTTTTGCAAAAAAGTGATTATTTTCTCAGGCTCATATCTTGCGAACCGTTTGGAATTTTGATTTATTCTCTGAGGCAAAGTTGTATCTCTTGTCCTAAAGAACAAAACATATAAAATTAAAAAAAAAATCATCTCCAAGGTCAAAATAAAAAAAAAAAAAAAAAAAAAAAAAACGATTTTTTTTACTTTTTTCCCTTGTTCAGGTCCAGTTCAAAATTCAAGGAAATAATTAACTACAAAAATGTACCTAAGATCTCAGTAAACAACTTTCTAGAACATATGAACTTCCTAGGATTGATTCTTAAAACCGTTTAGGTAGGAAAAATATATCTTGCAGGACTGTTTCTGTTAATGGTCAGTCCGACTACAGTGCGTATGAGTGATATTATCCTTAATCAACAGCAAGTATACGCTACCTAAACACACTGCGGCATATAAGATTTGTTCGACGACACAGATGTGTGGCAAGTTGTTTGTTCTTTATGACAAGAGTTACAACTTTTCCTCAGAGAGTAAATCAAAATTCCAAACGGTTTGCAAGATATGAGCCTGAGAAATGTGCAATTGTTTTTGCAAAAATGACTCCGAGGTCCCAAATCTTTGTGGGCCCATAAAAAAATGAATGACTTTGGACAAAAGTGGGAGACGAGGGTCTTTTATACGGTCTTTTATCACTTAGTATATATGGTTATATTTTGCGTGTTGCACTGTGTAATATAATATAAAATAAAACTACCTTTTCACTCAATTGGAAAATTGTTAAAAGGATTTTCCTTACGAGTATTATTTTACGGGAAATGCCGAAATCGACAATTGAATATCACTCATCCTTGAAGAGGATTTGACCTCGAATGCCTTTACGAACGTCATAACTCATCTTTGGAGTCCGTGCAAACCCACATATTTGGTGTTGTCGCCAAATCATATTTCTGCATACCCAGTCTACTGTATTCTCGCATACAGGGTGGCGCAGAATGAACTATATGGTTTGAATTCTTTATAACTTTTTTAATTATTATTCTTTCTTTGTTCTTTTCAGCATTTCGTGAAGGAGACTTGGAGAATTAATTATGAATCATTACACGATGGAACAACGTACAAAAATAATTGAATTTTATTTTTCAAACCAAGGGACATATTCGCCGAACGCATTATTTCGCGCACAAGCGATTTTAACTGGCCTCCGCGTTCAACAGATTCAACAGTTCCTGACAGTTTGGGGGATATTTGAAAGAAAGAGTGTACGTTAACAAACCAAGAACCATACTCCAACTAAAAACCAACATTCGAAATGAAATCATGCCATTACACCGGAAATTTTGCGAAAAGTTGTGGAAAATATGCTAAAAAAGAGCACGTCTGTGAGAAGCAGACATCACTTACAGGATATAATTTTTCAAACTAATTGCAAAAAATTCCCCAATAACATATTGTATTTAAAATTATATATATACAAGGTGGCGCAAAAATAACCATCCGATGTTTTTTGGCTGTAATTTAAAAAAAAATGAAAAACTTTGATTCTTCTTGTGGATTATTTTTATTTGGTCTTTTAATTTTTTTACATCAAGTCGAGAATATGATGTCATGTAAATGACCGCCGCCACAGTTGATTGTCATTTGAGCCCTTTTTATGGCATTTTCCATTACTTTGGCCAAAATTCCGGCGATAGGTCCTCACATTCTTGACGGATATTGTCTTTAATAGCTGCAAGAGTCTGAGGCTTGTTGACATAAACCCGCGACTTCAAAAAGCCCCACAAAAAGAAGTCTGGAGCGCTGAAATCAGGCGATCTTGCTGGCCAGTGCAAATCGCCAAAACGGGAGATTAGGCGCCCGGGAAAAGCATCCTTCAGCATATCGGTTGTGGCACGTGTAGTGTGTGCCGTTGCACCGTCCTGTTGGAACCACATGTTTTCCAATCCCAATTCATCAAGTTGCGACAAAAAGAACTCGTTGATCATTTCTCTGTAGCGCTCACCATTCACAGTAACCGTTTGGCCCGCGACGTCTTCGAAGAAAAAAGGTCCGATGACTCCTCCAGCGAAAACAGCACACCATACAGTGACTTTGAGCGGGTGTAATGACTCTTCGTGGGTTACATGCGGATTTTCAGAGCCCCAGAAGCGTAAATTTTGTTTATTTACGTACCCGCTAAGATGGAAATGGGCCTCATCAGTCATGATTATTTTTGATGAAAAATCATCTTCCTGTTGGTGGTGATTAAGGATGGCTTGAGCGTATGTTAGACGCGATTGGCGGTCAGCAGCTAACAGCTGATGCACCGTCTGGACTTTGTACGGAAACATCTTCAAATCTTGTACCAAAATTCGCTGTAAAGACCGTCGACTGATACCCATTTGCGTGGCACGTCGTCTGGTCGATGTCGACGGCGCTTCCATGACATTCTCGGCTACAGCAGTAATATTCTTTGCAGAACGGCTACTCCGGGGTCTGCCACGCCTGGCAGCATCTCGTGTTGTGCCAGTCTCTTCGAGGCGAACGGCTAAACGTCGCAGTGTTTCACCAGTAGGCGTTGGACGGCTAAGAAATCTGCGACGAAATTCACGTTGTGCCAAAGTCACCGACCGATTATTGGTCAAATAAATAGTCACCAATATTCCGCGTTCTGGAGCAGTGTAGCGTAACATTGTTTATTAACGTGTATTTCGCATGTGTTTACTACACAAATGTCAAAACAGAACTGACATTAGGGGTCAATCGCAAAATTTATAGCATTTTCTGATAGGAGGATTACTTTTGCGCCACCTTGTATATATAATTTTAAATACAATTTGTTATTGGGGAATTTTTAATTTAATCATTTAAACCATATAGCTCATTCCGCGCCACCCTGTGTAAATAAATATTCAATCCAATTGTCATACTCCAGTCTACTTCAAATCATTCAACTGCAACTACAGCATCATGTTTATTTATTAAATATTTGCAGTGCTCCATGAATGCAGCAGCTTAACTGAGGAATATAAACAACAAGAATAAAAACAAGTAAAGAGATCGTTATGTTCGGTCGGGTGAAATTTTATATACCCTACACCATGCATGTCAAGCTCAAAGCCTAACGAGGGCCAAATAAAAAATGTAAAATATTATTTGGGCCACAAAAAAATAAAATACTTTAAAATTTATAGTAAATTATATATACATAGATTTATTTTAAAAAGTTGAAAAAAAATTTAAAATTAATATTTTTTCCCAGATATTTGGCACCTTTTCTCTGCAACCATCTTTTCTATTTCGGGGGCAATCTTATTCGCAGTGATTAATTTTAAAACCGACCCGAGATGACTATCAGTAATTCTGGATCTGAGTGGAGACTTGTTTCCTTTCATAAGAGAAAATAACTGTTCGCACCGATAAGTACTTCCAAACATGGACATAATTTCACATGCGAAATTTCGAATGGTTTCAAATCTGGCAGGCAAATATTTGTAAAATTCAGGCACTCCAACTTCAATGTATTTCGCCTTTAAATTAGAATCACACTGTATCTCAATAACCTCCATTTGCATATGGTTAGGTACTGATTCTATATCTATTGAGAAAATTGAAGAAAACAAAGAAAACTTCTCCTCCAACGATTTGAAATCAGCAAATCTTCTTTCAAATTCAGTTCTTATACTTAAAATTTTGTCCGCGTATTTTTCATAGGATGCAGTAACACCTAAGCTGGAGTTATACATGTTGCATGTCTGAAAATGCATTAAATTTTCATTTTTCAACTGCTTTTCCCAAAGAACTAGTTTACATTTGAATGCATTAACTTGATCACACATGTTGGTAATGATCTGATCCTTTCCCTGCAGTTTCAAATTTAAATCGGATAAGTGTTTCGTTATATCAACCATGAAGGATAAATCTTGCAACCACACTGCATCAGAAAACAAGCTGATGTCTTGATTCTTGGATGATAAAAACTGGCATATTTCTTCCTTCAAATCCCAAAATTGTTTAAGAACCTTGGAGCATGATAACCAACGCACTTCGGTATAGTATGATAAACCTGAATATTCGCTTTCTAATTCAGATAGAAATCTAGAGAACTGTCGTTGGTTTAACCCTCGAGATCTTATGAAATTGATGATTTCTTTTATAGGCTTCAACACATTTTTCATTTTTATTACTTGCGTACATAATACTTCCTGATGAATAATGCAATGGGTGTGATAAATCTTGGTCCCATGATATATTCCACTTATTTTTTTTTGCAGCAATGCCACAAAACCGATGTTTTTGCCAGTCATTGAAGGAGCTCCATCTGTTGCTACAGAAATCAATTTTGGCAGAGGTAAATTGTATTTTTGCAAAAGTTCATAAACGCAATTAAATATATCTTCTCCTGTAGTAGTGCCATGCATCGGTACTAATTCCAATAATTCTTCGTATATATTGAAATTTGTGTCGCACGCTCGAAAAAAAACAGCTAACTGGGCAACGCCCCCAATGTCCGTACTCTCATCACAAGCAATGGAGAACGCTTCGAAACATGATGATTTTGCTTTAATCTGATCACTTAAATTGCTGGCCATATCAGTAACTCTTTCCACAACGGTATTTCGAGACAAAGAGATTACTTGAAATGCCTTCACACTTCCAGGACAAACAATTTCTGCAGCTTTAATTATGCATTCTTTGATGAAATCACCTTCGGTGAAAGGTTTCGAGTGTTTAGCTATTAAGTCCGACAAAACGTACCTTGCATGCACCGCCGCTTCACTTTCTTGTGATACTTTAGTAAACATAAACTGTTGTTTTTTCAGTCCCATCTTTAACTCTTTTAACTTGTGATGTCTCATTAATCCTTCGTAAGTATCATATTTTGATTTATGTTGCTCATAGTGACGTTTAATGTTATATAATTTTGGTACACTGATACCACTATTACATATTAAGCAGATGATTTTATCGTTTACTTCAGAGCAAAAATACTCCAATTCCCACTTTTCTTGGAAATTTCGATGCTCCTCACAAATTTTTCGTTTAGTTTTACTGCCACTTGTAGCCGGTGAAGACATAGTTAACACAAAGGCTTGAAATAAATGAATAAATACAAATCAAAAGTAAAAACCAGTAAAGAAAGTCTAAAGTCGGGCGGGGCCGACTATATGATACCCTCAACCACTCTGGTGTACAGAATTCAGGCAAAATTTCACCTTGTATAGGACCTAAAGTTGGTTATTGATAAATGTGAAAAAGTTTGATCTAGATCAGATTATAAATGTGGTCAATCATACGACAATGAAATGCGGCTTCTGCAGCCGTTGGGCTACACTTTGGGAATGACCTTTGTATGGGCGCTATAACAAAACCTGAAACGATGTGGTCATTTTCATAACATCTTGTAACTAAAAGATCTAAACGTAAATACTTTGCCAAATTACACCAAGTTCGGGCTCAATATCATGCTTTTGGAGCAACCAGCCTCAAATCCAATGTATATTATCTGGGAGCTATATCCAAATCTAAACCATATCAAAACAATTGGCAACGTTTCGAAACTATCGTACTATTTGTGACCTGATCTTTTATTACAAGAATAGATGGACATGCGTACATGGCGAAATCGAATCAGTAAATGATTCTGAAGCGATCGGTACTTTTATTGACTTTATCTCGCTTCCTTAGGATGTTACAAACATCAGCACTAACTTAAGAATAAAAAAGAGGTATGCACTTCGGGCGTAATACAATATGTGTTTGGTGATTTCCAAACTGGACAAATGTACCCAGATATAAGAGGTTTCATTGTCAATCGTATCATAGTGTACTCAATTTTGTAATTAGCGAACTTGTGGCTTCTGTGTCAGTTGTGGTTTCTAGGGCTGTTAGACCTTATGGAGAGGGGAGTGCTTTTGTGTGGGGGCTATATGAACACATTGACCGATATAGCTGAATTTTACAACAGTTATTCATTATTATGCAGAAAATGGCTCCATACCGAATTTGGTTAAGATTGGACTTATTATGCGTCTTCTAGAGCCTATGGACCTGAAATCGGGAGGTACATTTGTATGGGGGCTATATCAAAATATGGACCGATATAGTTCAATTTCGGAATGTTTGGTAAGTGATATATTTAAACATGCCACACCAAGTTTGGTTAATATCGGGCGTAATATGCGGCTTCTGGAGGAGCCGGACAAAATCGAGTTTCCATTGTATGGGAGCTATCTATATCTAAATCTGAACCGATTTCTTCCAATAGGGATCGTCCTTGGCCCAAAAAAATTAGCTGTGCCAAATTTCATTAAGATCGGTTAATAATTGTGACCTGTACTTTGATTACAAGGATACATCTACAGACGGACGGACATCGCTAAATCGATTCAGAATTTGATTCTGAGTCGATCGGTATAATTTTTGGTGGGTCTATCTCGCTTCCTTCTGGGTGTTACAAACAAATGCACAAAACCAATATACCCTGTACCACAGTGTGGTGGAGGGTATACAAATAATAAAAAGTCAACTTTTTTAATTTCTTTATATAAAATTTATAGTCAAAAACTTTTTTTACGGGTTATTTTTTCCTTGAACCTTAACTTACCAAACACAAAATAACTGACACAAATTGTTAAAAACGTAACTTAAATATAGTTTTTTCTAATATTTTGACTATATTTTTATAAGCACACAATATTAATGACGACAATAACTGTTGGCACAGAAACACAAACGTTTATGTCAAATCTTTCTTATTTTTTGTCGCCAGACCACCAAGACAAAACTAACGGCATAACAACCAGTGTTGCCACTAGAAAGAAAATTTTCCGACCAACAAATTCAGCAAAACGGACCAAATCTCTTTGGAACCTACCAAAATAATAAAAAAAATTTATTTCCTACTTATGAAAAGGGCCACAATTTGGCAATTCTCTTTTCGATTTCAAAATATTATATCTCATTTTAATCTAAAAAAAAACGCACTGTAATCCCAGAAATCTGAGAAGAAAGATTATAATTAAATTAAATTAATAGCACACGTAAGGAAAAACTCCGAAACTCGAATATAAAATGGCGCAACGGTTTAAAAAGCCCTAGCGTAAATCTTTCAGAACCAGCATATTTTTTTAAATCGTTTAAAACTTAATACGTTACCATTATGTTTAAAATCGACCAAAATCTGATTGGTCCGACCATCTGAACAAATCCTGACACAAATTGTTAAAAACGTAACTTAAATATAGTTTTTTCTAATATTTTGACTATATTTTTATAAGCACACAATATTAATGACGACAATAACTGTTGGCACAGAAACACAAACGTTTATGTCAAATCTTTCTTATTTTTTGTCGCCAGACCACCAAGACAAAACTAACGGCATAACAACCAGTGTTGCCACTAGAAAGAAAATTTTCCGACCAACAAATTCAGCAAAACGGACCAAATCTCTTTGGAACCTACCAAAATAATAAAAAAAATTTATTTCCTACTTATGAAAAGGGCCACAATTTGGCAATTCTCTTTTCGATTTCAAAATATTATATCTCATTTTAATCTAAAAAAAAACGCACTGTAATCCCAGAAATCTGAGAAGAAAGATTATAATTAAATTAAATTAATAGCACACGTAAGGAAAAACTCCGAAACTCGAATATAAAATGGCGCAACGGTTTAAAAAGCCCTAGCGTAAATCTTTCAGAACCAGCATATTTTTTTAAATCGTTTAAAACTTAATACGTTACCATTATGTTTAAAATCGACCAAAATCTGATTGGTCCGACCATCTGAACAAATCCTAAAATTTAACATCCATCCGACCGAATTTGGTCGGAAATGACCAAAACGGCAACGCTGATATCAACGCAGTCGCTGAAAGAGATGTTTAACCGTTACTTAAACAAAATATGAATGACAATAAGTCTGTTTCTTTACTGCAGTGATGGGCACCGCTCTCTTTCCCTATGCACAGTGCATAGGAATGAAAATGCTGCTTCTGTAACGGAGAGACACATATACACATCGTGTGGCTTCGTTCGCTGCGTAGTTTTGTGTGTACACTCAAATCAACATGTTTTATGTGTTACTTTCATTTCATTTCTTGTTATACTTTTGAAACATGGAATATTTTTCGGGCGTAAGCCGCGTTTTGTTCTCTGCTGCTTAAAATATGATAGTATGCGTGTGCCCATCGCTGCTTTACTGTCTGTTTTTTGGATAAAGTTTAAGTAAATGAGAGTAAGATCTCTCAAACGCTGAAAATGACTCTCATTTACCCAAAAGCAAAGAAACGCAAAAAGAAAACGCCAAACCCAGACTTAATATTAAAATAGGCAATGCAAAAATTCTATGGTTACTATGCAATTTAAATTTTCGTTTATTTTTTATTCTATTATACCGAGTGGGCCGCAAAGTCATACAATGCGGGCCGCATGCGGCCCGCGGGCCGCGAGTTTGACACCCTTGCCCTACACCATGGATTGAAATCCATAGTTCTATCGGGAGATAACGAACAAGAGCATCCCTATAAATATTTGGAAGAGAAAAAAAGAAAAGTATATTTTTTGTACCATTTCCAAATGCAAAAAATAAAAACCGGCCTCCGTTTCTATACCCACCACCTCCAGGATGGGGGAATACTAACTTTGTCATTTCGTTTGTAACACTTGAAATATCGAACTGACACCCTATAAGGTGTATATATTCTTCATCGTCATAAAATTCTAAGACGATCTAGCCATGTCCGTCCGTCTGTTAAAAGCACGCTAGCAAACTTTCTACAAATGCGTCTTATAGTCGTAGATCGGTTGTGATTGAAACTGGGCGAAATCAGCCCAAAGGGAAACAATTTTCCCTCACCAGGACTAAAAATACCCCTAATATTTTAGAGAATTTTTTTTTCCAATATGTCTGCTTGTACGTACTTGACATTGAGTCTTGATACAAAAATAAAAAAACGTGCACCATTAAATGATTTTTAGTCGTAGTGGGTGAAATGGGACAAAAATGGATAAAAATGGTACATATTAAACTATCACAGCTAGAAACACGAAATTCGGTGTGTACAGTCCTCTAATTGACTATATGCATAATATAAAAGTTTGTTTTCCAAATTCGTACTTTTAAAGGGTAAAATGAAAATAGAGGGATAAAAATGGTACCAACCAAACGGCTGCACCTAGAATAATGAAATTCGGTGTATACATTAATCTGATGGAGTAGACACGTAGAACAAATTATTTTTTTTAACTTCGTACTTTTTAGGGTAAAATGGGTAAAATAGTACCAACTAAACGACTACAGTTAGAATGATGAAATTCGGTGTATATATCCCTCTAATTGCGTAGACACATAAAATAAAGCGATTTTAGAAATTCGTACTCTTAAGGTAGTAAAATAGGAAAAAGGGCATAAAAATGGTACCGACCAAATGGTCGCAGCTAGAATCATAGAATTCTGTTTAGACATATCTCTGACTACATAGACACGCAAAATAAATTTTTTTTCCAAATTCGTACTTTTTACTTTTGCGGCAAAAATTGGTTGAATTATGAAGCACTATGTACTTGAGATAATGATACGTACTTGAGATTTTGGAATTAAAAATTGAATAGAATACAACCATCTGTAGCACCCACTATCTACCAATATTTATGGTATTTAAGGTATTTGAAAATAAAAATATAAGAATATTTATTTTTTAATTGACTTGAAGTATTATTTCGCTATACATATATAGTGTAAACGTATTGGTAGCCTTGCCTTAAAAGCGTGGTTTGAAATAATAAAAATATTATATTTATAATTTCAATATTTATACCCTACACCAGACGGTAAGGAAACGACAAAAACCCATCGCTTATTATACCGATCGACTTAGAATCACTTTTTGAGTCGATTTAGCGATGTCCGTCCGTCTGTCCATCTATTCTTGTAAGCAATTGTGGTTAGAACAAAATGAAACTGTGTTTATGGAAGAAGGACGAACGCTATTTAATTTGAAGCAAATCGGTTTAGATTTAGATATAGCCCCCATACAAATATTTCTCCCGATTTTACTTTTTCCGCTCTAGAAACCACACATTTAAACAGATTTTCTTCAAATTTGGCAAAAAATTTATATTTCAACTAGAAACATCTCTGGTAAAAATGGGCCAGATAGGTTCAGATATATATATAGCTCCAATACAAATTTCGCCACTGAATTGTTTATTTCCGCTCTGGAAATAGCATATTTGAACAGGTTTGCCTAAAATTTGGCAAACCTGCTCATATTTCAACTACAAACATCTATAGCTAAAGTGGGTCACATAGGTTCAGATTTATTTATAGCTCCCACACAAATGTCTCCCCCGAACATATGAATTTCCTAGGATTGATAGGAAGGAAAAATATATCTTGCAAGACTGTTTCTGTTAATGGCCAGTCCGACTACAGTGCGTATGAGTGATGTTATCCTTAACAAACAGCAAGTATACGCCACCTACACACACTACAGTCTATAAGATTTGTTCGACAACACATATGTGTTGCAACGACTTTACTGCGATTTTGAACTTGAAGATGAAGTTATTTGTTCTTCCTGAGAGCTACAACTACAACTTTGCCTCAGAGAGTAACCCAAAATTCCAAACGCTTTGCAAGATATGAGCCTGAGAAATGAGTAATTGTATTTGCAAAAATGACACCGAGGTCCCACATCTTTGGGGCCGATAAAAAAGTGAATGACTTTGGGCAAATTTGGGAGACACAGTTCTTTTATTTGTTCTTTTATCACGTAGTGGTGTACGTGTGTATATAATATAAAATAATACTACCTTTTCACACAACCCCACTAATCTATACACGTGCGTGGTAGTAATTTACAATAATCCCTTCCTTACGCGTATTATTTAACGGGAAATGCCGAAGAATAGACAATAAAGATCAGTTTAGTGCCACATCAGCTCTTATTAAAAATCACATTCGACATTTAAATATCACTCATCCTTGAAGATGCTTTGACCTCGAATGGCTTTATGAACGTTATAACTCATCTTTGGAGTCTGTGCAAACTCACAAATTTTTGTGTTGTCGCCAAATCGGTTCAGATTTATATATAGCTCCCATTCAAAGTTTGTGTTCAAATTTTATTACAAATACAGATAGAAGTATGAAATTTGTAGTATATATACCCGGTTCAAATGTAACGACCTTTTTATACCCTACACCACAGGGTATATTAACTAGGTGTAGGATATCATATAGTCGGCCACGCCCGACTTTAACCTTCCTACTTGTTCTGTATTTGTTTTTCAAAAATATATTTTCCTGTAATATTACTGCACTTCTATGAAAATCGACAGCCTGCAATCCATGGTGGAGGGCACTTACCGCCGTTTTTACTTGTTTAATTATTTCACTAAGAATCGGTTTGGATCACTCCTCTGAATTAAACGATTCTTATGCTTCGAGATGAAGTATTATCGGACATGTATAATGTTAACACGACACATAATACATATATTTTACTTTACTGAGATTCTGTACGATATTTCAAAGTGATCCAAACACAATGGGAAATCTAGTATACCACCAGCCTATGTTGTAGAGTGTAACAAGAAAAAAGACACAGGACACATTTAAGGCCACCAGATGACAGCAGTCCTGTCGAAAGGTCAAAATATGAAAATACTTTAAGCAAATACAATAAAAGTTGTCACATATATATACACATATACATATGACATATATTTCCATACATATTGTATGAGAAGGATTTAAAACTTTACTTTACTATTTGTTTGCTCAATTTGCAATAACTTAACAAAGGACGAATGTACAACATGTGAAATTTAATAAAAATGTTTCACCAATAAATTTGGAATAATTTAAAACATTTTCGATTGCAGTCGATCTCTTTCAATTCGATGCCATTAAATAAACACTGTGTGGATATTAGAGTGTCCCCCTAGATAATTTCTATCCTCCTTAAAAGCACTCTAATGAGGCACATTAATCTGAGGATTTTTCGAAAAAATAGAAAACCAAATTTTCGAAGCTTCCACCATTTGAAGTGGTATTTTATGGGACAATAGAGCTGTGTTTCTTTAAACCGGGATAAGAAGTTGCGATAGCATAAAAAGTCCATACTTACCTAATATCCTAAGCCAATCCTTCGATATTATACCTTTTGTCTATTCCTTCTAGTCTGTTGTAAGAACAAAATATTATTGAACTTTCAGAAGGATATGGAGAGCAAAAATATGTTCCACAACAAAGAAAATATCTTTAATTACTAACATGAAATGCAGATGACTTTGGATTTACTATTTAAAGATCTTTTTCCCAGTAATCAGCAAATTATTACGCTTCGTTTGAGTACTTTCGTAACACGCTGTTTACAGGACACACCAGTGAACGTGCATTCACCAGCAGTTGCTCGCAACTCGTAATGTACTGCAAAGATAATTAAATGCTTTTCTAACAACAATTCAATTGCACATGTGTATATGTGAGTGTCTCTCTGTGTGTGTGTGTTTGTGTAAATTGAAAATTGGTGTATTTTGTAAGGGGATACCTTCACATGTCTGTCAATATAATATTGTAGGGCATTTCGTGTTGCTAGCTTTTGTGCAGGGAAAGCGGGCAACGAAAATTACACGAAGCACCCCCCACCCTAGCCCCTAAAAATGAACAATAAATTGGAATTTTCATTGTGCAATTTTGTGGCCTCAACTAAAATAAATATTTGTATGTTGCCATGTAATTGTAAATTGTAGTTTTGGGAAGAACGTCATCGGTACGCTGCCATAAGGAGTTGAGATCAGATGCGTAGATAATAGGAAATATTACAAAATTTGGATATTCTACAATAGTTGCAAATTGATGTACCGAAATTGATCACATCGGGTGTGGAAGAAATTAATACTCTCCAAGAGTATTTATTCGATTTGGATGACATTATATAGTAGTACCCGTCTGGAATTTATTACAAAAGTTTATCTGATAACTGAATTTCTTACATAAATAGTCAGGATTTTACAATTTTCAAAAAACCCACATTTCAAAAGGAGCCTATAACAATATTTTGTGCCTGGTCCAAAACATGGGCCTATATATTTCTCGTTCACGGTAGGTATTCGTAGTTGAAACATATAATGATCTGAAAAATTTGATGAAGATGTAAGATGTAGTTTCTAGAGCTGTAATAGATCTGAATGGGGCCCATTCGGGTTATACCAAAGTATGGACATATAGGGAAGGACATTTGTATGGGGTTATATTGAAACCTGGAACGATGTGACCCGCTATCACCATGTATGTCTATTGGTGAAATATAATATGTAAAGTTTGGCCCAAATCGGATAAACATTCGTTGGCAACATTTGTATAAGGGCTATATCTAAATCTGAACCGATCTTACCTACTTTCACCATAGGTTTTTTTAATTGAATTGTAAGATGTTGTACCAAGTTTAAAGAAAAACGGGTACAATATGTGGTTTCAGGGCGGAAAAAGTCAAATCGGGAGCGACATTTGTATGGCGGCTATATCTGAATCTGAACCGATCTTACCCATTTTCAGCATAGGTGTTTCTAGTTCAATTATAAAATGTTGTACCAATTTTAAAGAAAATCGGGGACAATATGTGGTTTCTAGAGCGGAAAAAGTCAAATCGGGAGCTACATTTGTATGGGGACTATATCTAAATCTGAACCGATCTTATCCACTTTCAGCATTAAGTTAGATTATAAGATGTTGTGCCAATTTTAAAGAAAAACGGGTACAATATGTGGTTTCAGGGCGGAAAAAGTCAAATCGGGAGCGACATTTGTATGGCGGCTATATCTGAATCTGAACCGATCTTACCCATTTTCAGCATAGGTGTTTCTAGTTCAATTATAAAATGTTGTACCAATTTTAAAGAAAATCGGGGACAATATGTGGTTTCTAGAGCGGAAAAAGTCAAATCGGGAGCTACATTTGTATGGGGACTATATCTAAATCTGAACCGATCTTATCCACTTTCAGCATAGGTGTTTTAAGTTAGATTATAAGATGTTGTGCCAATTTTAAAGAAAATCGGGTACAATATGTGGTTTCAGAGCGGAAAAAGTCAAATCGGGAGCGACATTTGTATGGCGGCTATATCTGAATCTGAACCGATCTTACCCATTTTCAGCATAGGTGTTTCTAGTTCAATTATAAAATGTTGTACCAATTTTCAAGAAAATCGGGTACAACATGTGGTTTATAAAGCGGAAAAAGTAAAATCGGGAGCGACATATGTATGGGGGCTATATCTAAATCTGAACCGATCTTATCCACTTTCAGCATAGGTGCTTTAAGTTAG
This sequence comes from Polietes domitor, assembly GCA_947397865.1. NCBI lineage: Eukaryota > Metazoa > Arthropoda > Insecta > Diptera > Muscidae > Polietes > Polietes domitor. The sequence goes on along the minus strand of OX377619.1, from coordinate 18,391,294 downwards.
ATTATAAGATGTTGTGCCAATTTTAAAGAAAATCGGGTACAACATGTGGTTTCTAAAGCGGAAAAAGTAAAATCGGGAGCGACATATGTATGGGGGCTATATCTAAATCTGAACCGATTTCCTCCAAATTCAATACCAATGGTTCTTGGCACAAAAAAGTAACTTCTGCCAAATTTCATGACAATCGGACCACAATTGCGACCTGTAGAGTGCGAAGCTTAGATGGACAGCAGACGGACGGACGGACAGACAGACATCGTTAAATCGATTCAGCTGGTGATTCTAAGCCGCTCAATTATTTCTTGGTGTTACAAACATTTGGTGCGAAACTAACTTATAATACACTAGTCCACGAAGTGGTTTAGGGTATAACAAGTTTTCGAAAAAAATACCTGTTGTTGACTTTTTTGGACTTAACCTCGATAGCCATAAATTTGACTAAGTCCAAAATTTTTAAAACAAATTGATAATGCTGTTGGCGACAATCTTAAAAAAGTTTTTTTTTTATTTATTTTGCGTGAAATTGTAATTCAGGTTTTTGTTATCGCAGCCTAGTTATCCAGAAAAACAGCCCTATTTTGTCCTAGGTATTGTTCCTATTTACAATGATTGGAAAATATAATATATAAATTACTGTATTCATAGACAAACACACATATTCAAGAAATTTGCAAGTTAAAATTTAATTAAATTAATTAATGAAGTAAATAATAAAATATAATTAAATAAATTAAATTGCTTTATTTTCAATTTAAGTTTAATGTTTGCTTGAATTTAAATTCAAGTAAAACAGTTTATTTTACCTGACCTGAGTACGTACAAAATATTCAAGTACAAATTACTCAAACTTTGTTTTACTTACTCGTTTGAACTGCAAACGATCAAAAAATGTTTGACTTTGATTTGGTTAAATTTTTTAAAATAAAAGATATATATTTTTCTGTTTTGTTTTTTTTTTATTATTTTATTTGATATTTTCGTTTAATAGTTTTTGTTGTAACATTTACATTTGACAATGGACTAGAACTAGAAACAGCTGACATGAAGGAGGGTTTCATGGGTCCATGTTTCGATATAGCCCCCATACAGATTATTATTATTTCCTTTGGATCAGATACAGATACCTCCGATTTACACGATTACTGCCCTAAAATGCACATTTTACATCATATCTTGATCAATTATACCACACCATGTTATATATTTAAACTAGAAACGCCTACTATGAAAGTCAACTATGTGGGTCCATGTTTTGGTATAGCCCCCCGTACTACTGGGTCCCAGTTTACATTATTATCGCTCTAAAACTTACATACAAATAGGTCCCCATATTTCTCTATCACCGCTCTAGAACCTATATCTTACATACGATCTTGATAAAATTTTGCAGATCTACCGTGAATGAGAACTATATAGGCTCATGTTTATGTAGGCTTTTGTTGTTGTGATAGGCCCCCTACAAATGTCTGTCTGATTTATCCTATTGCCAATATCAATGGGTTCACATGATCTTTTAGAACGGCATCCTTCTTTAACGTACGCCCCTGCACCCAAGCTCAGTTCTCATCCATTCCCATACATTTGAAATTTTGAAGAATAAATGTGTTTCTTTTTGGGGGTTTCGGCACAGCAACTGAACACAACTCAAACGATGAACACAATTCATTACCCCCTTCTAAGAGAGCAACAATTGTTACTTCTGCAGTGCACTCGACTAAGTGCAGCCACAAACAACAGCAATAACATAACAAACAGCAACAATGAGCAAACTGCAGCCAGAAGCAACACTCAGTACGAGTATTCCAAAAATACCATCAAACCAACATTGGTTAGATGATGATGATAATGTTGTTCCCGTACAGCATCATCACAATTCCAACAATTGTCAGCCAGCAATGGTTGCAATGTTCGTCGTTCTCGTGCAACAACTCAGTTAAGTATTGCTGCTGCTCTCTACAGGTCGCCCTTCTCATACCGAAATGAGTGGCCAAAATAACTGTATGTCTAAACAGGTTGCCTAAACGAAATAAACAGAACAGTGTGGCAGCAGCAGCCACCACTTGAAAGAGACAACCCGACAGAATTAAAGGGTTATCAAAAATGGACTTTGTTAGATTATATAATATAAGATGTAGTCGTTGTTTAAATAGTATGTGCAAAACGGGTTCATAAAGAGTGTTTTATAGATTTAGCAAATTTTAGATCAATATTAGCACAAATAAATTCGAAACCAAGGAACGAATTGAATCGTGAACGCGCGAGTGGATCAGAATCAAAATACATCGGCCAAAATTCAACATCTTTTGTTCTAGTAGACATTTTTGAGTTCTGTAAAAAACCAAAATTAGACAAGGACCCAAGGATTGTTTAGAGATATTTATAAAACGATGTCAATGTTTACTCCTGAATGAATTGCAGTACTACCTTTATGCAGTTTTCATGCAGTAATTCAATTTGTCTGCTGAATCAAGTGTTATTATGTTTTTCTTTGCATAGTAACGACAAATGAAATACGATTGTTATAAAATTTAGCATGAGGATAAAGGAAATTTACTCATTTTTTATCTGCGCACACTAGTTAATGAGAAGAAAACGAGTAAATTCCGTTTTGGAACTAAAAAATCAGACTTTAATCAGACTAAATGTATGCCATTGTCCAAGCCGGCAATTTCGGGCGGGCAAAAGTTACCCTGAAAAAAAAAACGGAGAACCCTTAAACCTTTTCAAATATGTATATATCTCGTTAAACGCTTTTGAAGGAAAAAGGTGTGTTGGTCCAAAGTCAGACATTTGTTCAAAAAGGATATTTTTAAAAGGTTTATTACAACTATATTTGGCGCAAACATAATTTTGGTGTCATAGTACAGCTAAGAAACCACAATTTTTAATAAAAAATTGAGCGCAAAATCTCTTAAAATGTTAAAAAATCTTTTAAACGGTTCGACAAAGTCAAAAAATAAATTACGTTTTTTTTTTTTTTTTTTTTTGAATTTTCGAAATCTGAAAAATGTGAAAATCTGGAATAAAAATAAAATTAAAATTTTTTCTTTGAATTATGAACAAATATGTTAAAAGACATAAAAACAAAAAAAAAATTCTTTAAAATCGAAAAATACGAAAAGTAGTCAACTTTGTACCGATCTCCAAAATATATCCGGATGCCTGATTTGTGTACCCTCACACTACAGAGTAGGAGGGTATATATCATTTGGGACAGAAAAAAGTGTAACGCATTGAAAGAGTGACTTAAGACCCTAAGTATGTTTGGGCCAAATCCGTTTCACAACATTTTAAGATGTTTGAGCCATGTCCGTCTGGCTGGCTGGTGTATACGATAACTCTCGAAAGGAGTTGAGAAATCAATTCAAACTTTCCAATATTTTTCCCAAACTTAGTTTAAGTTCGAAGATGGGTGAAATTGACACGCCCCTCCTGGTACCTCCCACACAAAATGTACATATTCCTATGTTAAATAAAATCCAATGAAACTTCAACACGGATAGTCGGAATTAGCTATATATTGATATATGATAAAGTTTTGATAAGCACTTTAAGCGTGCAAGATATGGAGGGTTCGTCACGCCCCTTCTGGCACCTCCCACATAAAACACCCCAAGGTACCTAAAATTAAAACTTTTGTAACTTATATACGGAAGGTCGGAATACTTTGAAATTTGACCTTTGAAAATGCTTTTATAGATATTTGATACACTTGAAATATGGGCGATATTGCACACCCCTTCTAGTACCTCCCACACAAAGTGGCATAAGCCTTGGTTAAAATAAAACGGATATAACTCATCAATTGCATTAAACCTAAAAAATATTTATGTTTTAGCCACTCCCATTCTAGTACCTCCCACACAATTGTCTTTACCCTAGGTAAAATGCAATCCTTTAAAACTCCTATACCGGTGCGTGAAATCCATTATGACTTCATATTTGATCATGTTTCTACAATTATTTACGAATGTGAAAGCCGGGTCCAATTGCCACAAAGTTTGAGTACCTCCGTCATACATAATCCGGCGCTAACTAAAATATATCGGTTTTACCGACTGAAACTTACTTACTTGTTAATGTTAATACTTGGGTCCTTGTCTAATTTTGTTTTTTTTATAGACCTCAAAAATGTGTACTAGAACCAATGTTATTGAATTTTGGTCAATGGATTTTGATTCTGAACTACTATGCGTTGCACAGTGGAATATTTTCATAAAAGCTGCGGCAAAAATTAGAAGGAATAGAGCTAGGAACTTGAAATTTTTCACACATCCCTTATATCCTCAAATTATATCAAAAAAAAATTTTTGTTTAAATCCGCCCACAACCACGCCTACCTCCCATGTAAGTTAAAATGAAAGAACGTCATAAATTTCTTATTTGAATATATAAGTTAATAAAAATCTTTACCAGTGATTTCATTTAAGTACACAATTAAATGAAAATTGTCAGTGCAACGCCCAAATACAAATTTTAGCTTTTTACGGTTTTTGAAATTTTTGATAAAAATTATTTGATTTTTTAATCGATGGCATAACTTTATAAATAACTTAAGATTAATATCGGTCCCATATTTACATGCGCTCGCATGCCATAAAACCTTACATCCCAAAAGTATGCTTTAAATAAAATTCCAAAAATACGTAAGAGAGAACAGCGAAGGAAGTATTGCTTCATTTGTGGCTTAGAAGGTTTAGCCGTTTCAGTAATTAAATAGATGTTGGCAGCTATAAGCAGAATATTCTTTTTAAATGAATAAATAAGACAATAGTTAAACAATATTTATAAATGCCGATGCATCGGTCGGCCTCACAAATATAGTTTTATACTGTACAAAAGTAACCATACCAAATAAATTCAATCTTCATGTAAATCACTGTCTGAAAAGGAAATCGAAAACATAATTACACGTTTTTAAATGCAGAAGAGCACTTCAAGAGCTCCTTTTTTTCTACGAACTAATCAAAATTTCAAAGCGATACATGGTTTCCGAGATACATCCTAATAAAATAACCTCTATTATGATGAAATTTTGAACTATGTTAGCATAAATGAACTTTAAATGCATCCACAGCTTAAGTTAGCCTCGATATTGGCAAAATCTTTTAGAATATACTTAATTGGAATGTTCTTTGCGATATTCAATCAATAAAGTCGATAGTTAGGCGCATGAAATTTGGGAGTTTTTGCCGCTGATAATACACTATGCGTCGTAGTTTAAATTATGGTTGTAATAATTGTTTCAAAATGAGTTTTATATAGATTTTGCAAAATAGAGACCAAGAGCAAAAATCTACCCAAGGATTTGAAGCGGAAAAACATTTTCAGATTGCGAACTGTACTTAGGCTCAGAGTGAAATTAGGTAGAAGTCACTTTTTTCTGGCGGTATTGAAATAAGATACAAATATCCCTCCGATTTAATCTATTTTTCCTCTAGAATCCACATCTTTCATTTGATCTTGATCAAATTTTCAAGATCATGTGATATGGGTCCATGTTTTGACATAGCCTTGGAGGCTACACATGGTTGAGGGCGATGAAAATGAACTTCAGTTTTCCAAACAGTACCCACCACATACTTGATTGTCCGTTCTCTAATTTGAGGGTAATGTTTTGTGGAATGCATTCCATAGTGGAGGGTCTATAAGACCCTACTTGTCTTAAAAATATACAGTCCTAATTTGATAAGACTTTACAAGTGCCATGCACAGGCTTGTACATTTAATTCCTTTACTTGCAGTTTTAAATACATTTTAGGACCCTGATGATGGAATGAATGGAAAACAATTCTCTTGAAGCCACAGATGAGCAACAACAACAGCAAAAAATAAATTGTGATATTGTTAAGTGCTAGATGTTGAGATGATGTAGGAGTGAGTTGGTCGGTGTATCTCAAGGAGACCAACGACAGCCCCTGTTGAATGATAAAAACTAATAAGAACAACAGCAGCAACAGCACAAAAAGCCAACCAAACAAAACACATACACACAAACATCTAAAACGTTATAAACACCACAATTTAAACATGTTTAGTGTTATGGAGTAAAACCGCAACCAACAAAAAAAATAAAAAACAACGAAACACAAAAAAGAGCAACAAGAGAAAAGTCGAAACAAAATATCTGAACAGGAAAACAAAAGAAAGTCAGAAGACACCAGAAGAACAACAGCAACAATGCAACAACTTGTAACAAAACAACGGTAATAAAAACTTTTTGAGCAATTTTGCATGTCTTACAACAATCTTTATCTTATACGACCGACTATTGTTGTTACTTTTACAACGGCAGTGCCAACAGTAGCTGCGACAGCAACGGCATTAAGGACAGCCTCAGCCAAAACTGGGGGAAACTTCTACTTACACTTCGTCTGTTGCAAATGTTTATAATGTTCGTTAGTTTGGCTTTAAACCATGCCATACAAACAACAACAACGACAGCAACTACACCAGCCATAGTAACATAAACATTTACATTACAACACACACACACAGAAACACACGCTCGTCAAGCCCAGTTGCGGAAATTGAAAGGCCGACGTTAAAGAGGCCTGGAAACTCGCCTTATATGGAATTCACTAGATACTGAAAGAAAAATCATTCGTTACATCAACGAATCGGATTCGTTTTTGTTATTTCGTTGCAGCTACGATATATTACGTGTCCACAATAAATCGCGATGTCGCTGCAACGATTTGCTCGTTTATAGTACGAAATGTGTTTTTCTTACCTTTCGTACTTTCGGAACTTTTAGAAGGCAAAATGGGTGATGTCTGTGTCGTTGAATATTATCGTTATTTCAATAATATTTCGGGGTCGATTTCCTCCATTTGCAACTTCTTTATTCCAGCTACCAAACCAAATGTCTGTACCATTTTGGTACGAAAAGTACTAATAGTCAATTTCATGATTCCAGCATAAGCCGTTTGCTTAGAACCAGTTTCATTCATTTTTTATTTTGGCAATAAAAGAACGAATTTGGAAAAATCCTCTTATTTCGCTCATCTACGCAGTCAGACGGGTATAAACACTGAACTTCATGATTCTAGTTACAGTCGATTGGTTGGTACTAATTTTTTCTCAATTTTCATCTCAAAGGTACGAATATCAAAAAAATCTACTCAGAGCAATGTACATACCGAATTTCACTATTCTAATTGCATCCGTTTGAGTGGTACTTTTTTTATCCCGATTCACTCTATTTTCCATCTAAAAGTAAAAAATTTTGTTTCGCGTCTTCACAGTCACAACTTCAGCGGTTTGGTAGGTACCATTTTTATCCCTCTTTTCCGAATGTATCCCTTAAAAGTACGAATTTCGAAAAATCACTCTACTTTGCATCTTTACGCAATTAGAGGGATGTACACACCGAATTTCATGATTCTAGGGGGTATTTTCAGTGCTTGTCAAGGAAAAAATTTCCCTCTGAGCCGATTTCGTCCACTTCAATCCCAATCGATTTGTAACCATTAGACACATTTAGGGAAAATTTGAAACTCGGAGCTAATTTCGTTCGGCGGCTAGCGAGCTTTCAACAGACAGATAGACAGACATGGCTAGATCGTCTTAGAATCTGACGAATATTTCAATGTGTTACAAACTGAATGACAAAGTGAATATAGTGAATCCTTAGGTGGAGGGTATAAAAATTATCATATTGTCAATCCTTTCTGAAAATTCCATTTCGCAGGCCTGTGAAAAAGGCATATTCAAGGCCTATTTTCCATTTGAGGGTCCGTGTGAATTTCCAATGGTGATTGCTTTTACAGGCCTCTTAGTAGGCATGCAAAGCGCCTCCTTCCGCTGCTGGGTGTTTGTGTTGCTACAAACATACTCACCCGCAGCACGCACCCGCACTATCAACTATACAAACACTGTGCAGAGCAAGTCTTCGTATAGTTGTCGTTTATAAACTCATTGCATTCCTTCATATAAACATTCACATTAACCCACTGTTTGGAATGATGAATATTTGGACAAATCATTACAATCCCATTTTATTTATTATAAAACCACTAAAGAATAGAAAGGAAGGCTTAATAAATATGATTGTATAAGCATTAGCTTTTTCCTTATCCAAAATTTCCACTCGGCTCCAATAGAATGAAAATGAGCTAAGAAGATAAAATGAAATGAACTAAGAAGTTAAAAATTTCCCTAAATGTGTCTTATGGTTACAGATCGGTTTTGATTGAAAGCGGGCGAAATCGGCACAGAGAGAAACATTTTTCCCTACCAAGGACTGAAAATACCCTGTAATACAGGGTGGGCCATTTAAAATAGTGAAATATAATAGTGAAATTCGGTGTGTACATTGCTCTGACTGCGTAGAGGGCAAAAATAAAGATATATTTTAATATTCGTACCTTTTGGATCAAAATGGGATAAAATTGATACCAAGCAAACGGCTGTAGGTTGGATCATGAAATTACGTGTGTACATTCCACTGTGGACGCAAAACATAATGGTTCTTCACTACTTCCAAACTCACACAGTTGCTTAAAAAGGGTATTAAAAACACTACTTTAAATTTTAAAAAATGGATTAATGTAATCAAAATAAAAGAATTAAAATTGTAAAAACTTTAAAAAATCTAATCTGGGTATAACGTACCACTTTATATTTTAAAAGTAATTGAAATTGCCTGCAAAACAAGGTATAGTACATTTAAATCTATCAAGTGTTTCAGGAGTTACAGGTGATTGTGTGAACACACCATTTAAAAAAATCGTATTTTTTCTCTTTAAATTGGTCATAACTCGTGAACAAAAATTTTCTATTTTTTCCAAAAATACGTATATTATATTATATTTTTATAAGAATAACATCTACACAAACTTGCAAAACTATCGCAATTATCGAGGTCAAAAATCGTACCGCTTGACATGGAATGACTCATATATATGAATTAACAGGGTTTTCCAACAAGAGGTGTTATTTTGGTATTCAAAGAAAAATTCCATGTTTTTTTTCAAATAAATGATCGAATGTTTATTTCATAATAAAGAGGAAGGTATGCCGTTAATAATGAAAAACAAAATCAGACAAAATCAAGAAAACTTCCATAACCAAATCGCAAAGTGGCTGCCCTATTTCCTCGATAGCCTCACGAATTCTATCTTTGAGGTCTTGAATCGACGCTGGGCTCTTGGCGTAGACCTTATCTTTCAGGTGGCCCCAAAGGAAGAAGTCGCAAAGTGTTAAATCACAAGATCTCGGTGGCTAATTGTGATCACCTCTTCGAGAGATAACACGGTCCGGAAACTTTTCCCGTAAAAGAGCAATGGTGTCGTTGCTTGTGTGGCACGTAGCGCCGTCTTGTTGAAAGTAAACGTTGTCCAGATCAATACCATTCAAATCCGACCATCAAAAATCATTAATCATCTCTCGATAGCGCAATCCATTCACCGTAACTTTTGATCCAACCTCATATTCGAAAAAGTAAGGTCCAATGACCCCGCCGGACCATAAACCGCACCAAACAGTCACACGATGAGGATGGAGAGACTTCTCAACAATAACTCTTGGGTTTTCCGATTCCCAGATGCGACAATTTTGCTTGTGGACGTAGCCACCGAGGTGGAAATGGGCCTAATCAGTCAAGATGATTTTTCGATGGAATTCTGAATCATTTTCATTCATGTATTTTAATAATTTCAGTGCCTTGGTCAAGCGTGTATCGTTCCATTTTTAGTAATGGCGTAGTTTCTACTTGTCAAATGTCAAAGAATAAAAGCTTGAAAATTAACAGCTACCGAAATACCGGGTGATTCAAAATAACACATCTTGTTGGAAAACCCTGTATAAAAATAAGTTATTTAATAAGTAAAAAGGGGTTAAGTTCGGCCGGGCTGAATCTTATATACCCTCCACCACGGAGTGCATTCCATGGAATTACCGGTGGATTACCTCCTGTCGACTTTACAAAGAAGTGAAGTAAGTTTAAATGTTGACCTTAAAGTACGATTTGGGAGAAATACTCATATTGTGCGTGTCTACGAAGACAGACGAGTATAACCACTGAATTTCATTATTCTAGCTACCAATTTTATCCCGTTTTTATCCTAATAGTACGAATATCGAAAGATATCTTTATTTTCCGTGTCTACACAGTCACAGCAATATACACACCGAATTTCACTATTCTAACTGCAACCGTTTAATTGGTACCATTTTTATCCCTTTCGCCCCATTTTCCGCCTAAAAGTACAATTTTCGAACAAATCCTTTATGTCACAGTTACAGACACACTCAGATAAATGCATACACCGAATATCATGATTTTATCTTCAGCGGTTTGGTTGGTACCATTTTTACCCCCCTTTACCAATTGTATCCCTTAAAAGTACAAATTTCAAAAAATCTTTATATTTTACTTGTCTATGTAATTATAGGAACGTACACACAGAATTTCATGTTTCTAGCTGTTGTCGTATCAAAGGTACTATTTTTTATCCCTTTTGTCCCATTTAATCCACTAAATCTTGTTTGTACTTTTTTGTGATTACACGTTACTGGAGGAAGGTACGAAACAAATTCCAAGTGTATAAAATTGGAAATTTTCGATTTTGCCCGGATTCAATCCCAACCGATCTCCAACCATAAGACATATTTAGGGAAAATTTGAACCTCCTAGCTCATTTTGTTCGGCCTCTATCGTGCTTTCAACAGATAGACGGACATGGCTAAATCGTCTTAGAATTTTACCATGACCCAGAATATATATACTTTATGGGATCTCCGTGGGATATTTAAAGGTGTTGCAAACGGAATGAGGTAGAGGTATAAAAAGTGAAGCAAGAGGCGTTGAAATAGAATATTTGAAGACATGCAGTGAGCTTATTTTCCGGCAGAATTTTTTTCTTTTTTTCTTCAAATAAGGCTTATTCGTGGTTTTTATGGGTCATTGACTATCACTTAGTTGGTGAATCAAAAACAGCCGCAAAAACTTGCTTATACATCCCTTAGTCGCGTTAACAAGTCATATGTTTATGAGGAGGAAGTAGCAAATGGGGACAAAAATGGTACCAAGCAAATGTCTACAGCTAGCTAACTTTTCTTATGAAAATCTAATATTTTATAATAGACACTTAGTTCCTTCTTCTTTAATTCCAAACCAGCAACACCCATTTCGCAAGACGACAACCCACCCGTAATGTTTATTCATTAAGTTGTTATGTTTTTGCTGTTGTTGTTAAGACTTTGTTGTTAGTTAACCTTACCGACAACAACATCATCAACATCAACATAAGCAACAACAATGGCCAAAAATTGTTTGTTCTCCACAAAAGAAGGTTCTGCTAATTTCATTTCGACAGACAATGCAATGCATTTTATTTGTAAAGAGTGATTTTTTTGAGGTTAGGATTTTCATGCATTAGTATTTGACAGATCACGTGGGATTTCAGACATGGTGTCAAAGAGAAAGATGCTCAGTATGCTTTGACATTTCATCATGAATAGACTTACTAACGAGCAACGCTTGCAAATCATTGAATTTTATTATCAAAATGCGTGCTCTGTTAAGAAAGTTCAGAAAGAAAGAAATTGTGTTCAGCGACGAAGCTCATTTTTGGCTCAATGGGTACGTAAATAGGCAGAATTGTCGATTTTGGAGTGAATATCAGCCAGAAGCATTGCAAGAGCTACCAATGCATCCAGAAAAAGTCACAGTTTGGTGCGGTTTATGGGCTGGTGGCATCATTGGACCGTACTTCTTCAAAGATGATGCGAATCGTAACGTAACTGTGAATGGTGAGCGCTACCGTGAGATGATATCCAACTTTTTTTTTGACCAAAATGGAAGAACTGAACTTGGTTGACATGTGGTTTCAACAAGATGGCGCTACATGCCACACAGCTCGCGATTCTATGGTCATTTTGAGGGAAAACTTCGGAGAACAATTCATCTCAAGAAATGGACCGGTAAGTTGGCCACCAAGATCATGCGATTTGACGCCTTTAGACTATTTTTTGTGGGGCTACGTCAAGTCTAAAGTCTACAGAAATAAGCCAGCAACTATTCCAGCTTTGGAAGACAACATTTCCGAAGAAATTCGGGCTATTCCGGCCGAAATGCTCGAAAAAGTTGCCCAAAATTGGACTTTCCGAATGGACCACCTAAGACGCAGCCGCGGTCAACATTTAAATGAAATTATCTTCAAAAAGTAAATGTCATGGACCAATCTAACGTTTCAAATAAAGAACCGATGAGATTTTGCAAATTTTATGCGTTTTTTTTTTTTTTAAAGTTATCAAGCTCTTAAAAAATCACCCTTTATCTTCAATTTGTAATTAAATTTCAATTTGTACGCCAGGTCCTTTCTCCTTAGGGGTAGCAAAATACACATACCTAAGTATATATTTAATTTAATGGTTTGTATAATTTTTCATAAAGTGTAGAATAATAAAGTTGCATAACAGTGGCTTATAAAATTGGCTATTCTTTGACCAATAAATGACAGATGTGTCATATAATTTATATAAATTTCATAAATCATGAATTTCCGCCTTATACTCAAATTTGATACATAGATTCCCCTTATGGCGTGAACGCGAACGACAAAAAGAAGTTTTGCAAAATTCATAATTTCAACAGTTGAAAATTTTACTTAAAATAGTAAACAGCGATATAAAAATGGGACGACCATACAGAAGAAGTTTCAATTATTAAATGCGGTATGTACATTCCGTTATTTACTCCGGTGTCTAGAATAAGGAAAGTCAGTCCTTTGGAAATTAAAAGTCCTGAAAAAGGAGGAATTCCAAATGAAAAACTCAGTACAGAGTTCTGATATAAAGGATGGTTAAATTTTAAGGGCCGATGTTGATTTTGAATAAAACACAAATTATTTAGGAAATTATTGTCATTTCTTTTTATTATGATAATATTGGTATGGTTCAATTATGTATGGAACAAAATATCGACCAAATAGCCGCCGCGACCTCGGCGTCACACCTCGATCCGATGGTCCAAATTTTCGATGACGCTAAGGCATAATTGAGGTTCTATGCCGTTAATGTGCCGAATTATCGCATCCTTTAGCTCTTGAATTGTTGCTGGCTTATCGACGTATACCTTTTCTTTCAAATAACCCCAATGTCAAATCACATGATCTTGGCGGCCAATTAACATCGCCACCACGTGATATAACACGACCATTGAAATTGTCGCCCAAAAGAGCCATTGTTTCATTAGCTGTGTGGCAAGTGGCACCGTCCTGTTGAAACCACATATCGTCCATATCCACATCTTCTTATTCGGGCCATAAAAAGATCGTTATCATCTCACGATAGCGAAGACCATTCTCAGTAACTGCCTGACCGGCCTCATTTTGGAAAAAATACGCCCCGATGATGCCGACAGCCCATAAACTGCACCAAACAGTGACTCTTTGTGGGTGCATTGGTTTTTCGACAATAACTCTTGGATTATCATTTGCCCAAATGCGGCAATTCTGCTTATTGACGAATCCACTGAGGTGAAAATGTGCCTCATCACTGAAGATGATTTTCTTCGAAATTGATCGTCCACTGTTGCCATTTCTTGCCACCATTCTGACCATTGACGACGTTTGGAATGGTCAAGAGGCTTTAGTTCTTGAGTCAATTGCACCTTGTAAGCGTGTAAGTGCAAGTCTTTATGCATAATGTTCACCAACGACGAGCGTGAGAGGTGCAATTGTCGGGCACGACGTCGAGTTGAGATGGACGGTTCTTCAGCCACACACCAATATTTTCTGCAGTACGAGCTGTACTGGTGTTTTCACATCTCCCCGGTTTGTTAAAATTTTTCACGATTTTTCCGAGTGTACGCACATTTGGACGATTAAATTGACCGAAAAGATCACGAAGTTCACGATATGCATTTTGAATTGAACGTCCATTTTCATAATAAGCCAGTATAACTTTAACGCGTTGCTCGATTGTGTATCTTTCCTTGGTTCAAATTGAGTTAGTCTGAAATTAAGAAATGTCAAATGAAATGCAGAAAAAACTTGACGTTTAACGTGTGGTTCACATTCAACATCGACACTTACAATTTAACCACCCTTTATAAATGACGTCTAGTTTCATGTGTATATGGTCTTGGTCAGCTCCAAAAAAGTACTGTCGCACAGTGTAATCAAGGGATGTTATATTTAGTATTTATTCTTCCATTATTTTTAACAGAATAAATTCGTCATTAAGATCCAATAAACTGAAAAATAATATTAATTAAAAAAAAAACTGAATTAAAATTGTTAAGGCCACATGATCTTAATACAAAAATAATTTCTATGAATTTTGTATTTGTTGTGTAAAAAATATACAACCAACCAACGTATAGCTGGTTGCTCGTAAATATTTAGAATGTGCTTGTCTTGTGGCATAATTGTTTCAGCAAAGGACAAGGGAATAATTAGAAAGTGTAAGAAAATTGCGAAACACAATTTACAGAATATGACCTTCTTGCCATAATTTTGTTAAATAACCATAAGTTACTAAACTAAAGTTTTACATTTACATTGCCGTGTCAAGAATTATTTGAATTTGTACGCTACAGTTGACAATTTCATAAACGTTTAAAAAATACAACAGTAAGGCCTGCAAAAGCAAACGAAGAGATTCAGATGAGACTTAACATAGATTGCGGATCAGCAAGCCTTAAATGTTTTGCCATATCATAGAAATTTAATAAAGTGCTAAATTGTTCTCAATTTTTTATGTAGCGAACAATATATCGAAAAAACTGTAGTCTACAAGTTATAGCCCATTGATAAATGTAGAAGTTATGGTATATTATTAGGACTACAATTATATCACTATATTCTAAGCGTTCGTTACACACTTAATTATCTTAAAAGTAAGACCATACTGTCTCAATAGACATTTTATACCCTCCACCATAGGATGGAGTATACAATAATTTTGTGATTCCATTTGCAACACCTTGAAATATTCATCGAAGACCTCATTGATTAATATCGCGCCCAATTGATTGATTTATATCATCATATAAAGAGTTCCAGATTCCAGCTCGGTATCCAGCTGTTATTTCTGTCATCTATTTATTCGTGCTGTCTACCTTAGATATTATGTTCCTGTTCAACTACCGTTTAGTTGATATAACTCGTACATTTTCAACAGTATTCCTGTTAATTTCACCATCAAACCAATTCGTGTTATGCTCCAGCTCCTGTTGTGATCCACTTCATGTTCTGCTCCAGCTTCCTTTATTTTCCTTTTATGGTGATAGAATGTCTACTTGTTCCTCTTTTCATCTCATCCATCATCTCAGTTCCAGTCCTTGTCTTAGTTTAATCATTCCTGCTTCCTGCTATGTCTTCTAGCTCATCTTCCGATTTATATTTTTTACCCTCACAAATAGCGTATATTAACGTTTTTATACCCTCCACCTCCAGGATGGTGGTCCTTGAAATATGGACCTGAGACCCTATAAAGTATATATAGTATTGATCGTCATAAAATTCTAAGACGATCTAGCCATGTCCGTCCATCCGTCTGTTGAAAGCACCATAAAGTGATTCTTATTTGCAGCGGGTGAAATGGGGCAAAAAAGGCATAAAAATGGTACATATTACACGACAACAGCTTAGAAACACGAAATTCGGTGTGTACATTCCTCTAATTGAGTAGATAAATAATATAAAAGTATTTTTTCCAAATTCGTACTTTTAAGGGATAAATGGGAATAGAGGGTTAAAAATGGTGCCAACCAAACGGCTGTACCTAGAATAATGAAATTCGGTGTATACATTCCTCTGATTGCATACACAAGTAAAATACACGGATTTTTCAAAATTCGTACTTTTTGGGGTTAAAATGATAAAAGGTGATACAAATAATACCAATCAATGACCGCAGGTAGAGTCATGAAATTCGGAGTATACATTCCTCTGACTGTGTAGACACGGAAAATAAACTGATTTTTCGAAATTCGTACTTTTTGGGGTCAAAATAGAAAAAGGGGATAAAAATAGTACCAACCAAATAACCGCAGCTAAAGTCATGAAATTCTGAGTATACATTTATCTGACTGCGTAGACACGGAAAATAAACGGATTTTTCGAAATTCGGAGGGATACAAATAGTACGAACTAAACGACTACAGCTAGAATGATAAAATTCTAATTTCGTAGAAACGTCAAGGGGGTAAAAATGGTACCAACCAAATGGGCGCAGCTGGAATCATGGAATTCTCTGGCTGCATAGACACGCAAAATATAATGTTTTTTCCCCAATTCGTACTTTTTCTTTTACGGCAAAAATTGGTTGAATCATGAAGATAGGTTAGTTTTCACTATGTACGTCTGATAATGGATTTTCAAAATTTGTACTTTTGGAATTTAAATAGAATGGAAATACAACCAACTGTAGCACCCACTATCCACCAATATTTATGGTATTTAAGCTTTTTGAAAATACAAACATAAGAACATTTATTTTTTGGATTGACGTATTGGTAGCCTTGCCTTATATGCGTGGTTTGAAATAATTAAAATATTATATTTATTTATAAAATTATTTTTTTTACTATTTGTATTTGTTTTGGTTTAGCTATATTAAAAAAATTATATTTTCCCGTAATATTACTGCACTTCTACGAAAATCGACATCTCTCTGTGGAATGCAATCCATGGTAGAGGGGATATAAAGTTCGGCCCGGCCGAACTTACCGCCGTTTTTACATGTTTTATTTTTATACCCTCCACCTCCAGGATGGGGGTATACTAAGTTTGTCATTCCGTTTGTAACACCTTGCAATATCAACCTGAGACCCTATAAAGTATGTACACACCTAATTCGCGATAGATACGTTCCTCGAAAAATCGCGTGAAAAAAATCGCGTAAGAAAAGATAGGGTAACCATATAAAGGCATGTGATTGGTTCCACATTTTAAATATTAGCTAAAATACGATGAATAAAGTATAATTCAAATTCATGTTGGGTCATACGCATACTTTATTTTGACAAAAAACAAGTAAGGAAAGGCTACAGTCGGGCGGGGCCGACTATATAATACCATACACCACTCCCTGTTTGATTGCTAAACACCGGTATTTCACGGGAGAAATTTTATGTAGTTCATATAAATTATACAGTTACTATAAATTCATCTTTAGTCAAATTAAATGATTAAGTAATTGATCCAATTTTCCAGCCGAGTAAAGTAAATATAACATGATATAGAAAAATTGATCAAGATCCAATGATAAATACAGATTATACAACGGTAATAGGATGAATCGGACGGACATTTGAAGTGGGCTTATAACAACAACTTGAGGCCTGTGCCAAAACATGCGCCTATATATTTCTCATTCACGGTAGGTATTCCTAGTTGAAACATATAATGATTTGCAAAATTTGACGAAGATCCGATGTAAGATGTAGTTTCTAGAGCTGTAATAGAGCAGAATGGGCCCCATTTGGGTTATACCAAAGTATGGACATATGGGCATCTCCCCAACAAGTATGGAAAGGCTAAAGACGGACGGAGCCGACAATATACCTCACTAAAATTCAATTCGGTTAAAAAGTGATATCGGGAAGGATTTTTGAATACTGTAATTGTATGTATGTGACAAAAAAATGTTTAATCGAAAATGACATTTGTATGGGTGAATATTAGGGTTTGGGGTTTCCCGGACTTTTTTAATTTCCCGGGAAAACGGAAATGAAAAATTTCATTCCCGGGAAAAAGTAATTATACCCTACACCACTTCGTGGTCTAGGGTATTATAAGTTAGTTTCGCGCCAAATGTTTGTAACACCAAGAAATAATCGAGCTAGACCCACCTTTAAGTATACCGATCGGCTTAGAATCACCAGCTGAGTCGATTTAACGATGTCTGTCTGTCCGTCTGTCCGTCCGTCCGTCTGCTGTCCATCTAAGCTTGTTCGCACTCTACAGGTCGCAATTGTAGTCCGATTGTCATGAAACTTGGCAGAAGTTATTTTTTCTGGCCAAGGACCATCGGTATTGAATTTGGAGGAAATCGGTTCAGATTTAGATATAGCCCCCATACAAATGTCGCTCCCGATTTGACATTTTCCGCTCTAGAAACGACATATTGTACCCGATTTTCTTTAAATTTTGCAGAACATCTTATAATCGAACTAGAAATACGTATGCAAAAATTGGGTAAGATCGGTTCAGATTTAGATATAGCCCCCACACAAATGTCGCTCCCGACTTGACATTTTCCGCTCCAGAAACGGCATATTGTACCCGATTTTCTTTAAATATTGCAGAACATCTTACAATCCGACTAGAAACACGTATGCAAAAATTGGGTAAGATCGGTTCAAATTTAGATATAGCCCCCATACAAATGTCGCTCCCGATTTGACATTTTCCGCTTTAGATACCACATATTGTACCCGTTTTTCTTTAAAATTGGCACAACATCTTATAATCCAACTAAAAAACCTGTGGTGACAGTGGGTAAGATCGGTTCAGATTTAGATATAGCCCTCATACAAATGTTGCTCCGGAATGTTTAACCGATTTTGACCAAATTTTACATATTATATTTCACCAATAAACAGACATGGTCACATCGTTCCAGGTTTTAATATACCCCCATACAAATGTCCTTTCCGATTTAACATTTTTTGTCAAACACATACATGTACAGGATGCAAAAATCCTTCCCGATTTCACTTTTTTTACCGAATTGAATTGCAATGAGAATTGTTTGGGTGTTGCCCATATGTCTATACTTTTGTATGACTTTGGTATACTGCTGTATAATTTGTATTTGTCTGTCGGATAATAGGATCAATTACCATATTATTTACCATATTCCTTAAAATTGACTAAAGATGAATTTATAGCATATAAATTATATGAATATAATTTATATAATTTGTATGAACTACATAAAATTGCTCCCATGAAATACCTGGGTTTAGTAATCAAAGCGAGGTACATACGCAGGGAGTGGTGTAGGGTATTATATAGTCGGCCCGCCCGACTTTAGCCTTTCCTTACTTGTTTTTTTATAGGTATGTTCAATATGGTTTAAAATATTAACATTTAATAACTGGTGTGTTTTTTCAATACTGTCATATTACAAATTAAAAACGAATTTTATTGTCAAAATATTTTACAAATTATTTTTCATTTTACAAATATTTTACTCTACACCTATTCAAAATTATTTTCGGAACATACAAATTTATATTGACAAATGTAAATTCATATTAGGGACATATAAATTCATAATGTGTAATGTAAATTTATAATAGGAACATGTTAATTCATAATGAGATATATAAATCATAATTCATTGAGAACAATTAATTCATAATAGGAACATACCAATTCATAATGAAATATACAAGTTTTCAATCAGAAAATCCATATTCATAATCAGAAAATACGTTCTCATATTCAGAAAATATGAATTCATGATGAGAAAATATAAAATCATATTGAGAAAATGTAAATTTATAATGAGAACATTGATAAAATATGTGTTTCTACGAAAATATCCATAGAAAAACGTACATACATAGCTTCGATTATAAATTTTAGAGTTCCTGATTATGAATCTATATTTTATGAATATATATTCCTGAATAAGAATTTATATTTTCTCATCAATTTGGATTTTCTCATTTTGTATTTATATATCTCATTATCAATTTGTATGTTCTTATTATGAATTTATATTTCTCAATATGAATTTACAGTGTTGATTATGAATTTCCTCATATGAATTTACATTTCTCATCGTGAACTTACATATTCCGATTATAAATTACATTTTCTCATTATAAACTTGAAAATTGTAGACTACTCGTCAGAATTGGACATTTATATCGCAGGTAGAAGTGACTACTGACACCTACACTAGATTCAAAATTGAAAACAATTAAGGAAACAAATAACTAATTTACGGAGAATGTTATGACGCATTTAATTTAGAATATTCATTCGTCCGGAGACAAAAATATTTTATAGAAACAGGGGGGAATATTCTAAACTGTAACAACAATAGAAACATAAAAAATAATATTAATTTAATAAATTCATAAAAAATAAAAATATTGAAATAGTCCAGTCATTAATTCTGACAAAGGGCCATTTAAATAACCGTAGCATATATTTATATTCCTATTAGATTTCTCTTGAAAGTTTCCAGGCGAACAATTTTTATTGTATTCCTATTTTTAGACCATTTCTTTCTGGCTAAATATGTAAAGTAAATTGTTCTTGAAGAAGATATTCACCTCGATTCTTCTAGGAAAACAAGAAAATTTACATTTTTATTTCACAATAAAGATCCTGCAAATAGCCTCACAAAAAGTTTTTATTTTCATAGCTGGGTTTCGCATAAAATGACTATTTTGCGAATTTAAAAAGTTTTGTTTTTAGTAATATAATATAAACAAATATTCATTATTGTCAGTAATGTAAATACATATATGAATTTGAAATACACCTAAAATTTCCAATTTATATAGTAACATTAAATAAATAAATTATTTTTTTTAATATTTCCCGTATTCCCGGGAAACTGAAAATTTTTTCCCGGGAATTCCCGGAAAAATTTCGACGGTTCGGGATTCGGGAGTTCCCGCACCCCAAGCCCTAGTGAATATTGAAACCTGGTGTTTATTGGTGAAATATAATGTGTAAAGTTTGGCCAAAATCGGTTAAAGATTCGAGAGCAACATTTGTACTGGGGCTATAACGAAATCTGAACCGATCTAACTCACTTTCACCACAGGCGTTTTTAGTTGGATTATAAGATGTTCTGCCAATTTTAAAGAAAATCGGGAACAATATGCGGTTTCTAGAGCGGAAAAAGTCAAAGTGGTTGTGTAGGGTATAAAAACCAAACATTTAAAAACAAATTCTGAATTCTATAAAATGTCGCCCATTCAAACATGAATTTGTTCAACGAAAGCTTTTGGTCGGTTAATTGAATCCAATTACCAAAGACAAAACCGATTACGGTTTTGGACGCCCTACTTTCCATTTGAATTTGTGAATTTGTGTAATATTTATTACTCAAATACACCATTTTTTGCTTATACACGAAGTATATTTAAAAAATTTAAGGTTTTCTTCGTAAATGATTCAGGGCTTATGCAACTGTGCCAAACGCTATGTCGAACTTTTTATGCCTTGCACTCTGTGACGAAACAAGTAAATATTTTACTACAAACAAAACTCAAGTACAACGTAAAAAACACACATGCATGTTTACACTTTGTCCACCAAACATATTTAAATATCATTAACGACACTCTTACTTCTCTCTGTTCACTCTGTCAAATGAAAGTATAATAGCAACGCTGCAGCAGCAACTGAAGCAACAGCAACAACAAGTTATACGAAGTCTGGGTTCGGTCGTGACGAATCTTGTAAAGTCTTCAGCTTGATAGTGGTTCCAATGCATCAATGGTACTGTGAAATTGCTCTACAATGGCTTTCATATATAATCAATTCAATTTTATGGATATGCCCACGTAAGGGCCGATGCAAGAAAAGTATTATATGTGGCGCAACACTTCTTGACTAATTTTATCATCGCAATGCTAAAAGTATACTCAAATGTTGAATTATTGAAAAATTGAATTGAATTGAGAAATATTGATAATGTTTGTTAAATAATTAGGGGGAATTATTCCCCTCTTCACCGCTACCTACTATTTGCACTCCCAACAACTGACAGACGTATGTTTGGCTAATATCAGCCTCCAAGCTCATGACCGAAAAAAATACTGATTTAAATTGACACATATTGGGACGTGACAACATCATCTTAGAATGTTACAAGATCAAGCAGATATATTCCAAGGCATTACAAACGCGATGACAAACTGATGATACACTCCATCCCACAATGGGGAGGCTATACAAAAGAACAACATCAACAATCGCTTCAAACGGAAAAAGTGAACAACAACATAATGCTGACATCGACAACGAAAGCGGCAGGCATCAGCCAGAAAGGAGGGCAGCAGCAACAACAACAAAATAGCACTACTTGAAGTAATAACATTATCATAATTAAAGGTGCCTTAAAGGGTCATTATGCAAAATGTCAACAACACTTTGTTTTCCGCTCTGCCGTGCCGTGCCATGGCACCGCCACTTCTCCACTACAAGACACACACCGGCAACATGCGCCACCATCAAAAAGCTAGAAAAAGTTGGGTCAGTCGTGTTTGTGTGTTTTGCGTTTTTTTTTTTTTGAAATCACATTATAAATGGTAAGGTTAAATAGACGTTTATATATGTAGAGAGTTACAATTAAAACCAGGTTAAATTGTTCACACAGCTACGAAAACCCACAAAATACTTATGGGATATCCTTTGCTGCGATGCCACTTCCTTCCAACAGTTTCGTTTCACTTTGCAGACTTTATGGGAATTCCGTTCTTTACCCCGCGCCCCTCCCACTGTATTTCACTTGCTGCGTCTCTTTTTGTTGCCATCGAAAGGAAATGACCAGAAAAATGTTTATTAAAACCACTTAATTGTCTGGGGTTTCGTTTATATTGTGGTTTACGAAAAGGGTCTGAGAAGCAGGGGAAATTGGCTAACATTAATTCGTCTTATTAAGGTCTTCCGTGGGTATGATTTCGAATCATAAAAAGCGGAAAATAAACCAAATAATGGCCATTTATGAGCTCTAAAATACAGTAAACAGGTTGGCGTAAAAGTTACAATAAACAACACAATTTTTTGTGGCAGTAGGGGCACACGTTTCAACATTTCGAAAAAGTCTAAACACGAAACTTACATTTTTAAAAGACAGTTAGCGGAATTCATGTATTTTTATTTTTAGTAATTTTTGTATGTTTATAAAAACAAATTACATATTTTTGAAATACAATGAATTATAAGAAATTCAAGCAAAAATTGTTCAAAGTCATTATTTATGCCACTATTATTCCTTTTTAATATGTCATTACAACAAGGTTTCTTCGTTGATAAGTGGAAAGTTACTGGTATAACTCCCATTTTCAAATCTGGTGCTTGCCAAATTATGCAATATTTCAAAGATTTTTGGGCATATTGTTTTTGATAAGTTATACTTTGCTGTTAAACATGTTATTTCTCCATATCAGCATGGATTTTCAGGGGTCGTTCTACTGTCTTTTTTTTCTACTGGCGATTTTTTCTCATTACTGCATATCTAGCTTCGAACTTGGCTGTCAAGTTGATTCTATATACACTGATTTCACAAAAGCATTTGACATTCGCATGCTATGTTAATTAATAAACTTTCTCAAATTGGGTTTCATTCAGTTTTTATACCCTCCACTTCCAGGATGGGGGTATATTTACTTTGTCATTCCGTTTGTAACACCTTAAAATATTCATCGGAGACCCCATAAAGTATATATATTCTGGGTCGTGGTAAAATTCTATGACGATATAGCCATGTCCATATGTCTGTTGAAAGCACGATAGCGGCCGAACGAAAAGAGGTAGGATTAGGGTTTGGGGTCCGGGAATTCCCGAATCGTTTTCAAACCGTCCAAAATTTTCCGGGAATTCCTGGGAAAAATTTTCAATTTCCCGGGAATACGGGAAATATTAAAAAAATAATTTATTTATTATGTTGATCAATAATTTAATGTTACTATATAAATTGGAATTTTTAGATGTATTTCAAATTCATATATGTATTTACATTACTGACAATAATGAGTATTTATTGAGTATTTATTTCTATTCTACTACAAACAAAACTTTTTAAATTCGCTAAATAGTCATTTTATGCGAAACCCAGCTAGGGGAATAAAAACTTTCTGTGAGGCTATTTGCAGGATCTTTATTGTGAAATAAAAATATCATGCCGACAATGGCTTACATAATGTAAATTTTCTTGTTTTCCTAGAAGAATCGAGGTGAATAGCTTCTTCAAGAACAATTTACTTTACATATGTAGCCAGAAAGAAATGGTCTAAAAATAGGAATACAATAAAAATTGTTCGCTTGGAAACTTTCAAGAGAAATCTAATAGGAATATAAATATATGCTACGATGTATTGAACTGTCCCTTTGTAAGAATTAATGACTGGACTATTTCAATATTTTTATTTTTTATGAATTTATTAAATTAATTTTAATTTTTTTTTTATGTTTCTATTGTTTTTACAGTTTAGAATATTCCCCCCTGTTTCTATAAAATATTTTTGTCTCCAGACGAATGAATATTCTAAATTAAATGCGTCATAACATTCTCCGTCATATGAGTTATTTGTTTCCTTAATCGTTTTCAATTTTGAATCTAGTGTAGGTGTCAGTCACTTCTACCTGCGATATAAATGTCCAATTCTGACGATTAGTCTACAACTTTTCAAGCTTATAATGAGAAAATGTAATTTATAATTGGAATATGTAAGTTCACGATGAGATGTAAATTCATAACAGGAGATGTAAATTCATTATAGGAGCATGATAATTCATAATCAGCACTGTAAATTCGTAATGTGAAATGTAAATTCATATTGAGAAATATAAATTCAGAATAAGACACACATATTTTATCAATGTTCTCATTATAAATTTACATTTTCTCAATATGATTTTATATTTTCTAATCATGAATTCATATTTTCTGAATATGAAAACGTATTTTCTGATTATGAATATGGATTTTCTGATTGCAAACTTGTATATTTCATTATGAATTGGTATGTTCCTATTATGAATTAATTGTTCTCAATGAATTATGATTTATATATCTCATTATGAATTAACATGTTCCTATTATCAATTTACATTACCCATTATGAATTTATATGCCCCTAATATGAATTTACATTTCTCAATATAAATTTGTATGTTCCGAATATAATCTTGAAAAGGTGTAGAGTAAAATATTTGTAAAATGATAAAGAATTTGTAAAATATTTTGACAATAACATTCGTTTTTAATTTGTAATATGACTGTATTGAAAAAAACACACCAGTTATTAAATGTTGATATTTTAAACCATATTGAACATACCTATAAATAAATAACTTTTCCCCGGGAATGAAATTTTGCATTCCTGTTTTCCCGGGAAATGAAAAAAGTCCGGGAAACCCCAAACCCTATTTAGGACACAAAACTATTATTTTTATACTAGTCTTCTGAGTCAATTCGTGGACTAGGGTATTCTAAGTTAGGTTTGCGCCAAATGTTTGTAACACCTATAAGTAAACGGATCGGCTTAGAATCACCAGCTGAATCGATTTAACGATGTCTGTCTGTTCGTCCGTCCGTCTGCTGGCCATCTAAGCATGTTCGCACTCTACAGGTCGCAATTGTCGTCCGATTGTCATGAAATTTGGCAGAGGTTATTTTATATCAAGGACGATTGGTATTGTAGAAAATCGGTTCAGATTTAGATATATCCTCCATATAAATGTCGCTCCCGATTTGACTTTTTCCGCTCTAGAAACCACATATTGTACCCGATTTTCTTTAAAATTGGCACAACGTTTTATAATCGAACTAGAAACACCTATGCTGAAAGTGGGTGAGATCGGTTCAGATTAAGATATAGCCCCCATACAAATGTCGCTCACGATTTGACTTTTTCCGCTATAGAAACCACATATTGTACCCGATTTTCTTTAAAATTGGCACAATATCTCATAATCCAACATCGGTTCAGATTTAGATATAGCCCCAATACAAATGAAAGAGGGTAAGATCGGCTCAGATTTAGATATTGCCCCATTACAAATGTTGTTCCCGAATCTTTAACCGATTTTAGACAAACTTTACATATTATATTTCACCAATAAACATACATGGTGAAAGCGTGTCACATCGTTCCAGGTTTCAATATACCCCCATACAAATGTCATTTCCGATTTAACATTTTTTGTCAAACACATACATATACAGGATTCAAAAATCCTTCCCGAAATACAATCAAAACATTTATGAATGGAAGTGGTGATTCATGAAGCACATGTAGATTTTCACCAAACCAATAACGCATATTTTGCTTATTGGCTCATCATCTTGGCGTATCTTCTCCAGAGCCCAATCGGAGAACGTACGTCGCGTCAAATGGTCCTTCGGCTTCAATTCTTAAATCAGCTTGATCTTGTGTGGGTGTAAACCAAGATCCTTACGCAAAATTCGCCATAAAGTGATCTTGGCGATGCTAGTTCTTGAGAACACTGCGGAAACGACTGATTTGGATCGTTTGCTACGGACGCCTGAACGGCAGCGATACTTTCTGGCATGGCAGCGGCACACAATGAATAAGTTGCCGTCACCGACTCCGAATTTCGGTAGAACATTTTTCTTATTTGCCTACGTCGTTCTTTCGTGTACTTCACCATGATGAAAATGTTGAGTTTACTGGGAAAAAGAAATTAACATTTAGATGATCAGCGAAATAGTGCGTTCACAAATTAAATTCAAAGTTGTCAAGTAGCTGTTGGAAAACCCTTTATATACGATGCTGCCTAAATTCAATATTAAAGGAAGGTGTTTATAAAGTTGTATATTCGAATATTATATATTTTATGGAAATATACCTGACCATTGTACTTATCAAGTTCAGTTAATAATAATATTATTAAATACAGGTTTCGTAATCAATGTAGCGAAGTCATTTCTCTTTTATTGCCAAAACGACAGGTTTTAATGATAAGATTTCCGATATTGTGAGGAGTGAATGAAGCACAGCCTGCATCCTGACATAAACTCTTCAAACTAATTAACCATCGCAGAATATTAACTCAATCGGTGTTTCATATCATTTTTGTCTATTTAATACCATAAGGACATTATAGTATTTTTTTTTTTGATATATCAAAAATAGTATATATTTTTGATATATCTAAATGGGCGCAACTGAAAATTTATTAAAAAGCATCTCAAGGTGACAATGTGTCCTCAATTTAATAATCATTTCAGGGTAAAGCCCTTGGAACTGGTATGACACCTATGCTTAAATATGTTCAAATATCTCCATATTCATGGATTGAGGTTTTACGATTTAGCCAATTGTAAGCGCCTACCCAGCAAAAAGAGAGTGATTCAGAAGTAGCGAAAATTGGAATCTTCACCAATGAATTTAGCACTGAGTAAGAGGATGTCCTGATGTTAGTCGCAAATTAATTTATTAAAAATATTTAAATAGTGAAAAAGTTCTGCTATATCCAGTCTCAAAGATTTGATTAGATTACCTATATCAATTTCCAACATCTCGTTGAAGTTTATTGGAACTGCAATCACTCGTGACAGACCATTCTATTCGAATTGAGAATGGGTCTTTCATAATTTGATTCTCTTCAGGTTATGACTGGCAGAATATTATACAAGAGTTCGACTTGTCCACCTAAAAATTACCTCCTCAACCGCTGCCGGTATCATTGCCCACTAGCCTAGATAACTAGTTCCCCACACTTTATACACCGCCCATTCACTAGCCTGTTTTGCCATCTTCCAAAAGTTAAACTGAAAAAAAGGCTACTCAAGGTATAGCCAGTGTTAGTATTAAATTACACAGCGTTAAAGGAAAATCCGACAGCGCCAGAAAAATAACTGAAATGAAACCGGGCTATGACCACTGTTGTTGACTGTTGACACTTGGAGCCTTTATTTCGGTGGAACAGTAGAACAGCAGAAGAGAAGCAGAGAAGACGAAAGAAAATACCCGTTCATACATTCACTCATTTTTTTACTTTTCACGCTTCACATCATCGTCGTTGCTGATGTTGTTGATTCAGGTTTTTTTTTGCACGTTCTGGATTCCTATCAAGTGATACTAAAGGTTTACTACCGCCGTCTGGTGCTTCTGTTAAAAGTACGACGAGTACCTAGTACACCATACCAATGACTCGCCTATGTATGTATGGATGTGGCACACAAAAAACGCTGTGTGTCCGGAGGTTGGCCGGTGCCAAAGCCGTTGCCTGCTCCGGTTGGAAATCGAGGTGGTTTTTACCTCTATGTCATGTATTTCGACCATACCTCCTTTCGTGTGTTGCTGCTGCTAGATTTTCACCATCAGCTGTGTTTTATTTTTGCATACCACCGAGAAAAAAATAAACAGTCCACTGGACAAGACTGGCTGACTGACCGAGGGACTGACGAACTGATATTATTAAAAGCCATCTGTGTGTGGTAAAATAATGACTAATTAGGACACCAAATGTTTGGTACCCTGGGTTTAGTTTTTCGTTTTAATATTTTATTCTTTTTACGGTCATAATGCGCGCAGTTACTCGTATTTGCTTTGTGAACAGAATTTTAAAAGATTGACTGAAATGCGGCAAAATTTGGCATTCTCGTGGGAAAATTACATAAAGAGTTGTTTTTTGCATTTTCTTGCAGAAGATTTCCTTTCATTTCAATTCGACTGGTTTTTATTTAGCCTATTGTTAGCTATGATTTACATTTAAGAGATTTTTGACAGGCCGAACTTTATATACCCACCACCATGGATTGCACTCCACAGAGACTGTCGATTTTCGTACAGTAACATTACACGAAAATCTTAAATTAAAAAAAAAAAAAACAAACCAAATAAAACAAGTAGGGAAAGGCTAAAGTCGGGTACACTCCACTTTATACCCGAATACAATTCAATTTTTGTATGCTTCCTAATCATGGGATAATATGACCTGACCCAATTTGTCAAATCGAGAAGAATATTTGTATCCAAACATGGAATAAAGTGACCCACTTTCACAATAGGTTCTTCCAGTTCAATTTGAAGAAATATGGTGAAAATACGTCGTTTCTGGGGCGGAAAAAGTCATGCCGGGAGCTATGTATAAATCTGTACCGATCTGACCCATTTCCACCATGGCTGTTTCCAGTTGAAACATAAAATTCTATTAAAATATATATGGAGTGTAAATAGTCAAATCGGGAGTGAAATTTGTGTGGGAACTATATATAAATCTGGACCGATCTGACCCATTTTCACCATGTTTCTAGTGGAAATAAAAGAAATTTTGCCAAATTTGAAGAAGATCTATTAAAATATGTGGTTTCTAGAAAAGAAAAAGTCAAATCGGGAGAGAAATTTGATAGCGAGCTACATACAAATCTGAATTGATCTGACCTATTTTCACTCCAGTTGAGATGTTTTGCCAAATTTGAAGACAATCTGATAAAAAATGAGGCCGCTGGAGCGGAAAAACTAAAATTGGGAGCGAAATTTCTATGGGAGCTATATATAAATCTGAACCGATCTAACACATTTTCACCATAGGCGTTTCTATATAAGATATTTTATATGTGGTATCTTGAGTGAAAAGAGTCAAATCGGGAGTGAAATTCGTATGGGGCTATATATGAATCTGAACCGATATGGCCCATTTTCACCATAGATGTTTCTAGTTGAGTTTTTGTACGGGTACTATATCATTACCGGTGTTACCTACTTTCACAAAGAATGATTCCTGCGTGTACTTTCAAATTAGCTTAAAATTTGTAAAGGAATATATCTGAGAGAAAAAAGGTAAATCTGGAAGGACATTTGTATGAGGGTCATATTCAAACCTGCGATGATGTGGTCCACTATTACTATAGGTGTTCCTATTTGAAATACGATGTGTTTTGTCAATTTTGAAGAACATCAGTTAAAATATGTAGTTTTTTCTGTATATTCAGATTTAGATACAGACCCTGTATCTAAATCTGAACCGATGTGACTAATTTTCAACACAGATATTTCCAGTTGAAATACAGGGTACAATAGCGAAAATCAGATGCGACATTTGTATGGGGGCTACACCTATTTACTTCAAGTTAAATAGCGTTCGTCCACAAAACTTACATTTGCCAATTTTTGTTGAGATCGGGCAATAATTGCGACCTGTACTTTGATTACAAGAATAGATGGACAGACGGCCTCGGAAAATGATTCTAAGCCGATCTGTATAATAAACGATGGGTCTTTCCTTTGAGTGTTACAAACAAATGCATAATAACATAATACCCTAGTGGAGGGTATAAATATCGAAAAAATAATTTTAAAAATAAATATAAAATTTTATTTTTTTTTTAGTTTTTTCGTTTGTATTTTTTTTTTTGGTTTGTAATCAATATTTGATTTGAACTGGGATATTGTTTTTTATTTTTTTTTTAAACCACGCTTATAAGGCAAAATTACCAATATGTTTATACCATATATATCGAAATAATACTGCAAGAATCCAAACAGTAAATATAAGTAAATATAAGAGTCTTCAAAAAATCTTAAATACCATAAATATTGGAGGAATTTTCCACAGCCATTTGATTGTTTGTATTACCATCCTTCTTTGATTTAAAAAGTACGAATTTCGAAAATCTTTTTATTTTACGTGTCTGTGCAATTGGAGGGATTTACACACCAAATGTCATCATTCTAGCTCTAGCCGTTCAGTTGGTACAATTTTTATCCCTCTGTTCCCATTGTAACCCTTGAAAGTACGAATTTGGAAAAGCCTTTTTATTTTTCGTGTTTACGCAGTCAGGAGAATGTAGACTCAGAATTTCATAACTCTAGCTGCGGCCATAGGGTTGGTACCATTGTATCCCCTTTTACCCCATTTTACCCACTAAAAAGTACTAATTTAAAAAAATGAATGTATTCTCCGAAATTCATGACTCTAGCTGCAGCCATTTGGGTGGTACAAATTGTGTCCCCTTTTTCCATTTTAACCCCAAAAAGTACGAATATCGGACAAACCATTTATTTTACGTTTCTTCGTAATCATGGAATGTATACATCGAATTTCATTATTTAAGGTGCAGCCGTTTGGTTTGTACCATTTTTATCCCTCTATTCCCATTGTAGCCCTTAAAAGTACAAGCATGGAAAAAATACTTTTATATTATTTATCTACTCAATTAGTGTAATGTACACACCGAATTTCATGTTTCTAGCTGTTGTCGTTTAATAGTTCCATTTGTATCCGTTTTTTCCATTTCACCCCCTACGAATAAGAATCACTTTATGGTGCACGTTTTTGTTATAGACATACCCAATATCAAGTAAGTACAAGCAGACATATTGCAAAATTATACTTAAACACTCCAAAATATTATGGGTTATTATGGATATTTTCAGTCCTTGTGAGGGAAAAACTTTTCTCTTTGTACCGATTTCGCCCTGTTGCAATCCCAACCGATCTACGACAATAACACGCATTTATGGAAAATTTGGACCACCTACCTCTTTTCGTTTAGATACTAGCGTGCTTTCAACAGACGGACGGGCATGGATATATATACTTTATAGGTTCTCAGGTCGATATTTCAGGGTGTAACAAACGCTATACGCCCATCCAGCGGAGCAGGGTATAAAAAGGGTAATAATGTCCGACAGTGTCAACATTTTATATTATGATGAATTGATTTCTAAATACCGACATATTCCATAAACAAACCAAGTTTTCACTTTTGTTGCGCGACCGGTTTAATGTACATTAGGGTGTGTTTTTAGACGGTAGGTTTTGGATCGGTTAACAATAATTGTTAAGCATGGGTCCATTAGTCATACCTTCGCAGTAGAAGTGTTTGACGATCTGTTCTTTTGGTCCGTCTAAGTCGCGATCTTTCTCGATACGCTCCTTCTATTGTGGCTGAGATGTATTCACAACAGGCTTATTTGGATTTATCACTTGGAATTAATTATGTCATGTCATTGGTTTATTCTTTAGAAACATTTCTTGTTTCCCCACTCAGGCAATTTCCATATCTCAGACTACTTTCTGCATGGAAGAACAATACAATATCCACAAAAGATTTCCAAACTTCTTGATTGTTAGCACTTCAAATCAAATCCTGAGCCACAACTGCAAACTTCCGGCATTGAGATTCAAAGTGTTAGTGACGTTCTGGACATTGCCTCCGTTGTTTCCAAATTCCCAACGTCTTATCTCCTTAAAGTTAAGACAACTCACACACAAAAGTTTTATATTTCTTTAACCACCTAACAAATCTCTTACATGAAGTTTTTTATTTAACCAATGCCCAAACATCACTTAAGGCCCGAAGACAAAATGTGGTTAAATAAAATACATAATAAATAAAACAAGAGAAATTTACATCTTGCCTTTGAACTGCTGGCTCCTTAACTACACAGTAAGAAGGCATGTAAATTTGGTTGGTTGGTTGGTTGTAGAAAGGACATAACCAGAAGAAGAATGTGTCCCCAGACGAGACCATCATTTGTGACTTCGAAGCTGTGTGCGAATGGAGGAGCAGCAGCAGCACTTGTTCAGGAGAGAATGTTTTCAGTTCAGTTTAGTTGCGTTGCATCTTCGTAGATGCAGCCTGACAAATGTAATTGGCTTTGTCTTTTGGCTTTCTCTCTGGTAAACTAATTGTGGAGGGAATGAACATAAATTCATTAAAACTCACAAACGAATACAATTTAAGGGTAACTGCATATTTTTGGAGCGTAAATTAAAGGATGCCATGATCTGGGATGGCGAATCGCATATTTTAAGTTATCGCAGCTATAGATGTTGCTTTATGAAAAAGCCATAAGTTGCACAGTGTGTATTAGGACTATTATTATTTGTAAAACCTCTCTCAAATTGGGAATTTTTACAGATAACTAAATCATTCCTGCAATATAAGCAAGACCATTCCTTCTAAATAAATACGTAGTTTTACCTTTGGTTAATTTCCAAAATTTCCACTAACGAGGACTGAAAATACCACTTTCGAGTATTTAAACATGCTTTTCGAATATGTCTTACATGATATTACCTATGCACATTATTATAGCGTAAACGTGCACCATAAAGAGATTCTTATTCGTAGAGGGTGAAATGGAGCAAAAAGGGATAAAAATGGTACATATTAAACGACAACAGCTAGAAACACGAAATTCGGTGTGTACATTCCTCTAATTGAGTAGATACATAATATAAAAGTATTTTTTCCAAATTCGTACTTTTAAGGGGTAAAATGTGAATAGAGGGATAAAAATGGTACCAACCAAACAGCTGTACCTAGAATAATGAAATTCGGTGTATACATTCCTCTGATTGCATAGATAAGTAAAATACACGGATTTTTCAAAATTCGTACTTTTTGGGGTTAAAATGAAAAAGGGGATAAAAATAGTACCAATCTAATGACAGCAGCTTGAGTCATGAAATTCGGAGTATACATTCCTCTGAGTGTGTAGACTCGGAAAATAAACTGATTTTTCGAAATTCGTACTTTTTGGGGTTAAAATGAAAAAAAGGGATAAAAATAGTACCAATCAAATGACCGCAGCTAGAGTCATGAAATTCGGAGTACACATTCCTCTGACTGCGTAGACACGGAAAATAGAGGAATTTTTCGAAATTAGTACTTTCAAGGGATACAATGGTACAGAGGGATAGAAATAGTACCAACTAAACGACTACAGCTAGAATGATAAAATTATAATTGCGTAGAAACCTCAAGGGGGTAAAAATGGTACCAACCAAATGGACGCAGCTGGAATCATGGAATTCGGTGTATACACTCCTCTGACTGCATTACACGCAAAATAAAAAGTTTTTTTTACAACCAACTGTAGCACCCACTATCTACCAATATTTATGGCTTTGAAAATATTTTTGAAAATATAAATATAAGAATATTTATTTTTTGAATTGACGTATTGGTAGCATTACCTTATAAGCGTGATTGGAAATAATTAAAATATTATATTTATTTATAAAATTAATTTTTCAATATTTTTTTTTACTGCACTTCTACGAAAACAGTCAGCTTCTGTGGAATGCAATCTATGGTGGTATATAAAGTTCGGCCCGGCCGAACTTAACGCCTTTTTTACTTGTTTTTATTTGTATTTTTGGACTGTAATCAAAATTTGATTGGAACTGGGATATTTTTTGCATTTATATTTTAATAGAATATCAATTTATTTAAGATATTTTAAAGTGTTGCAAAGGAACTACCTTTTCACTAGTTTCCATTTCCACTTCCGCCGCGGGTTTGAACATCGGTCCTTCTGGTTGCTACTACTAGCCTTCCCAGCTACGGAAGTAATACCTATTTTCTTTTTGGGTTTAGAGTAGTGAAATTCAGAGTATACATTCTACTCACTCGCAAAATAAAAAGATTTTCCCAAATTTGTACTTTCAAGGGATACAATGGGAACAGAGGGATAAAAATGATACCACCTAAACGGCTACAGCTAAAATGATTAAATACGGTATGTACATCCCCCTAATTGCGAAGACACGTAAAATAGAGGGATTTTCGAAAGTAATACTTTTAAGGGGTAACATTCGCAAAAGGCAAAATAAATGATCCCAACCAAATTGCCCCTGTTAGAATCGTGGAATTCGGTGTACACATTCTATGACTGCTTAGACACGCAAAATTAAATAAGGGTGTTTTCGGAAACGCACAACTGCAGTGCATCCGATTCATTTGGACTATCGCCCAACTCACAAAATAAATTTATTAACATTTTTTTCCAGTGGTATTGTTTTCGCGTCTGTAATTGCAAATATAAAAATTCATAAAAAATAATTTGTGAATTGGATGATAGTATAAATGAATCTGATGCACTGCAGTTATGCGTTTCCGAAAACGCCCAAAAAGATTTTTCCAAATTCATATTTTATTTTGTTGCTTTTACGACAAAAATGGGAAGCGAGCAAATGGCTGGAATAATGAAATTAGGTTATCTACGTGAGAGATAATGGATTTTCAAAATTTATACTTTTAGAATTAAGCTGAAAATGAACCCACTATCATTAAAAATTGCTAGTGTTCCACAAGAAATTACCTTTTAATGTAAATATCGTCACAATGTAGAAATTTATGAAAGTATAAAAATATGTGAAAAATTATATTTATTTGAAAAATACAGTATTACGGTTTCTGCTACAACTTTCGATTCGTATGAGATCACACGAATTTGTTTTGTGCAGTTGAAAACAAACACATTGGACTCCTTCTAAAGAGTGATTTTTTTGAGGTTAGGATTTTCATGCATTAGTATTTGACAGATCACGTGGGATTTCAGACATGGTGTCAAAGAGAAAGATGCTCAGTATGCTTTGACATTTCATCATGAATCGTCTTACAAACGAACAACGCTTGCAAATTATTGAATTTTATTATCAAAATGCGTGCTCTGTTAAGAAAGTCCATTGCGCGCTTCCATTTTATGGTCAGTTTAATCGACCCACTGAAGCGGCTATTCGGGCTATTGTGACTAAATTTCGCACCAAATTTACATTGTTGGACATTAAACCACCAACACGCTTACGTAGAGTGCGAACTGAAGAAAATATCGCAGCTGTATCGGCCAGTGTTAATGATGACCACCAATTTTCGATTCGTCGCCGTTCGCACCAATTGGGTCTCTGTTACTCAAAAACGTGGAAATGCCAAAATTGGACTAAGCGGATGGACCACCTAAGACGCAGCCGCGGTCAACATTTAAATGAAATTATCTTCAAAAAGTAAATGTCATGGACCAATCTAACGTTTCAAATAAAGAACCGATGAGATTTTGCAAATTTTATGCGTTTTTTTTAAAAAAAAAGTTATCAAGCTCTTAAAAAATCACCCTTTAGTTGAAAACTAATTAAAATCGAAGGGATCATTCATACATAAAAAATTAAATATATTATTATTTTTAATTTTTTGTTGCCAGGAAAAATGTATTTTTTTAAATTAAATTAATTTTTATAATTCCATAAGAAACTATCTTAACTATGTCGTGGAATTTATAAAAAGGTGCCTCTATCGCTGTAGCCAAACTCCAAACTCTATATTGTTTTCAATATGAAGATGAAGAAATTTGCTTCAATTAAACAAATTAAGTGGATATAGGAAAAATTATTTGGTTTCATTGTTTCTTCTTCAGAAGATTCAAAAAATATACACGTGTCCATGCTTTTTTTGGAAAATCCAGCTTTCGAGAAATTGAGTTGTATTTTTTATGATTCTCCTGAAGTAACAATTATAATTAAAATATAACCCATTGCATTTCATCCTTAAATGTTCACTTCACAAACATAATCGATTTGAGGAATCAATGGTAAAAAGAAATTTGAATTTGTGGTCATGTCAAATAAAATTAAAATATGAAAATATGATTTCCGGGAAATGATAAAATATTTTCCGATTTCCCAGGAATTCCGCAAAAAGGAACCCCAAGAATATTACAATGGAAATAAATCGCAAATTTGAAACCATATATATATTTCTAATTGGCACCCTCTGTTCTTCGTGAACTTTTATTTAATGTGCAATCTTTACTTTGTATTTTTTAAATTTTATAAATAAAGAAAATATATATGAGTCATTTTTTGAATGATTGTGCAATTTCACACTACAAAAAAAATCAT
>OX377619.1:18286541-18354783 GCA_947397865.1 Polietes domitor | reverse complement strand
ATACAAATGTCGCTCCGATTTGACTTTTTCGCTCTAAAATCCACATATTGTACCCGATTTTCTTTAAAATTAGCACAACGTTTTATTATCGAACTAGAAACACCTATTGTGAAAGTGGGTAAGATCGGTTCAGATTTAGATATAGCCCCCATAAAAATGTAGCTCCCGATTTGACTTTTTCCGCTCCAAAATCCACATATTGTACCCCATTTTCTTTAAAATTGGCACAACATTTTATTATCGAACTAGAAACACCTATGGTGAAAGTGGGTTTAACATTTTTTGTCAAACACATACATTTACATGATTCCAAAGTCCTTCCCGATTTCATTTTTTTTACCGTATTGAATTGTAATGAGGTAGAAGTGGGATGTATCATATAGTGGCTCCGTCCGTCTTTAGTCTTTCCTTGCTTGTTTGTGAAATGCCCATATATCCATACTTTGGTATATCACGAATGGGGCCCTATTCTGCTCTATTACATCGGAT
This sequence comes from Polietes domitor, assembly GCA_947397865.1. Classification (NCBI taxonomy): domain Eukaryota; kingdom Metazoa; phylum Arthropoda; class Insecta; order Diptera; family Muscidae; genus Polietes; species Polietes domitor. Next base: position 18,354,294 of record OX377619.1, on the reverse strand, counting down.
CTTCATCAAATTTTGTTTCAGCTAGGAATACCTACCGTGGATGAGAAATATATAGGCGCATATTTTGACACATGCCTCAAGTGTTGTTATAGGCACCCTTCAAATGTCCGTCCGATTCATCCTATTACCGTTCTATAATCTGTATTTATCATTCGATGTTGATCAATTTTTACAGATCGTGTTATATTTACTTTACTCGGAATATCTGCTGGAAAATTGGATCAAATTGCTCCCATGAAATACCTGGGTTTAGTAATCAAAGCGAGGTATATACGCAGGGAGTTGTGTAGTGTATTATATAGTCGGCCCCGCCCAACTTTAGCCTTTCCTTACTTGTTTTCATTTTATTGGAGCCGAGTGGAAATTTTGGAAAAATGTAAAAAGCTAATGCTAATACAATGATATTTATAAAGCCTTCCTTTCTATTCTTTAGTGGTTTTATAAGAAATAAAATGGGATTGTCCACTGGTAATGATTTGTCTAAATATTCATCATTCCAAACAGTGAGTTATTGTGAATATTTGTATGAAGGAATGAAATGAGTTTATAAACGACAACTATACGAAGACTTGCTCTGCTCAGTGTTTGTGTAGTTGATAGTGCGGGTGCGTGCTGCGGGTGAGTATGTTTGTAGCAACATAAACACCCAGCAGCGGAATGAGGCGCTTTGCATGCCTACTAAGAGGCCTGTAAAAGCAATCACCATTGGAAATTCACACGGACCCTCAAATGGATTCACCCTCCGTGTGAATTTGCCACCTAAGGATTCACTATATTCACTTTGTCATTCCGTTTGTAACACATTGAAATATTCATCAGAGACTCCATAAAGTATATACATTCTGGGTCGTGGTAAAATTCTAAGACGATCTAGCCGTGTCTGTCTATCTGTCTGTTGAAAGCTCGCTAGCCGCCGAACGAAATTAGCTCGGAGTTTCAAATTTTCCCTAAATGTGTCTAATGGTTATAAATCGATTGGGATTGAAGTGGACGAAATCGTCTCAGAGGGAAATTTTTTCCATGACAAGGACTGAAAATACCCTAGAATCATGAAATTCGGTGTGCACATCCCTCTAATTGCGTAAAGATGCAAAGTAGAGTGATTTTTCGAAATTCGTACTTTTAAGGGATACATTCGGAAAAGAGGGATAAAAATGGTACCAACCAAACCGCTGAAGTTGGAATCATAAAATTTGGACTGTGAAGACGCGAAACAATTTTTTTTACTTTTAGATGGAAAATGGAGTGAATCGGGATAAAAATAGTACCACTCAAACGGATGCAATTAGAATAGTTAAATTCGGTATGTACATTGCTCAGAGTAGATTTTTTTGATATTCGTACCTTTGAGATGAAAATTGAGAAAAAATTAGTACCAACCAATCGACTGTAGAATCATGAAGTTCAGTGTTTATACCCGTCTGACTGCGTAGATGAGCGAAATAAGAGGATTTTTCGAAATTCGTTCTTTTATTGCCAAAATAAAAAATGAATGAAACTGGTTCTAAGCAAACGGCTTATGCTGGAATCATGAAATTGACTATTAGAACTTTTCGTACCAAAATGGTACAGACATTTGGTTTGGTAGCTGGAATAAAGAAGTTGCAAATGGAGGAAATCGACCCCGAAATATTATTGAAATAACGATAATATTCAACGACACAGACAACACCCATTTTGCCTTCGTAAAGTTCCGAAAGGTAAGAAAAACACATTTCGTACTATAAACGAGCAAATCGTTGCAGCGGAATCGCGATTTGTTGTGGACACGTAATATATCGTAGCTGCAACGAAATAACAAAAACGAATCCGATTCGTTGATGTAACGAATGATTTTTCTTTCAGTATCTAATGAATTCCATATAAGGCGAGTTTCCAGGCCTCTTTAACGTCGGCCTTTCAATTTCCGCAACTGGGCTTGACGAGCGTGTGTTTCTGTGTGTGTGTGTTGCAATGTAAATGTTTATGTTACTATTGCTGGTGTAGTTGCTGTCGTTGTTGTTGTTTGTATGGCATGGTTTAAAGCCAAACTAACGAACATTATAAACATTTGCAACAGACGAAGTGTAAGTAGAAGTTTCCCCCAGTTTTGGCTGAGGCTGTCCTTGATGCCGTTGCTGTCGCAGCTACTGTTGGCACTGCCGTTGTAAAAGTAACAACAATAGTCGGTCGTATAAGATAAAGATTGTTGTAAGACATGCAAAATTGCTCAAAAAGTTTTTATTACCGTTGTTTTGTTACAAGTTGTTCCATTGTTGCTGTTGTTCTTCTGGTGTCTTCTGACTTTCTTTTGTTTTCCTGTTCAGATATTTTGTTTCGACTTTTCTCTTGTTGCTCTTTTTTGTGTTTCGTTGTTTTTTATTTTTTTGTTGGTTGCGGTTTTACTCCATAACACTAAACATGTTTAAATTGTGGTGTTTATAACGTTTTAGATGTTTGTGTGTGTGTGTTTTTGGTTGGCTTTTCATGCTGTTGCTGCTGTTGTTCTTATTAGTTTTTATCATTCAACAGGGGCTGTCGTTGGTCTCCTTGAGATACACCGACCAACTCAACATCAAGCACTTAACAATATCACAATTTATTTTTTGCTGTTGTTGTTGCTCATCTGTGGCTTCAAGAGAATTGTTTTCCATTCATTCCATCATCAGGGTCCTACAATGTATTTAAAACTGCAAGTAAAGGAATTAAATGTACAAGCCTGTGCATGGCACTTGTAAAGTCTTATCCAATTAGGAATATATATTTTTAAGACAAATAGAATGAATCAAATCTTATAAATTTTTCAATATGGAGTGCTTTCCGCAGTACATTACCAGAAATGTAGAGTTCGACATTACTAAGAAATGAGGGAGGGTTTAAAAACAATTAACTTAGTGTCTGCTATAGTGTGAAAAAATGCAGTTCACTATCATGGTATGTGTTCCTATATGAAAACTAAAATATTATTGAACAAGTAAGGAAAGGCTAAAGTCGGGCGGGGCCGACTATATAATACCCTACACCACTCCCTGCTTATGTACCTCGCTTTGATTACTAAACCCAGGTATTCCATGGAAGCAATTTTATGTAGTTCATATAAATTGTATAGCTACTATAAATTCATCTTTAGTCATATTTAAAGAATATGGTTAATAATATGTAATAATTTATCCAATTATCCGAAAGACAAACACAAATTATACAGTAGTAATAGGATGAATCGGACCGACATTTCAAAAGGGGGCATAAACCAACATTTTGGGCCTGGTCCAAAACATGGGCCTTTCTCATGATCTGCAAAATTTGATGAAGATACGATGTAAGATGTAGTTTCTAGAGCTGTAATAGATCAGAACGGGCCCCATTTGGCTTATAAAAATCGGATAAACATTCGGGAGCAACATTTGTATATCTAAATCTGAACCGATCTTACCCACTTTCACCATAGGTGTTTCTAGTTCGACTATAAAATGTTGTGTCAATTTTAAAGAAAATCAGTTACAATATGTGGTTTCTAAAGCGGAAAAAGTGAAATAGGGAGCGACAGTTTTATAGGGGCTATATCTAAATCTGAACCGATCTTACCCACTTTATGCACATGTGATTCTAGTTGGATTATAAGATGTTGTACCAAATTTAAAGAAAATCGGGTAAAATATGTGGTTTCTAAAGCGGAAAAAGTCAAATCGGGAGCGACATTTGTTTGGGGGCTATATCTAAATCTGAACCGATCTTACCCAAATTCTGCATAGGTGTTTCTAGTTGGATTATAAGATTTTATGCCAAATTTAAAGAAAATCGGGTACAAGATGTGGATTTTAGAGCAGAAAAGGTCAAATCAGGTCGACATTTGTATGGGGACTATATCTAAATCTTAGCCGATCTTACCCACTTTCACAATAGGTGTTTCTAGTTCGATTATAAAATGTTGTGCCAATTTTAAAGAAAATCAGTTACAATATGTGGTTTCTAAAGCGGAAAAAGTGAAGTAGGGAGCGACATTAGTATGGGGGCTATATCTAAATCTGAACCGATCTTACCCAATTTTTGCATAGGTGTTTCTAGTTGGATTATAAGTTGTTGTACCAAATTTAAAGAAAATCGGGTAAAATATGTGGTTTCTAAAGCGGAAAAAGTCAAATCGGAAGCGACATTTGTCTGGGGGCTATATCTAAATCTGAACCGATCTTACCCAAATTCGGCGTAGGTGTTTCTAGTTGGATTATAAGATGTTGTGCCAAATTTGAAGAAAATCGGGTACTATATGTGCTTTATAGGGCGGAAAAAGTCAAATCGGGAGTGACATTTGTATGGGGGCTATATCTAAATCTGAACCGATTTCCGTCAAATTCAATACCGATGGTTCTTGGCCAGAAAAAATAACTTCTGCCAAGTTTCATGACAATCGGACAACAATTGCGACCTGTAGAGTGCGAACAAGCTTAGATGGTCAGAAGACGGGCGGACAGACGGACAGACGGACAGACATAGTTAAATCGACTCAGCTGGTGATACTAAGCCGATCGGTATACTTAAAGGTGGGTCTAGCTCGATCATTTCTTGGTGTTACAAACATTTGGCGCGAAACTAACTTATAATACCCCAGCCCACGAAGTGGTGTAGGGTATAAAAATTATCGGAAAATTATCTATTATCGGATGTAAGATATGGATTTGGAGTGAATGTGTAGTAGTCCATACAAAAGGAAAAACAATTTCCATTCACCCCACGAAAATAAAGTTTAATAATTAATAATGATGATTTGAAAGTATTTCATTCGCAGATAAAGCCGTCTGTAAGCTAAACGCTCATGAAAACACCTCATGTAATTTTTATACCCTCCACCTCCAGGATGGGGGTATACTAACATAGTCATTTCGTTTGTGCCACCTTGAAATATCGACCTAACACCCTATAAAGTATATATATGATTGTTATGAAATTCTAAGACGATCTAGCCATGTCTGTCCGTTCGTCTGTTGAAAGCACGCTAGCATCTAAACGAAAGCAGCTAAGACGTTCAAATTTTTTCATAAATGCGTCTTTTGCGTAAGTTTGTGGGAATTATAGCTGGGCGAAATTGGTCCAGAGGGAAAAATTTTCCCTCACAAGGACTAAAAATACCCACAATAACCACTAATATTTTAAAGTATTTCACCACATTTGTTCAAAATGTCTGATTGTACATACTTGATATTGGGTATGCGCTTTCCCCCTATAACAAAAACGTGCACCATAAAGTGGTTCTTATTCGAAGGGGGTGAATTGGGGCAAAAAGGGAGAAAAATGGTACTTATCAAACACAACAGCCATAAACACTAAATTTGGTGTGTACAATCCTTTAAGTGAGCAGGTACATAATATAAAATTATTTTTTCCAAATTCGTACTTTTAAGGGGTAAAATGGGAATAGAAGGATACAAATAGTACGGTGTATACATTCCTCTGATTGCGTAGACACGTCAAATAAACGGATTTTTCGAAATCCCTACTTTTTGGGGTTAAAATGAAAAAAGGGGATAAATTGCACTATGGTCCCAAATCCATTTTTTTTGGCAGAAATTCAAAAAAATTAAAAGTGGTAAATTTTCTTTATTGCAACACTCCAAGCAATGAAGAAAATATATTGGAGAAAATTAGGTGGCAACACCACAAGCCTGAATGGTGCTTAAACTTTGCGGTTCAAAAAAAGTGGGATTAATTTTGATATAAAGCAGTTTTACAAATTAATTAAATTCAATACTTAAAAAGAAAATAATAAAGTGACTATATTATGAAAATTGACGGCAAGAGTTAGTAGTTGAAAAATTATATTTAACATTTTATGATTATTGTGGTCTTGTAAGTATTCATAGGTATTGTAATTTTGTGATTTGTAGAGAACATAATCTATAAATGTCGTGGACCAAAAGTTATTTGTATGACTCAACTTGACTCAAAGTGTAAATGTGAAAGTGTTCGTCTGAGGTTGTAGTTCATGGTGGAATTAATATCTCGTCAGCAGTTTTCGGCAAACTCCAAGAAATTTCATTTTATTTTAGCACAGTTTTGGTTAGACATAGACATATATATGATTATATCTCTGAATTAGTTTTGTGTACGAGACCCATCAATATTTTATTTAAAAGGTGTTGAAAGTACCTTTAAAATGGTATACACCATCATTCACCTTTTTGTACACATGTATACATTTTACTTTATTTCTTGAAATAATTATTTAAATTGCAGTTTAAATTATACTATTTGTATGCTATATTTTGCTTTTGTAATAATGTTTAGAAAAACATATTTCGTCAAAATAGACAACTCTTCATTCTTTTAAGCTTTCATAAAATGTTGTTCTTGGTCACCCAGTACCAATACAGGGTGATAATTATGTTGGTTTATCTGGGAGGTGGTAGTGGGCGTGGTCCGATCGGCCCAATTTTATTTTTTGTGTATGATATGTCTAGAAAATGTGCAAAATTGCACGACTGTATGATTATTTTTCGAGTTTATGTTATAAAAAATGGATTTGGGGCCAGTGTGCATTGTATCAATCAAATGACCGCAGCTTAAGTCATGAAATTCGGAGTATACAGTCCTCTGACTCCGTAGATACGAAAAATAAATAGTCTTTCAAAATTCGTACTTTTAAGGGATAAAATGCGGACAGAGGGAAAAAAATCGGCTACAGCAAGAATTATGAAATTCGGTGTGTCCATCCCTCTAATTGCGTAGATACGTAAAATTAAGAGATTTTAGAAAATCGTACTCATATGTGGTAAATTGGAAAAAGGGTATAAAAATAATCTAAATAAATAATCTAAACGGCTGCAGCTAGAATGACGAAATTCGGTGTGTACATTCCCCTAATTCCGTAGACAAGTAAAATAAAAAGATTTTAGAAATTCATACTCATAAGGGGTAAAATGGGAATAAAAATGGCACCAACCAAATGACCGCAGCTAGAATCATGGAATTCTGACTTCATAGATACGTAAAATAAAAAGATTTTTCCAAATTCGTACTTTCTATTTTTACGGCAAAAAATTGGTTGAACCATGAAATTAGGTCATCTTGCACTGTGGAATAATTGTCTTCCAAAATGTGTACTTTTGGAATTAAAATAGGAAAAATTATCACTTTGCCAATTCAACGTTATGCATTTGCTCGCATCGCTCGCAACAATGATGGCTTCAGCACAACCTTTGGTCTTAAATCAAAATAAATACACAAAACAATACATACGAACAACAAATATTATATTTATTTAATTTGAACTGGGATATTGTCCTGGCTCAAGACCATTTTGCATCTATATTTAATAGAGTGCAAATTTATTTACAAATGGCATGGTGACATTTATTACTTGGCTGCAGACTACCACGATCATGATTTCGACCATGTCATTATATTTATTTTTTCAATATTTGTATTTGTTTTGGTTTGGCTATATTAAAAAAATACATTTTCCTGCACTTCTACGAAAATTGACAGCCTCGGTGGAGTGCAATGCATGGTGGAGGGTATATAAAGATCGTCCCGGCCGAACTTAACGCCATTTTTACTTGATTAGTTGTATTTTTGTTAAATTTTTTCTGAATTACTAGACCCTTTAAATTACTTTAAATATAAATTTTGATTCATGTCTTAGTAGCTCGTTGGTCGTATTATTGGATTTTTAGATTTATGTTTTTGTGGTTTCTAAATGTGACAATTTCTTGGTAACATTTTGTAAACGTTGTTATGAAATATAAAAATTAAGGAATCAATACCTTACGAATGATGCCTAATTGATGAATATCGGACGATAAATGGCGTCACTGACTCCATTCTCGTGAAATAATATAATACAGTAGATGGATTTCCAGAGACAAAATTTTCAAACTCGTTTTACAGAAATGAGCGCTGCGGCATCAATTTCCTAACGATGTTCATCATTTAGGCATCATTCCAAAGACATTGATCGCTACATTTATTTTTCATAACATCTTTCAATAATAAGTCATTCTAAGACGAGAATAAAATATTATATTCAAAGTGCTTCCAAGCGTCTATTAATTCAGGGAAATTTTTTAAACAAAAATTAAACATACAAAAATTAAACATACAAAAATTACACGGGAAAAAACATGATTTTTAGAGATGTTCTCAGGAGCGTTTAGCTAACAAACGGCTCGACCCAGCGACGAAATATTTTGCAGATCATCATTAATCAATATAATACTTACTTTAGGGGGTGACTGCAGCAATTTATTTTCGTGACCCATTCTAATGTATAGATTTCTAGCGATTTCTCACTTACACGATATACAAAAAATTCGATCAAGATCCGATGAGAGATGGGGATTCTAGAGCGTTAATAGAGGGCAATGTCAAAAGATGGACCATATAGTTAGTTCATGGTAGGCATTATCCAGTTGAAATATAACATGATCTTGAAAATTTGATCAAGATCCAATAAATGATTTGGGTTCTATAGGACAAATAGGGTAAATCGGAGGAATATTTGTAGCTGATCCCTTTTCAGCCACAACGATATTATCTAATCTAAATACACAGTCCATTTTTGATAACCCTTTAATTCTGTCGGGTTGTCTCTTTCAAGTGGTGGCTGCTGCTGCCACACTGTTCTGTTTATTTCGTTTAGGCAACCTGTTTAGACATACAGTTATTTTGGCCACAGTCGAATGTCGGTATGAGAAGGGCGACCTGTAGTGAGCAGCAGCAGCAATACTTAACTGAGTTGTTGCACGAGAACGACGAACATTGCAACCATTGCTGGCTAACAATTGTTGGAATTGTGATGATGCTGTATAGGAACAACATTATCATCGTCATCTAGCCAATGTTGGTTTGATGGTATTTTTGGAATACTCGTTGAGTGTTGCTTCTGGCTTCAGTTTGCTCATTGTTGCTGTTTGTTATGTTATTGCTGTTGTTTGTGGCTGCACTTAGTCGAGTGCACTGCAGAAGTAACAATTGTTGCTCTCTTAGAAGGGGGTAATGAATTGTGTTCATCGTTTGAGTTGTGTTCAGTTGCTGTGCCGAAACCCCCAAAAAGAAACACATTTATTCTTCAAAATTTCAAATGTATGGGAATGGATGAGAACTGAGCTTGGGTGCAGGGGCGTACGTTAAAGAAGGATGCAGCTCTAATAGATCATGTGAACCCATTGATGCTTTCACGACTAAAGCAAAAAATACACATTCATTCATTGGTTGCAACTCAGTGAGATACCGAATGTCTGAAGGATATTGTTCGTCAATCTAGGAGTTCCAAAATTTCCACAATTACATCCACTAACTCAGTGGAAAAAAATTATACTTTTTCGAAAATAACAATTAAGGAAAGGCTAATGTCGGGCGGGGCCGACTATATGATACCCTACACCACTCGCTGCGTATATAGCTCGTTTTGATTACTAAACCCAGTATGGGACGATTTTGTTTAGTTCACATAAATTAAACAGTATAAATTATACACAATATGGTAAACTTGATGAAAATCTCTTGCATTGTTTTACTCATACATGTGATGGACCCATACACAAACAAAATATAACAATTATTTTCATCAACAATGACTGTAATAAGTTGACTCCAGAGTGTTGTCAACAAATCGGAAGGTTCATATAAGCGGTGACAATATATTTGCGTAATGGCCCACTTATATGGTCCATGCTAATATGAGGGTTTAAATGAAAATAGGCGGGTCAGTTGTATTTAAAAACATGGACCCATACGATCTAAATCTCCGACAGGTATTCCGTGAGTAAATATGACATGATCTGGAAAAATTTATTAAGATACGATGACAAAAAACGGCAATAGGATAGATCAGACGGACATTTGTAGGGGGCCTATCACAACCACAAAAGCCTATATAAATATGAGACTATATAGCTCTCATTCACGGTAGATCTGCAAAATTTGATCAAGATCGTATGTAAGATATAGGCTCTAGAGCGGTGATAGAGAAATATGGGGGCCCATTTGTATGTGAGTTTTAGAGCGATAATAGTGTAAACTGGGACCCAGTAGTACGGGGGGCTATACCAAAACATGGACCCACATAGTTGACTTTCATAGTAGACGTTTCTAGTTTAAATAAAGGGTTTTCCAACAAGTGGTGTTATTTTGGTATTCAAAGAAAAATTTCATTTTTTGAGTTTATTCCATAATAAAGAGGAAGGTATGTCGTTAATAATGAAAAACAACATCAGCCAAATGGCAACCACGCTTACAGGACCATATCCTTTTCATGAAATTTTCAATAACCAAATCGCAAAGTGACTGCTCTATGTCCTCGATAGCCTCACGATTTCTATCTTTGAGGTCTTGAATCGACGCTGGGCTGTTGGCGTAGACCTTATCTTTCACGTGGCCCCAAAGGAAGAAGTCGCAAGGTGTTAAATCAGAAGATCTCTGTGGCCAATTGTGATTATCTCTTCCAGAGATAACATGGTCCGGAAACTTTTCCCGTAAAACAGCAATGGTTTCGTTGTTTGTGTGACACGTAACGCCGTCTTGTTGAAAGTAAACGTTGTCCAGATCAATACCATCCAACTACGACCATAAAAAATCATTAAACATCTCTCGATAGCGCAATCCATTCAACGTAACTGTTGATCCAACCTCATTTTCGAAAAAGTAAGGTCCAAAGACCCCGCCGGACCATAAACCGCACCAAACAGTCACATGATTAGGATGGAGAGGCTTCTCAACAATAACTCTTGGGTTTTCCGAGCCCCAGATGCGACAATTTTGTTTGTTGACGTAGCCACCGAGGTGTGACGATGTGACCCACCTGTATGTTTATAGGTGAAATATAATATGTAAACTTTGGCCAAAATCGGTTAAACATTTGGGAGCAACATTTTTATTTGCGCTATATCTAAATCTGAACCGATCTTAGCCACTTTCACCATAGATGTTTTAGTTTGATTATTAGATATTGTGCCAATTTTAAAGAAAATCGGGTACAATATGTGGTTTCTAGAGCGGAAAAAGTCAAAGCGGGACCGACATTTGTATGGGGGCTATAACTAAATCTGAACCAATCTTACCCACTTTCAGCACAGCTGTTTCTAGTTAGATTATAAGATATATTGCCAAATTAAAAGAAAATCGGGTACAACATGTGGTTTCTAGAGCGACAAAAGTCAACTCGGGAGCGACATTTGTATGGGGGCTATATCTAAATCTGAACCGATCTTTCTGCGTAAGTGTTTCTAGTTGGATTATAAGATGTTGTGCCAAATTTAAAGAAAATCGGGTACAATATGTGGTTTCTAGAGCGGAAAATGTCAAATCGGGAGCGACATTTGTATGGGGGCTATATCTAAATCTGAACCGATCTTGCCCACTTTCTGCATAGGTGTTTCTAGTTAGGTTATAAAGTGTTGAGCCAAATTTGAAGAAAATCGGGTACAATATGAGGTTCTTAGAGCGGAAAATGTCAAATCGGGAGCGACATTTGTATGGGGGCTATATCTAAATCTGAACCGATCTTACCCACTTTTTGCATAAGTGTTTCTAGTTGCATTATAAGATGTTGTGCCAAATTTAAAGAAAATCGGGTACAATATGTGGTTTTTAGAGCGGAAAATGTCAAATCGGGAGCGACATTTGTATGGGGACTATATCTAAATCGTAACCGATTTGCCTCAAATTAAATAGCGTTCGTCCTTGATTCACAAAATTTACTTGTGCCAATTTTTGTTAAGATTGGACTATAATTGCGATCTGTAATTTGATTACAACAATAGATGGACAGACGGACATTGCGAAATCGACTCAGAAAGTGATTCTAAGCCGATCTGTATAATAAACGGTCTAACTCGTTTCCTTTTGGGTGTTACAAACAAATGCACAAAGACATAATACTCTCGTGGAGTGTAAACAAAACAGAAAAAATATATATCTTTTATTTTAAAAAGTTCAACCAAAACAAACTCAAAAAATATTTTGATCGATTGCAGTTCAAACGAGTAAGTAAAACAAATTTTGAGTAAATGGTACGTACTCAGGTCAAGTAAAATAAACTGATTTACTTGAATTTAAATTCAAGCTAAAAATAAAACTTAAATTGAAAGTAAAGCAATTTAATTTATTTAATTATTTTTTATTATTTACTTCATTAATTAATTTAAGTAAATTTTAACTTGAAAATTTCTTGAATATGTGTGTTTGTCTATGAATATAGTAATTTGTATATCCAATATTTTCCAATCATTATAAATAGGTGGGCTGTTTTTCTTTAAGACTGGAAAACTAGGCTGCAATAACAAAAACCTGAATTACAATTTCACGCAAAATAAATAAAAAACTATTTTAAACTTGTCGCCAACAGCATTATCAATTTGTTTTAAAAGTTTTGGACTTAGTTAAATTTATGGCTATCTAGGTTAAGTCCAAAAAAGTCAACAAAAGGTATTTTTTCGAAAACTTGTTTTGATATATATTTGTATTGTAGTCGACGATTTTACAATTTTTGAAAATTGTAAAATCCTGACTATTTATGTAAGAAATTCAGTTATCAGATAAACTTTTGTAATAATTTCCAGACGGCTACTACTATATAATGTTATCCAAATCGAATAAATACTCTTGGAGAGTATTAATTTTTTCCACACCCGATGTGATCAATTTCGGTACATCAATTTGCAACTATTGTAGAATATCCAAATTTTGTAATATTTCCTATTATCTACGCATCTGATCTCAACTCCTTATGGCAGCGTACCGATGACGTTCTTCCCAAAACTACAATTTACAATTACATGGCAACATACAAATATTTATTTTAGTTGAGGCCACAAAATTGCACAATGAAAATTCCAATTTATTGTTCATTTTTAGGGGCCAGGGTGGGGGGAGCTTCGTGTAATTTTCGTTGCCCGCCTTTCCTGCACAAAAGAAATGCCCTACAATATTATATTGACAGACATGTGAAGGTATCCCCTTACAAAATACACCAATTTTCAATTTACACAAACACACACACACACAGACTCTCACATATACACATGTGCAATTGAATTGTTGTTAGAAAAGCATTTAATTATCTTTGCAGTACATTACGAGTTGCGAGCAACTGCTGGTGAATGCACGTTCACTGGTGTGTCCTGTAAACAGCGTGTTACGAAAGTACTCAAACGAAGCGTAATAATTTGCTGATTACTGGGAATATATGAGAAAAAGATCTTTAAATAGTAAATCCAAAGTCATCGGCATTTCATGTTAGTAATTAAAGATATTTTCTTTGTTGTGGAACATATTTTTGCTCTCCATATCCTTCTGAAAGTTCAATAATATTTTGTTCTTACAACAGACTAGAAGGAATAGACAAAAGGTATAATATCGAAGGATTGGCTTAGGATATTAGGTAAGTATGGACTTTTTATGCTATCGCAACTTCTTATCCCGGTTTAAAGAAACACAGCTCTATTGTCCCATAAAATACCACTTCAAATGGTGGAAGCTTCGAAAATTTGGTTTTCTATTTTTTCGAAAAATCCTCAGATTAATGTGCCTCATTAGAGTGCTTTTAAGGAGGAAAGAAATTATCTAGGGGGACACTCTAATATCGACACAGTGTTTATTTAATGGCATCGAATTGAAAGAGATCGACTGCAATCGAAAATGTTTTAAATTATTCCGACTTTATTGGTGAAACATTTTTATTAAATTTCACATGTTGTACATTCGTCCTTTGTTAAGTTATTGCAAATTGAGCAAACAAATAGTAAAGTAAAGTTTTAAATCCTTCTCATACAATATGTATGGAAATATATGTCATATGTATATGTGACAACTTTTATTGTATTTGCTTAAAGTATTTTCATATTTTGACCTTTCGACAGGACTGCTGTCATCTGGTGGCCTTAAATGTGTCCTGTGTCTTTTTTCTTGTTACACTCTACAACATAGGCTGGTGGTATACTAGATTTCCCATTGTGTTTGGATCACTTTGAAATATCGTACAGAATCTCAATAAAGTAAAGTATATATATTATGTGTCGTGTTAAAATTATACATGTCCGATAATACTTCATCTCGAAGCATGAGAATCGTTTAATTCAGAGGAGTGATCCAAACCGATTCTTAGTGAAATAATTAAACATGTAAAAACGGCGGTAAGTACCCTCCACCATGGATTGCAGGCTGTCGATTTTCATAGAAGTGCAGTAATATTACAGGAAAATATATTTTTGAAAAACAAATACAAAACAAGTAGGAAGGTTAAAGTCGGGCTTGGCCGACTATATGATATCCTACACCTAGTCATATTGATATTGACCCTGTGGTGTAGGGTATAAAAAGGTCGTTACATTTGAACCGGGTATATATACTACAAATTTCATACTTCTATCTATATTTGTAATAAAATTTGAACACAAACTTTGAATGGGAGCTATATATAAATCTGATCCGATTTGGCGACAACACCAAATATGTGGGTTTGCACAGACTCCAAAGATGAGTTATAACGTTCATAAAGCCATTCGAGGTCAAATCCTCTTCAAGGATGAGTGATATTTAAATGTCGAATGTGATTTTTAATAAGAGCTGATGTGGCACTAAACTGATCTTTATTGTCTATTCTTCGGCATTTCCCGTTAAATAATACGCGTAAGGAAGGGATTATTGTAAATTACTACCACGCACGTGTATAGATTAGTGGGGTTGTGTGAAAAGGTAGTATTATTTTATATTATATACACAGTGCAACACCATAATATACGTACACCACTACGTGATAAAAGAACAAATAAAAGAACTGTGTCTCCCAAATTTGCTCAAAGTCATTCACTTTTTTATCGGCCCCAAAGATTTGGGACCTCGGTGTCATTTTTGCAAATACAATTGCTCATTTCTCAGGCTCATATCTTGCAAAGCGTTTGGAATTTTGGGTTACTCTCTGAGGCAAAGTTGTAGTTGTAGCTGTCAGGAAGAACAAATAACTTCATCTTCAAGTTCAAAATCGCAGTAAAGTCGTTGCAACACATATGTGTTGTCGAACAAATCTTATAGACTGTAGTGTGTGTAGGTGGCGTATACTTGCTGTTTGTTAAGGATAACATCACTCATACGCACTGTAGTCGGACTGGCCATTAACAGAAACAGTCTTGCAAGATATATTTTTCCTTCCTATCAATCCTAGGAAATTCATATGTTCGGGGGAGACATTTGTGTGGGAGCTATAAATAAATCTGAACCTATGTGACCCACTTTAGCTATAGATGTTTGTAGTTGAAATATGAGCAGGTTTGCCAAATTTTAGGCAAACCTGTTCATATATGCTATTTCTAGAGCGGAAATAATCAATTCAGTGGCGAAATTTGTATTGGAGCTATATATATATATATATATATATATATATATATATATATATCTGAACCTATCTGGCCCATTTTTACCAGAGATGTTTCTAGTTGAAATATAAGTTTTTTGCCAAATTTGAAGAAAATCTGTTTAAATATGTGGTTTCTAGAGCGGAAAGAGTGAAATCATAGGGGATATTTGTATGTGAGCTATATATAAATCTGAACCGATATGGCCTATTTTTATCAGAGCTATTTCTAGTTAAAATATATGACGTTTTGCTAAATTTGATGAAAATCTGTTAAAATATGTGTTTTCTAGAGCGGAAAAAGTAAAATCGGGAGAAATATTTGTATGGGAGCTATATCTAAATCTAAACCGATTTGCTTCAAATTAAATAGCGTTCGTCCTTATTCCATAAAACTTAGTTGTGCACAGTTTCATTTTGTTCTAACCACAATTGCTCACAAGAATAGATGGACAGACGGATGGACATCGCTAAATCGACTCAAAAAGTGATTCTAAGTCGATCGGTATAATAAGCGATGGGTTTATGTCGGTTCCTTTTAGGTGTTACAAACAAATGCACAAAGACATTATACCGTCTGGTGTAGGGTATAAATATTGAAATTATAAAGATAATATTTTTATTATTTCAAACCACGCTTTTAAGGCAAGGCTACCAATACGTTTACACCATATATGTATATCGAAATAATACTTCAAGTCAATTAAAAAATAAATATTCTTATATCTTTATTTTCAAATAGCTTAAATACCATAAATATTGGTAGATAGTGGGTGCTACAGATAGTTGTATTCCATTCAATTTTTAATTCCAAAATATCAAGTACATCTCATTATCTCAAGTACATAGTGCAAAATAATCTAACTTCATGATTCAACCAATTTTTGCCGTAAAAGTAAAAAGTACGAATTTGGAAAAATCTTTTTATTTTGCGTGTCTATGTAGTCAGAGGTATGTATAAACCGAATTCTATGATTCTAGCTGTGACCAATTGGTTGGTACTATTTGTATCCCTCTATTTCCATTTTACCCTTTAAAAGTACGAATTTGGAAAAAATAATTTTATATTATGTAACTACTCAATTAGAGGAGTGTACACACCGAATTTCGTGTTTCTAGCTGTTGTCGTTTAATATGTACTATTTTTATTCCTTTTTGCCCCATTAATAAATAATCATTTCATGGTGCACGTTTTTGTTATATGTACATACTCAATATAAAGTAAGTACAGGCAGACATATTGAAAAAATATGCTTAAATGCTCTAAAATATTAGGGGTGTTTTAGTACTTGTGAGGGAAAATTGTTTCCCTTGGGGCCGATTTCGCCCAGTTTCAATCCCAACCGATCTACGACTATAAGACGCATAAGACGTAGAAAGTTTGCTAGCGTGCTTTCAACAGACGGACGGACGGACATGACTAGATCATCTTAGAATTTTATGACGATCAAGAATATATATACTTTATATGGCCTCAGTTCGATATTTCAAGGTGTTACAAACGGAATGACAAAGTAAGCACACCCCATCCTGGAGGTGGAGGGTACGGAAACGGAGGGCGGTTTTTATTTTGTGCATTTGGAAATGGTATAAAAAATATACTTTTCTTTATTTCTCTTCCAAATATTTATAGGGATGCTATTGTTCGTAATCTCCCGGTAGAACTGTACATTACAATCCATAGTGTAGGGTATATAAAATGTCACCCGACCGAACATAACGATCTCTTTACTTGTTTTTATTCTTGTTGTTTATATTCCTCAGTTAAGCTGCTGCATTCATGGAGCACTGCAAATATTTAATAAATAAACATGATGCTGTAGTTGCCGTTGAATGATTTGAAGTAGAGTGGTGTATGACAATTGGATCGAATATTTATTTATACAGGGTGGCGTGGAAAGAGCTATATGGTTTAAATGATTAAATTTAAAATTCCCCAATAACAAATTGTATTTAAAATTATATTTATATATATATATATATATATATATATATTTTTTTTTTAAATACAATATGTTATTGGGGAATTTTTTGCAATTAGTTTGAAAAATTATATCATGTAAGTGATGTCTGCTTCTCACAGACGTGCTCTTTTTTTTTAGCATATTTTCCACAACTTTTCGCAAAATTTCCGGTGTAATGGCCATGATTTCATTTCGAATGTTGGTTTTTAGTTGGAGTATGGTTCTTGGTTTGTTAACGTACACTCTTTCTTTCAAATACTGTCAGGAGCTGTTGAATCTGTTGAACGCGGAGGCCAGTTAAAATCGCTTGTGCGATAATGCGTTCGCCGAATATGTCCCTTGGTTTGAAAAATAAAATTCGATTATTTTTGTACGTTGTTCGATCGTGTAATGATTCATAATTAATTCTCCAAGTCTCCTTCACAAAATGCTGAAAAGAACAAAGAAAGAATAATAATTAAAAAAGTTATAAAGAATTCAAACCATATAGCTCATTCTGCGCCACCCTGTATGCGAGAATACAGTAAACTGGGTATGCAGAAATATGATTTGGCGACAACATCAAATATGTGGGTTTGCACAGACTCCAAAGATAAGTTATGACGTTCGTAAAGCCATTCGAGGTCAAATCCTCTTAAGAGCTGATGTGGCACTAAGCTGATCTTTATTGTATATTCCTTAGATTTTTTTTTTCGGCATTTTCCCGTAAAATAATACGCGTAAGGAAAATTATTTTGCAGATTTGTCGATTTCGACGGTTATTGTAAATTACTACCACGCACGTGTATGATTAGTGGGGTTGTGTGAAAAGGTAGTATTATTTTATATTATATTACACAGTGCAACACCTTAATACAATACAACCATATACGTACACCACTACGTGATAAAAGAACAAATAAATAAGCTGATCTTTATTGTATATTCCTTAGATTTTTTTTTTCGGCATTTTCCCGTAAAATAATACGCGTAAGGAAAATTATTTTGCAGATTTGTCGATTTCGACGGTTATTGTAAATTACTACCACGCACGTGTATGATTAGTGGGGTTGTGTGAAAAGGTAGTATTATTTTATATTATATTACACAGTGCAACACCTTAATACAATACAACCATATACGTACACCACTACGTGATAACAAATAAATGAACCGTGTCTCCCAGATTTGCCCAAAGTCATTCACTTTTTTATGGGCCCCCAAAGATTTGGGACCTCGGTGTCATTTTTGCAAATACAATTGCTCATATCTTGCAAACTGTTTGGAATTTTGGTTTACTCTCTGAGGCAAAGTTGCAGTTGTAGCTGTCAGGAAGAACAAACAACTTCATCATCAAGTTCAAAATCGTAGAAAAGTCGTTGCAACACATCTGTGTTGTCGAACAAATCTTATAGACTGTAGTGTGGCGTATACTTGCTGTTGATTAAGGATAATATCACTCATACGCACTGTAGTTGGACTGACCATTAATAGAAACAGTCCTGCAAGATATATTTTTCCTACCTAAACGGTTTTAAGAATCATTCCTAGGAAGTTATTATGTTCTAGAAAGTTGTTTAATGAGATCTTAGGTACATTTTTGTAGTTAATTGTTTCCTTGAATTTCGAACTGCTTGCTAACTATGGACCTGAACAAGGGAAAATGTTAAAAAAATCGATTTTTTTTGCGATTTTGACCTTGTAGATGATTTTTTTGATTTTATATGCTTTGTTCTTTATGACAAGAGCTACTTTGCTTCCGAGAATAAATGAAAATTAAAAACGGTTCGCACGATATGAGCCTTAGAAAATAATCACTTTTTTTGCAAAAATTACACCGAGACCGCAAATCTTTGTGGCCCATAAAAGAGTGCATGACTTTGGGCCAGTTAATATTACAGTGGTCATACTTTATCCATTTTGAGATAAGCAATGGTCCACGTTTGAGTCAATTAAAAAATATTTTTCCACCGAAGCATCTACATTTTTTCTTAGAATATTCTACCACTATATTGAAGTTTTACCAAAATGCAAACATTGTTGGTACATATGAGGAAATCACTACTTTCAGAGGATGCATAAACACCAATTTCATTCTACTCAAAATTAAAAAAAAAATAAGCCGAACTTAAGTTGGTACTATTTTTATCCCTCTGTAGCCATTGTATCCCTTGAAAGTACGAATTTGAAAATGACTTTTTATTTTTTAAGTCTACACAGTCAGAGGAATGTATACTCCGAATTTCATGCTTCTAGCTGCGGTCATTTGGTTGGCACTATTTTTATCTTATATTTTACCCTTTTTCCATTTTAACCCCAAAAAGTACGAATTTTGAAAAATGCGATTATTTCAAATTTCGACATCATATTTATCATTCTCGTGGTCAGTAATATATATGTACCAATTTTCCGCCTTCTAGCTCTCAAAAACACAATTGGCACGCCCCCTCCGCCCACAGAGCAAATTTTTAAAAATTCTATAGCCTTCCTTCCAGGCCTACATCTATCTGTACTGAAAATTTCAACAACATCGGTTCAGCCGTTTATACGTGATTGCGGAACAAACAAACAGACAGACAGACTTACACTAAGGTTTTATAATACTATAGGGATTAGGACATCCTAGCTCCTTTCGTTCATGCTAGCGTGCTTTCAACAGACGGGCGGACATGGCTAGATCGTCTTAGAATTCAAGAATATATATAAAGGGTGTTTTTTATTGAGGTATAGAACTTCGAATTGAAATAAAATACAAGAAAATCGTTTTAATGTCCATCAATTTGGCTTTATTGGAAGGATAATTTTATGCCATTAATGTTTAAATATGATTTCGGGCATGTGGCGGCCGCGGCTGGCTTGAATATAGCCAATTCTACAGGTCCAATTTTCAACCACTTTTTCGAGCATATGGGGCCGTATGTTGGCAATAACGCCACGAATGTTGGCTTCCAAGTCCCCTAATTGCCTAAGCGGCAATTGTTTCTTCGGTGCTCACTGTTCGATGTCTCTGCTGATGCGTATTATCACATAGAGTAAACGTAGTGCGAAAACGATCCATGGTTAACCGAATTATGCTCTGATGGACGATTATGTCGACCATAAAATGGACGGAGCTTGCGGTGAACTTCGCGAACTGAACCATTACTTTCGAAATAAATTTGCACGATTTGCAAGCGTTGTTCTTTTGTCAACCTGTTCATGATGAAATGGCAAACCAAACTAAATATTAATCACTTGACAGCTGACAAAATGGTCGCCAGTTAAAAAAGTGATGCCAACTTAAAGTCATATACCCCAATAAAAAACACCCTTTACTTTATAGGTCTCAGGTCGATATTTCAAGGTGTTACAAACGGAGTGGCAAAGTTTGTATACCCTCATCCTGGAGGTGGAGGGTATAATAAACAATTGAAAATGGTTATATCTTTAAAGGAAATTTTTTTATTTGAATTCGAAATAGTAGTGAGTAGTTCTAGTCTCATTACAAAATTTTACTTTATGTATTTAATATTATTGAGGCCGGAATTAATTTGTTCGGTTTACTTCCATATTTCGATGCAAAAACGACAACACATACATACATAATAGGTTTGCAACATAATATCGTAGCTTAATACATATGTATGTATGTGTATTAAATATTTTCCTGGGAGCATATCAAATTGAGGACAATAATAAACGGGGAAGGGTATGGCGATATCTTGATTTCAATTTCAGTCAGTTTCCCCATTTCTCACCCTCTGCATGAGTGTGTGTGTCTGTGTGGGGGAAGAAAAATGAAATGACTTTTGTGAATGAAGACATCACCTTTATAAACTCATATTTCTTGTAATCTCCAAAGCATAAAATAATACAATATATAAATTTTCACTCATAATTTACCGCTACCACACACATGCACGGGATACTCTCGCACCCAAATCCACGAGACACACACGCACGCACTCATAGCAGAGTGAGGTTCCTTGACACACTCGCACTCACACATGCATGCATGAATGCTAGCCGAGAGTTTAAGTAAGGTGTTTGCGTGTGTGTGTATGTGTTATGCGTGTGCGTATGGTGTGTGATGTGTGGTGAAATGGCGTTAAATAAAAGTTGAGTCTCATTTTTCATGGCATACCGTACATGTGGCACCAATTATGTCGACATTTATGAGTCGTGTTGGATCAAGTGCTCGTTTATCACTGTCATTGTTTCGAACAGCCAAAAGAGCATCGCATTGGAGAGAAGAGTAGCAGCAGCAGCACCAACAGCATCAGCAGAGGAGGGACACACAGACCAGCAAACAAACAAAAAGCAATAACGCAGCGCCGGTTTTGATTGCTGCGCGCGGCTTGGGAGACCGATATGAACTATAAAGGACCAAACAGGACCAGCACCACCATCGACGCCATCATCGGTAGCAGCATAAAAAAGAGCGACAAACTATTTGTTTTGTATGTCGTGGGTAGCGGTAGTAAAATAAACGATTGTACACGCACAGTGGGGGATTTCTGGGGATATTTGTTATTAAAATATAGAATTAGAAGTTGCGTGCATAATTGTTGGAAATGATCATATTGGGACCAGAGGGAATAATGTTTCCCAAGAAGGACTAAAGAAATTCCCACTATTTATTTTAATTTTGTCGAAATTTTTACTCAATTTTTCAAAATCCACATTTTTAAGTGTTAAAATATGGAGAAATATATAGGGATAACTCTTGAAATTTCGAGTTTATATCCCTCTAATTACGTAGACACGTAAAATAAAGATATCTTTATAAATACAAACTTTGAAGGAATAAAATAGGAAAAGGATAACGTGTAGAGTTTAGTATATAGACCGACTTACATATACTCTCACTCACAGAGAACAAAATTTTACTTAGCGCTGGACTATTTGTGAAATAAATGTAAAAACTTGATCAAATATGAAGTTATAGTAGAAGTTATAAATTATTTAATTTTACTTATGATTGAGACAAAATTGTGGGAGGTACTAGCAGGGGCATGGCAAATTGCCTCTGATTTAGACGACCCGTATGGAAGTTATAAACAAATTATTTTAAACAAAACTTATGCCACTTTGTGTGGGAGGTACCAAAAGGCGTGTGGCAATATCGCCCATAGTCCAGGTGAATGTAAAAATATTACCGAATGTCAAATTTCAGACCAAAAGGAACGTGGTAATTTTGTCCATATTCGAACTTAAACTAAATTTGAGGAAAATATTACTATGTGCAAAGTTTGAATAAGCTCATTAACATTCTTCGTATGGACATGGCTCCAACAGCTTAACAATTCGTGAAACGGATTTGTCAAAATTGTATATACCCTCCGACTCTGTAGAATGAGAGTATAATTAATTGAAAATATTCCCGTTGTTGAAATTAATTGAACACACTAAATACATTTTTTGCTTTGCAATATAATAACACTGTGTGTAATTTTTTAAGTCATGGAAATATAACCGTATACGGACACCACTACGTGATAAAAGACCAAAAAAGGACCGTGTTTCCTAGTTTTGCACAAAGTCATGCACTTTTTTAAGGGCCCCGAAAGATTTGGGGTCTCGGTGTCATTTTTGCAAAAAAAAAGTGACCAATTTCTCAGGCTAACATCTTGCTGTAGCTCTTGTCATAAAGATCGAAAATTGTGAACCAAAAATTATTAAACCAAAAAAACGTAATCTTCAAGGTCAAAATCGCAAATGTCTTCGAAAAACTCATATAGGCTGTAGTGTGTGTAAGGTTGCGTATACGTGTTGTTGATTAAGGATAATATCACTTATACGCAATGTAGTCGGACTGACCATTAAGAGAAACAACCCTGCAAGATATATTTTTCCAACCTAAACGGTGTTAAGAATTATTCCTAGGTAGTTCATACCAACTTTGAAGGTATAGAGTGGGAAATAAGGATTTAAATGAAATTTTGCAGATCATGTTATATTTCAATAAAGAATACCTACTTTGAAATTGATCTATAAAGGCCCACTTTTAAATGTAGCGTTTTTACAAATTGGCCCATTTTTATTATATCTACTTTGAAATTGACTTACAAAGGCCCACTTTTAAATGTAGCGTCCTTACAAATGGGCCCCCATTTTTATTATTACCTCTCTAGAAACCACATTTTACATCGGAAGTTTTTCAAATTTTGCAGATTATATTATACTTCAACGAAGAATACATACTATAAAAGTCAAATATATGGGTCCACATTTTTGTATAACCTCCATACAAATGAGGCCCCACTCTACTCCTTACATCTCTAGAATCCACATCGGGCATTGGATCTCGAAATAATGTTTCATATCATGATATTTCAACTAAGACTAGCTCAATGAAATTTTGCAGATCATGTTATATTTCAATAAAGAATACCTACTTTGAAAGTGATCTATAAGGAAACACTTTTTATGTTGCTTCTTACAAATGACACCACCCCCAGCCCCCCCCCCCTTAAGGACGCAAATTTTACATCGGATTTTTTTTCAAATTTCGCAGATTATATTATTTTTCAACTAAGAATACATACTTAGAAAGTCAAATATGTGTCCATACTTTGGAATAACCCAAATGGACCCCATTCTACACCTCCACAAGTAAGGAAAGGCTAAAGTCGGGCGGGGCCGACTATATAATACCCTACACCACTCCCTGCGTATGTACCTCGCTTTGATTACACAGTGCAACACGAAAAAAAATAACCATATACGGACACCGCTACATGATAAAAGACCAAAAAAAAAAGACCCGTGTTTTTTTTTTCCCCCAAAGTCATGCACTTTTTTTTTTATGGGCCCCCAGAGATTTGAGGCCTCGGTGTAATTTTTGGAAAAAAGTGATCATATTCTCAGGCTCATATCTTGCAAACCGTTCGGAATTTTGATTTACTCTCTGAGGCAAAGTTCTAGCTCTTGTCATAAAGAACAAAAATTGTGAACATATATAATCAAAAATCTTCAATCTTCAAGGTCAAAATCGCAAAAAACTTAAAAAATTCGATTTTTTTAACCTTTTTTCCCCTGTTCAGGTATATACGTAGCAAACCGTTGAAAATTCAGGGAAACAATTAACTACAAAAATGTACCTAAGATCTCAATAAACAACTTTCTAGAACATATGAACTTCCTAGGAATTATTCTTAACACCGTTTAGGTAGCGCTTATGTAGCCGCAAAATTGAAAAATTTCCCAAAAATTTTTTAATTTCATTTGTTTTTTCTTTACTTCAACATTGACATACTATGCTATCTAATACAAAAATAATAAAAAAATATTCGTATTATGTTTATAATGTTGATGGCCCTGGACTTGCATATCGCACTCTCTTAAGTTGTGGATCCAAATCGTCCGAATCTGACTCTGATTCAGAACTTATGGTGTGCAGAGGCACGTTGCTTCCAGACTGCCCTCCACCATCAGTTTTTTCTTCTTCATATACTTCATTAACATCATACAGGGTGATCTTGTGACTCCACCAACATACCTGAAATGAATTAGAAAAGAAATCAAATGGTATATGGTTAATAATATGGTAATTGATCCAATTATCCGACAGACAAATACAAATTATACAGTAGTAATAGGATGAATCGGACCGACATTTCAAAAGGGGGCCTATAACTACATTTTGGGCCTGGTCCAAAACATGGGCCTATATATTTCTCATTCACGGTAGGTATTCCTGGTTGAAAAGTACCATGATCTGCAAAGTTTGATGAAGATCCGACGTAAGATGTAGTTTCTAGAGCTGTAATAGATCAGAATGGGACCCCTTTTGTGTTATACCAAAGTATGGACATATGGGCATTTCCCAAACAAAGTATGGACATATTTGTGTTATACCAACCCATTTGTGTTATACCAACCCCATTTGTGTTATACCAAAGTATGGACATATGGGCATTTCCCAAACAAGTAAGGAAATGCTAAAGACGGACGGACTTTCTATCTCATTACAATTCAATTTGGTAAAAAAGTGAAAACGGGAAGGATTTTTGCATCCTGTAAATGTATGTGTTTGACAAAAAATGTTAAATCGGAAAGGACATTTGTATAGGGGTATATTGAAATCTGGAACGATGTGACCCGCCTTCACCATGTATGTTTATTGGTGAAATATAATATGTAAAGTTTGGCCAAAATCGGTTAAACATTCGGGAGCAACATTTGTATGAGGGCGATATCTAAATGTCGGTCCGATTCATCCTCTTACTACTGTATAATTTGTATTTGTCTGCCGTAAAATTGGATCAATTATTTACCAACGACATTCGGTATTGAATTTGGAGGAAATCGGTCCAGATTCAGACATAGCTTTTATACAAATATCCCCCAATTTACCCTATTACTGCTCTAGAATACACATTTTTTTCATTGGATCTTGATACAATTTTCAGGATCATGTTATATTCGGACAAGAAATAGCTAACATGAAAGTGGGTTTCGATATAGCCCCCATACAAATGGTCCCCATTTTACTCTATTACCGCTCTATAACCTTCACCTCACATCGGGTCTTGATCAAATGTTGCAGATCATGATATATTTCAACTAGGAATACATACAATGAATCAGAACTATATATACCCATATTTTTGACACAGGCCCCAAATTTTGTGATAGACCTGCCGCCAATTTTCAATAAAACCTTCCCAGCAAAAAAATCTTCCCATACTAAAAATTCGTTCCCATTTACTTGCGAAATTGCTATTCGTAAAATATTACGGGATATTAACATATTATAGATTTTGTTTTTGAAAATTTTTATTGAACTTCCTCAAAAGCGGGTGAAATGCACATTTGGATTTTGAGATGCGATTAAAATGTGATTCCAACGGAACTTCCACTTTTTTTGCTGGGTTCATATTACCATGGACCATATAAGTGGACCATTACGTAAATATATTGTCACCCCTCATATACACCTTCCGATTTATTGATAACACTCTGGATTCACTTATTACAGCCAATATTGATGAAAATAATTGTTTTATTTTTCACTAGGCGCAGCTACAATGAGATGGCATGACACCGATTTAGTTTGTACATGGGCCCATCATATGAATGAGTAACATAATGTAAATTATTTTTTAACGAACAAGTTGCATTCAGCTGGCATAATAAAAATTATTTATCACCAATTGGTAGCAATATGACAATGGACTTGTCCTCCACCTTGTGTCCCCAATTTTACGTCAAATTTGACACAGGATCCCACAGGGGTTAAGGTTTTTGTTAGTTTTTATACCCTCCACCTCCAGGATGGGGGTATATTCACTTTGTCATTCCGTTTGTAACACCTTGAAATATTCATCGGAGACCCCATAAAGTATATATATTCTGGGTGGTGGTAAAATTCTAAGACGATATAGCCATGTCCGTTCGTCTGTCTGTTGAAAGCACGATAGCGGCAGAACTAAATAAGATAGGAGGTTCAAATTTTTCCTAAATGTGTCTTATGTTTGTAGATCGGTTGGGATTGAAAGTGGACAAAATCGGCCCAGAGGGAAAAATTTTTCCCTCACAAGGACTGAAAATACCCATAATAGTTCGAGTATTTCAGACTGTTTTTTGAACATATTAGCTTGTATTTAGTTGATATTTGCAATGCGCTTTCCCTCTTTAGCATAAAAGGGCACCATAGTGTGATTTTTATTTGTAGGGGGCGAAATGGGAAAAAAGGGATAAAAATTGTACCTATCAAACGACAACAGATAGAAACCCAAAATTTGGCGTGTACATACCTCTAATAGAGTAGATACATAATATAAAAGTATTTTTTTTTTCTAAATTCGTACTTTTAAGGGGTTAAATGGGGATAGAGTGATAAAAATAGTACCAACCTAACGGCTGCAACTAGAATATAGAAATTCGATATATACATTCCTCTGATTGCGTAGACACGTAAAATAAAAGTACTTTCCAAAATTCGTACTTTTTGGGGTTCAAATGGTAAAAGGGGATAAAAATAGTACCTACCAAATGACGCAGCCAGAATCATGAAATTCGGAGTATACATTCCTCTGACTGTGTAAACATGGCTACAGGGGATAAAAATAGTACCAACTAAACGAATACAGCTAGAATGATGAAATTCAGTGTGTACATTAGGGCGTACCTCAAAAAAAAAGTTCGCCGTACACCTTCGAATATGAAGTATTATTGAAAGGTAGTTTCAAAAAAAAAATTTTTATTTTTTTATGCCGAACGTAGGGGTCGCGCTTTTACATTTTTCTATATAACTTGTATTTATAAACGGATTTTAAAGTGTGATACATCGATGTTTTTGTCTCGACGAGGCCGATTTTTTTTGTCTTTGAAGTCATTGAGCTCAAGCACCCCCTTCTGGTACTTACCCATCATTTCTCAGTTGCTACTACCCTAATGTACCACTCTAATAATCGAAAATTAAAGCTCGCATAAAATCATGAATCATGTTTGAGCTCAACGACTTCAAAGACAAAAAAATCGGACAAAAACATCGATGTATCACACTTTAAAATCCGTTTATAAATGCAGAAGTTATATAGAAAAATGTAAAAGCGCGACCCCTACGTTCGGCATAAAAAAATAAAAAAAATTTTTTTGAAACTACCTTTCAATAATACTTCATATTCGAAGGTGTACGGCGAACTTTTTTTTTTTTTACTTGTAACCTGGTACGCTCTAGTGTACATCCCTCTAATTGTGTAGATACGTAAAATAAAGAGAGTTTTAGATAGTTGTAATCTTGAGGGGGCAAAATTTGAAAAAGGGGATACAAATGGTACCAACAAAAAGGCCGCTGATAGAATCATCGAATTCGGTGTATACATTCCTCTGACTGCATAGCCACGTAAAATATTTTCTTTCCAAATTCGTACTTTATTTTGTTGCTTTTACGACAAAAAATTGTAGAATCATGAAGTTGCTGCGTACGTGAGAGATAAGGTATTTTCAAAATTTATACTTTTGAAATTAAAATAGGATGGAAATACAACCAACCAAACGACTGTAGCTGAAAATACACTCTCTATCCCCCAATATTTAGGGTATTTATGATTGCTCCCTTATATTTACTTTATGAATTGAAGTATTATATCCATTATATATGGTATACAAATATTGGTAGCTTGGCTTATTAATTAAATTTCTTATTTTCATACAGTTAAAATTTGTTGCGGACATTCCTCTTGTAGCTTGGAAGCACCAAAATATAAGTTTTAGCGGGCGAAATGGGACAAAAAGGGATAAAATGTGGTACCAATGATACGACAACAGGTAGAATCATGAAATTCGGTGTGTACATCCCTCTAATTGTATAGACACGTAAAATAGAGGGATTTTTCGAAGTTCGTACTTTTAAGGGATATAATTAAAAAGAGGGATAAAAATGGGACCTACCAAACCGCTGAAGTTGAAATTATGAACTTCGATGTACACATTCTGACTATGAAGACTCGAAATTTGTACATTTGGTCGGGGAATGGGGCGAATCTGGGGATATGGGGAATGGGGATATCTTTAAAATGTATACTTTTCTTATCACTTTGTCTGTATCTGAAAATGCTTCTTTCTAATGGCGACTGGCAATCGCCTAATATTTAGGCATGTTCACTTTCACAATTTCAGCATTTTATATATATATATAGTAGTCGATTTTAAACAGTGCGCATAAATATACATTATAGTTTGAAATATTAAACAAATATAGTAATCTGCATAAAAATATCACAATTTTCGTAATATGGTACTGTAGTTCTATGTAAAGTCGACATCATTTAATCTGCTGGTAATACTGTGGAATGCACTCCGTGGTGGAGGGTATTTAAGATTCGGCCTTACTTAATGCTTAAACTTAATGCCTTCTTACTTGTTTGTTTTATTATTTGAAAAAAAAAACTGATCTCAAGCCGAACAAAAGACAAAACGCAATTTGATCCACTGTAAAAGGAAACTCAGACCACCTGGACTATAAGTATATTCTGCAAAAATGGTCTACTCAACATGCCCTTTCAGAATTATAGAGTCACTATTCTGTTACAATCAAAAAGTCTTAATTTGTTGGACTGTGTAATTAAAGAATATTAAAAATATTTAAGAAGCGGTTTTAATTTTTGCTTGTTTTATTTTTCCTTTTCGTGCCTCGATCGGACCAAAATTATGGATTTTTAGGCAAATTTTAAAAAATGAACAAAATCGAACATACTATCAAAATTTATGTGAGATCCTCTCTCGAAATCGTGTGGTTTTGATTACACTATGTGACGTTTCACGTGATCTGTCACCATAATGTGAAGGCTGCTTAAACAATCTAATTTTCATTTCTAGAGGATAACCACAGCAAATATTTTGCGAGAACCAGACGGAAATGTTTATGGGCAATTCTTTCCGAAAATGTCGACTGTATATATCGAAGGATAATGAAGGATTAATATTTCGAGGAAGAGTTTTCCACTTTTTTGCTCCAATTTCCATTATATAGATTGCCTAGAGTGTCCTCTTGCATTTGCTGCCAATATCGCGTCTCTAGAATTAGTAAAAATATACAATATGGTCTTGAATAATATCCTTAAACGCGAACTCGATCACAAAATTTAAATTTGAGAAGACAGGTTTGCTATGCTTGCTTTCTACTTTCGGGATATCATAAATATTTTCATGGCTCAAAATTACTGTCGTCTCTGAATTGTTTCCATATTTTTGTTCAAAACTCTCCCCACTGTGGGCTGTGGTAACAGCGAGGATGTAGAACGTCAATTTGTTCCAGAAGAAATGTATATCTGATGACTTTTGTTTGTATTCTCCGAGCTCGTCTACGTCTCACTTTTTTCCATCGCCTCTGCGTCCGTCCCGTTCATGCGTTCGCATGCCTGTAACTCTCTGTGGAATAATTTGTCCAGATTCTGTTTGGCCGTTTCGGTTGGTATTCGCATAACGGAGGAGGAATGTGCAATATGACTAATTTATAAATGTAATTAATAATATATGTATGTATGTATGTACATATATAGTCGGACGTATGGACGGCCACAATTTACTGGGAGGTGTGTATGGTTGCCTTTACAGTCACAACAAGTGGACATCCATTCCGGGAAGTGTTTGTATTTTTTTCCCGGATTAAATAAAAAACTCTACTTCAATTAAAGTGTTCGTTGTAATTTTTTTATGAACCTTTTCAGGATGTATTTGTAATGCCAATATCCTTATCTTTGTTTGTAACATTTAAAGAGAGGGCGAGAGAGGGAGAAGCAGAGACGTAGCTGATTAAAAGTAGGAAAAGTAATAATAGAGGAAATAAACCTCAACTCAGGATATCATTTGATGGATTTCGACAAAATTTTCCACATATCCACTTTGTATTGACTCAATTTAAAGCTCAGTGTGCATAGCCAGCCTAGCGACTGTACCTCCAGTAATTTCCACCGAACCGTGTGTCCTCTGAAAACATAAAAGTCCTTAAAGCTGAAGCTGAAAAAATTGGACACAAACAACTGTGGCTTACACAAATGTAATCACAGGCGAGTGAGCGAGGTCTAAAGACTTCAAAGTCCAGTTGTACCAACCGACACACATGCATTTCAACTTTTCAAGTGTGTCCTTTCTGATTGCATTTTCATACAGTAATGCAGTTCACACATACACATACATATGTGTGCAGTATATGTGTATGTGTACATTGGAGTACTCACCCACGTTCACGTTCATGTTCATGTTCTTTGCATATGCTATGATTTTATCTTTTGATACTCGTATAGCAAACATACAGAAAAGCGCAACTACATATACATGTGCAACAAAAAAGAGCGCTTTTTTGTCACCGTTCACACAAGAACATACAAAGGAAACCGATTTTTTGCGTTACTTGCCCAGAAAGAGGCAAAAGATGAAGCAGGCGGCAAAAGCTGGCTACTCACTCGAACGTAAGAACTTCAATGGGCACTGAGTAAGTCAGACCACCATCACACGTTTGCGACGTTCTTCATTGACAGTAAAGTTTGCCAGTGGAATTATATTTCACGGAAAACTAAATAGGAGGCGTGTGTGAGAAGTTCGGTTGTATGGAGGCGGTTGCTCAAGGCTGGATAACATCTTTAACGGGTTAATAGAGCAGTCAAATCGTGAGCGACATTTGTATGGGAGCTACAGCAAACTTATATTGGGAGTGGACAATAGAGTGAGTTTTTTACACTCTTTCAAAGATTACAATCGGCTCTAACAATATCGAGTGGAAAAGGAAAATCCTACAGAAATGTCTTGGCGTTAAAAAATTTTCGACGGAAATTGATTCGAAGTTGCGAAAATCAAATCAAAATTTAAATGTATAAAAAATTTTATTAATTTTTCTTTTCGAAACTCTGGTACTGATTTTATATTTCAAACTAGTAATGTTAAAATAGTGCAACTTTATAGGCTCAACACTTACACTTACGGTGTATACGCTCCTCTTATCACGAGACGCGCATTATAAAGGGATGTTTTAAAAATTATAATTTTAAAAGATAAACGAGACTTAAACTGGATCATTTTAGGAACAAAACTAAATTGAAATAGTGAACAAAATACTACAAATTAATAATCTTATATGTATAGAGACGGAATGATGCGAATAGTATTAAAATGTTCATATTTTAAAAATTTTAATTTTATTTTTTTTTTAAATTTATTAAAATTTCCAAATTTTTTTAGCCTTTCAAATATATAACAAGGAAACAATCAACCACAAACAAGTTCCTAAGATCTCGATAAACAACTTTCTAGAACATATGAACTTCCTAGGAACACAGTTTGGGTAGGAAGGTAGTGAACAATTTCCCGATTTTTATACCCTAAACCACTTCGTTAGTTAGTTTCGCGCCAAATGTTTGTAACACCAAGAAATAATCGAGCTAGACCCACCTTTAAGTATACCGATCGGCTTAGAATCGCCAGCTGAGTCTGTTCGTCCGTCCGTCCATCTAAGCTTGTTCGCTCTCTACAGGTCGCAATTGTGTCCGATTGTCATGAAACTTGGCAGAAGTTATTTTTTCTGGTCAAGGACCATCGGCATTGAATTTGGAGGAAATCGGTTCAGATTTAGATATAGCCCCCATACAAATGTCGCTCCCGATTTGACTTTTTCCGCCCTATAAAAAATATATAGTACCCGATTTTCTTCAAATTTTGCATAACACCTCAAACTAGCAATACCTGTGGCGAAAACGGGTTAGATCGGTTCAGATTTAGATATAGATCCCATACAAATGTCGCTCCCTATTTCACTTTTTCCGCTTTAGAAACCACATATTGTACGACTTTCTTTAAAATTGACACAACGTTTTATAATCGAACTAGAAACACCTATGCTGAAAGTGGGTAAGAACGGTTAAGATTTAGATGTCAAATGTCACACCCGATTTGACTTTTTCCGCTCTAAAATCAACATGTTGTACCCGTTTTTCTTTAAAATTGGCACAACATCTTATAATCTAACTTAAAACACCTATGCTGAAAGTGGGTAAGATCGGTTCAGATTTAGATATAGCCCTCATACAAATGTTGCTCCCGAATGTTAAACCGATTATGGCCAAACTTTACATATTATATTTCGTCAATAAACATACATGGTGAAAGCGGGTCACATCGTTCCAGGTTTCAATATATCCCCATAAAATGTCCTTTCCGATTTAGCATTTTTTGTCAAACACATACATTTACAGGATGCAAAAATCCTTCCCGATTTCACCGAATGGAATTGTAATAAGATAGAAAGTCCTTCCGTCTTTAGCAGATCATGCTATTTTTCAACTAGGAATATCTATCGTGAATGAGAAATATATAGGCCCATGTTTTGGACCAGACCCACAATGTTGTTATAGGTTCCCTTTTGAAATGTCGGTCTGATTCATCCTATTATTACTGTATAATTTGTATTTGTCTGTCGGATAATTGGATCAATTTATTAACCATATTCTTTAAATATGACTAAAGATGAATTTATTGTAACTGTATAATTTATATGAACTACATAAAATTGCTCCCATAAAATACCTGGGTTTAGTAATCAAAGCGAGGCACATACGCAGGGAGTGGTGTAGGGTATTATATAGTCGGCCGCCCGACTTTAGCCTTTCCTTACTTGTTTTAATTTCATTTGTTTTTTCTTTACTTCAAATAATAAAAAGACACGTCTCTTTTTTTTGGTCTTTTATCTCGTAGTCGTGTCCGTATATGATTATATTCCCATGACTTAAAAAATTACACATACACTTTGTTTGCAATACGTATACCTAATTAAAATAATATGTAATAATAGTAAGTATACGCCCACGTATTTATAAGTCAAGTGCAAACTCTCATCCAAATCTCAAAATCTTGCCCCAATGTCAATCATATGAAAAAACATACCAACACACCTAACAGCGGGGTACGTATGTATACGTTATTATGACATAAGAGATAGCAGAGTATCTCAATGTTGAAGTAAAGAAAAAACAAAAGAAATTAAAAAAATTTCAGAAAATTTTTCACTTTTGCGGCTACGTAATGGTGTTAAGAATCATTCCTAGAAAGATCACATGTCCCAGAAAGTTGTTTATTGAGATTTTAGGTACAGTTTTGTTGTTGTTTGTTTTCTTGAATTTTGCACGATTTGCTACCTATGGACCTTAACAGGGGAAAAAGATTAAAAAATTATGTTTTTTCTGCGATTTTGACCCTGAAGATGAAGTTTTTATATGTTTTCCAAAAGTGACACCGAGGCCCCAAATCTTTTGGTGCCCATAAAAAGTCTTGGCAAAACTGGAAGACACAGTAGAAGATCTTAAAAGTAAAAACGGTGTTAAGTATGATCGGCCCGAACTTTGGTGGAGGGTATACCACGGATTGCATTCCACAGAGGTTGTCGGTTTTCCGAGAAATGCAGAAAGATTGCAGAAAAATGTTTAATTTTTTAATATAACCAAACCAAAATAAATGAAAATATTAAAAAATATAAATAAATATAAAATTTAAAATATTTTAATCCACGCCAGGCTATAAATGTTTATAAAAGGTGATTTTTTAAAAGCTATAGGAAAGTTTTTCAAAAAAAAAAACACATAAAATTAAGAAAAATGCATGAAATCTTTATTTGAATCGATAAATGTCGATTAATGTTTGAAGATTATTTCATGCAAATGTTGACCTTGACTGCGCCTCAAATGATCCATCCGCTTAGTCCAATTTTTGGCATACTCTTTCCAACATTTTGGTCGGTATCTCACGAATAAATGCTTCAATGTTGTCTTCCACTGCATCAATTGAAGCGGGCTTGTCTGTATAGACAGGAGCTTTAACATAGCCCCACAAAAAATAGTCTAAAGGCGTTAAATCGCACGATCTAGGCGGCCAATTGACCGGTCCCGAACGTGAAATAAAATGTTCACCAAACTCGCCTCTCAATAAGTCCATTGTTGCTTGTGCTTTGTGGCATGTGGCACCGTCTTGTTGAAACCACATGTCATGCAAGTCAAGCTCTTGCATTTTAGGCAAAAAAAGTTGGATATCATCTCACGGTACGCTCACCATTCACAGTTACGTTACGATTCGCATCATCTTTGAAGAATTACGGTCCAATGATGCCATTAGCCCATAAATCGCACCAAACTGTGACTTTTTCTGGATGCATTGGTAGCTCTTGCAATGCTTCTGGCTGATATTCACTCCAAAATCGACAATTCTGCCTTTTTACATACCCATTGAGCCAAAAATGAGCTTCGTCGCTGAACTTTCTTAACAGAGCACGCATTTTGATAAAAAAAGTAGGAATTTTAAAAATCTCTTTATTTTACGTGTCTACGCAATTAGAGGGATGTACAAACAGAATTTCGTTATTCTAGGTGCAGACGTTTGGTTGGTACCATTTTCATGCCTCCCGTGTTCGTATTTTATCCTTGAAAGATCGAAATTTAGAAAAATGTAGCCGTTTGCTTGGTACTATTTGTATCCATCTACGTCCATTACCTCTAAAAAGAATGAATACGGGAAAAATCCTTTTGAAAAATCATTCTATTCTATGCGTCTATGCAATCGCAGCAATTTACCATTTTGTTGGTACTATTTTTATCGCTTTTTCACATTTTCATTATATTATGTATCTAGTTAATTAGAGGAATGTACATACCGAATATCGTGTTTCTAGCTGTTATAATTTGATGGGGACCATTTGTATGCCTGTTTGCCTCTAAAAAAAAACATGCTGAAATACTCTAAATATTAGGGGTATATTCAGTCCTTGTGAGGGAAAATTTGTTCCCTTTGGGAGATTTCGACCACTTGCAATCACAACTGATCTACGACTATAAGACGCACTTATGGAAATTTTTGACGACAGACGGACGAACGATTTATAATTCTTAAATGATTCAGACGTCTTAGAATTTTATGACGATCAGGAATATAAAGGGTGGTTAAATTTTAAGGGGATGTTGATTTCGATAAAACACAATTTTTTTAGGAAATTTCTTTTTATTATGATAATAGTGGTTCAATTATTTATGGAACAAAATATTGGCCAAATGGCCGCCGCGACCTCCGCGGCACTCCTCCATGCGATGGTCCAAATTTTCGATGACGCTGAGGCATAATTGAGGTTCTATGCCGTTAATGTGCCGAATTATCTCATCATTTAGCTCTTGAATTGTTGTTGGTTTATCGATGTACACCTTTTCTTTTAAATAACCCCAAAGAAAGAAGTCCAACGGTGTCAAATCACATGATCTTGGCGAACAATTGACATCACCACCACGTGAGATAACACGGCCATGGAATTTGTCGCGCGAAAGAGCCATTGTTTCGTTAGCTGTGTGGCAAGTGGCACTGTCCTGTTTAAACCACATATCGTCCACATCCATCCGTCCACAAAAGTTCGTTATCATCTCACGATAGCGAAGACCATTCACTGCAATTGCCTGACCGGCCCCAGTTTGAAAAAATAAGGCCCGATGATGCCGCCAGCCCATAAACCGCACCAAACAGTCACTCTTTGTGGGTGCATTGGTTTAACGACAATCACTCGTGGATTATCATTCGCCCAAATGCGGCAATTTTGCTTATTGACGAATCCACTGAGGTGAAAATGTGTCACATCACTGAAAATGATTTTCTTCGGTAATTTATCATCCATTGTTACCATTTCATGCCCATTTTCATAATAAGCCTGAATCTGGTTTAAATTGAGTTAGTCTGAAATTAAGAAATGTCGAATGAAATGCAGAAAAAACTTGACGTTTAGGTGTGGTTCACATTCAACGTCGGCCCTTACAATTTAACCACCCTTTATATACTTTGTAGGGTCTCAGGTCGATATTTTAAGGTGATGACAAACTTAGCATACCCCCCACCTTGAGGTGGAGGGCATAAAATACGAAATAGTAAGCAAAATACTATAAATTAAACAATATTTTTAGAGAAACTGATAGATACGAAGTAGCAGGCTTTTTTCAAAAATGTATCGTTTTTATTGATCTATGACTATTTTTTTGTTCAATGGTTTAATGTGTTTCGTTTATTTAAAGTTTTATTGAAAGCATTTTTAGGTTTTATTACTTACTTAGTATTGTTTTACAGCATTTCCATACCGCCCGATGGGCCTTGCGTTTTATTTGTGTCATCCGTAAATATACTTTGACAGTGTTAAACAAAAAAAAACCGAATTGTGCTTTCAGTTACGAAAGTATGGAAAAAACCAAACGAAAAGTTTATCAACAATTTCAAAGGATCCGGTGAAGACACAAAAAATCCGAAAAACAAGGGACACCAACAAAAGGACCAGGACTGAGAGTAACAAACAAGAAAAATAGTTGAACTGTAACTCATTTTACATTACTCAAAATTTCGCCACTTGTTTGTTGGCGTTTGTGTGTCTGTGCATGGATGCGTGTGTGTGCCAAAAAGGCCCATATACACTAGAGTGGGTCGGGAAACAAATTCTATGAAATCATTGCTTTAAGTAGTAGATGGTAAGAGTTTATGAGCCAAAAAGATTCGGATGTCGGATGTTGGCCCCTTCAGCGAGTATGAAATAAAATCATGCATATTTGAATGAAAAAATGTCTCCATATTCAGTGAGACTATCGGTGACTATAAAAAACTCAATGTAAATCGATCTAGTGTAAATATTCGGTTAAATATATATTTTCAAGAGCTACAAAAATGTTTAAATGTTTAGTTAAATTTTAAGGCGTTTAGCTAAGACAACATTGGACCCACATTAAACAATCTACTAAGTGTTGATGTATATGTGTGTGTGTATGAGTGTGGCTATGTAATTTGTAGTGTGCAAGTGTTTCTAGATTTTCACAAACAAAAGTGGAAACCAAACAAAAATTGTTGAGGCAAATTTTATTAGTTGTAAATTTGTTACAGAAAAGAAAACTTTTTTTGACAAATTAGTTAAAGTAACATCATCTCCTGGGGAGTTTTATGGTAACACGAATTCAATCAACAACTTTCCTCATTTTTCTGGAATATGTTAAGAGTGTTGGCGTTGATGATGTGGGTGTGTTGAATTTGTCACACATGTGGTGTTAATTGGACAAATTATTTTACTATTTGAACTTCGGGTGTATGTTGAACTACTCGTACAAATAACATACGATCAATTTAAAATGTGGATAAATCCTGATTTTCGGGAAAGGATATACCCTTTGTGAGTACAGATTCGCGTTCAGAGATGACAAATTCGACTATGCAACAAAAAATGTGTGAAGCTGTTCAACAAAACCAACATCAAAACTTATGCTGCTTGGTAATGGACAAAGTGGATCCAGAGGGAACATTTTTCCCCATCAAGGAGAGAATATCCAGATATCCCCTAATATGACTATGACTTATATATACCCTCACTCTGAGAGAACATATATGCGGAAGTTATAAGAAATTAAATTTTAGGTAGGATAATTTACCTTCCACATTTTTAAAATAGTTGCATTCCGTATACCAGTATAGAAGTTGTGAAGGGTTTAATTTTACCTAGGATACAGACAATTGTGTAAGAGGTACTTGAAGGGGCGGGACTAAAGCGTAAATATTTTTTATGTTTAAAGTGATTATAAAAACATTTTCAATTATCATATTACATATGATTAGGACTACCCGTATGGATGTTATATAGGTTTTATTGTAACTAAAGTTTATGACCCTTTGTGTATAAAAGCATTATCAAATGTGAAATCTCACAGTTTTCCGATCATCCGTAGTGAAGATATAACAGATTTAATTTTACCTAGTTTAGGGTGATTTGTGTGGGAGGTACTGGAGGGGATGTGTCAAAGCTCCCCATATTTTGCACACTTAAAGCGGTTATAAAAACATTATCAAATGCAATTATGTAGCGGAGTTCGAAGATCGGTGTAGAAGTTGCAGCGGTTTTAATGTAACATAGGAATATGGGTCATTTGTGTTGGAGGTACCAGAAGGAGCGTGGCAATTTCGCCCATCTTCGAACTTAAACTATGTTTGGGAAAAATATTAACATGTGTAAAGTTTGAATTGATTCCTTAGCTCCTTTCGAGAATTATCGTGTACACCAGTCAGACAACTTAAAAAGTCGTTAAACGGATTTGGTACAAACATACTTAGGGTCTTAAGTCACTCGTTCAATGCGTTACACTTTTTTCTGTCCCAAATGATATATACCCTCCTACTCTGTATAGTGGGGGTCTAAAAATGAGTGCAAAATCTCTTAAAATTTGTTAGAAACAGTTCGACAAATAAAAAAAAAAGAAATTACGTTTTTTCAATTTTCGCATTATGAACAAATATGTTAAAAAAAACATAAAAATTAAAATTTTGACTTTCTTCAAAATCGAAAAATACGAAAAGTAGTCAACTTTGAACCGATTTCTAAAATATATCCAATATCCCGATTTTTAATGTTATTACCTCAAAATAATCCTTGGGTCCTTGTCAAATTTGTTATTTTACAGAACTAAAAAAATGTCTAGTTAAAAATATCTAGTTATTGAATTTTGGCCGATTGATTTTGATTATTAACCACTGTGCAACGGTAGCATTGCGTTACCGCGCCATGCTCAACGAATTTTTGTTTAAAAAAATTAAAGAGAATGATATGGACGACATTTGGTTTCAACGAGACGCAGCCACATTCCACACAGCCAACGCAACCATCGATATTTTACACACTGTTTTTGTAAATCGAATAATCCGCCTAAATTGTGATGTCAATTTGAGCCCTTCGAATTATTTTCTGTGGGGAGCCATTAAGGACAAATGTTACGCAAACCATTCAGAGACAATTGAAGCTTTGAAATATAAAATCGAAGTTGCCATTTAAAAGATTCGATTTCAGATTTAAACATTCGAAAATGTATTGAAAAATTTGGTTGATCTGATGAGGTACTGGCGAGCCAGTCGTGGTAGTCATATGAATGATATTGTGTTCCATTACTAAATGACAAAGTTCACCCTTTCCAATAAAACCAGATATTTGAAAAAAAAAAATAGTCTGCACTTTTTATAACCGATTCTAATTTAAAATTTTAAGTGATCAACCCTTTAGATTCACTCATAAAGTCCTGAAATTTTGTAATGTGTGTGGCTATGCAAAAAGGTGGTACAAAATAAAAATTACAAAAACCCATTAAATATATATATTAAACTAATATATTAATATACGTTCCAACTATAAAAAAAAAACACTATTGCCACGCCCACTCCGCCCACAAAACGAAATTCCAAATACCAGCATCAAATTGATCTTTCTCGTGGTCAGTAATATATACGTTCCAATTTTCAGCCATCAACACAGCCGACCACAAAACGAAAATTATCAAAATGCGTGCTCTGTTAAGAAAGTTTATCGCGCGCTTCCATTCGGATATTCGGGCTATTGTGACTAAATTTCGCACCAAATTTACATTGTTGGACGTTAAATCACCAACACGCTTACGTAGAGTGCGAACTGAAGAAAATATGGCAGCTGTATCGGCCAGTGTTAATGATGACCATCAATTATCGATTCGTCGCCGTTCGCAGCAATTGGGCCTCAGTTACTCAAAAACGTGGAAATGCCAAAATTGGACTAAGCGGATGGACCATTTGAGGCGCAGTCAGGGTCACCATTTGCATGAAATAATCTTCAAACATTAAATTATATGGACCGTACTATCGATTCAAATAAAGATTTCATGCATTTTTCTGGACTTTATGTGTTTTATTTTTTTAAACTTTCCTATAGCTTTTAAAAAATCACCCATTATATGTACCAATTTGCAGCCTTATAAATCTCAAAAACACTTTTGCCATGCCCCCTCCAACCACAGAGAAAATTTTTAAAAATGTTATAGCCTATAGTTCCTTCCAGATCTGTATCTATGATAGTGGTCTAAGTCGAAAATCCAAAAAATTTGAGATATGCCAAATTTACTCTTTATTCTGATCTCTTTTTGACATTTTTAAAATATGTATCGTTACAATGACATTTTTCTTTTTATGCACACAAAAATTGTCCTTAGTGTTATTTTGAAAGTGGTCTAAGTCACACTATATCCTCTGACATTGATGTGTGTTGATGTAAACAAATATTTGTTTTATTTATAAAGTCCACTTTAAGTAAATCAGATAATTTGAATAACATATGACATGAAATTGTTTGAAAACTAAATAATAATATCAATATAAAGTTTCTAGGCGAACAACCTGTATAAATAATATATGTAAGTGCAAAATACGAATTACAGGGCGGCAGTAGGGTGAATCGAAGAAACATATTTATAATCGGCTATATCAAAGCATATACACAGCTTATACAATAGCTGTTAGTAGGCGAGATCTAAGAAGATCAGGAATATTTATTTCCAAGCCGAAGGAATACGTTAATTTTAGCGAGATGAGTTTTTTGGATTTGGTATTGCCTAAAGTAGTATCCTTTTATTTGTTCGATTTTTTTGTTTTGTCTGCACATATTGCTTTTTTGGACCAAATTTTCAACAACAAATTAATAAATAAGTAGTGTTCAAAGTGTTCTTCCAATATTTTTTTCTTTCCACACACAGATGACATTTGGAAAAATATATATTTTTAACATTTACATGCAACAAATTTTAATACCAACTATCAACATTTTAAGACAGTTAATTAGTACTTGGCCAATTGTTACGTTTTATGTTCTTCATTTCCGTTTCTTTGTTTTTTGGCTTATTAACTGAAAATAAGTAATTACTGTAAGTTTCTTAATTACGCGCACTGTGTTTTTCTTTTTGCCCGTGCCGCGCAACAAAAGTTATTGTCTCTGCTTTAAGTTAATGAAGTGATAACAACAACAGAAGAATATGAAAACGACGAAGAACAGGGCAAGAAATGCTTTACAGCGACGACCGATCATTAAAAATGGCATAAAGTCTGCAGCGTCATAGATAATGGTATTAAGTGAACGAATTATAAAAGTAAGAGTAGGAACGGTGATAAAACCATTCGTAGTTGTTGTGAAAAAGTCCGCGAAATGCTTAAATGGAGGAATTTGTTGTAAGCCACTTACATACAAAGATGGTCATTAACAAGTGCGTTTTGGGTACAGCAGTCATTTTTATTTTATAGAGATTTTAATATTTATATGTTTGCAGGAATTTACTTAGTGAAATTTATAATGATATCATATGTTTTGAACAATACCTGTAATTTTGTGAT
Organism: Polietes domitor; assembly: GCA_947397865.1. Classification (NCBI taxonomy): domain Eukaryota; kingdom Metazoa; phylum Arthropoda; class Insecta; order Diptera; family Muscidae; genus Polietes; species Polietes domitor. The sequence goes on along the minus strand of OX377619.1, from coordinate 18,312,390 downwards.
GAAACTAGAATATTTTTGAAGTTATCCCATGAATAAACTGAGATGTTATTTTCTGAAGGAACCACATACAAATCAACGTAGAAAAGCAAGTTCAGCAGAAAAAACTGAACGAACTTTGGGAAGCGGTGCGCTCTGCACGGTATTAAATATCGCCAGCAAGATGTCAGTCACTGCTGGTTGAAATTATACCAATAACATTGGAATATTAGGGTGTGCTAATATGGATTTTCAGCGTTTTTAAATTCTTTTTTTAACAAATTTTGTTTATCATGAAAATTCAAAATATATAAACACGTGAAGGGTGTGTTAATTAGCTGACCAACGCTGAATATAAAAATTAAATTAAAATAATTTTTTTACATTTAGAAAAAAAGAGGCTGGGTTTGATGTTGAAAAGTCGCTACGAAGCCACTTGAAATCATGATAGTGGTTATCTGCAGCCAAGTAATAAATGTCACAATGCCATTTGTAAATAAATTTGCAATCTATTAAATATAGATGCAAAATGGTCTTGAGCAAGGACAATATCCCAGTTCAAATCAATTATTGGCCAAACAAAAAAACTAAATTTAGAAAAAAATTAAAAATGTGTACCACTCCTCAGATATTCAGATACACAGCGCGACACAAAAAAATATAACCCTATACGTATCCTTATACCCGTGTCTCCCAAAGGCATGCACTTTTTGGAGATTTGGGTCCTCTGTGTAATTCTTGCAAAAATGATCATTTTCTCAAGCTCATAACACCATTTAGGTAGGAAAAATATATCTTGCAGGACTCTTTATGTTAATGGTCACTTAGACTACAGTGCGTATGAGTGATATTACCCTTAATCAATAGCACGTATACGCTACCTACACACACTACAGCCTATAAGATTTGTTCGAAAACATTTGCGATTTTCACCTTGGAGATGAAGTTTGTTTGATTTGATATGTATGATTTGTTTTATTCTTTATGACAAGAGCTACAACTTTGCCTCAGAGAGTAAATCACAATTTCAAACCGTTTGCCTGAGAGCCTGAGAAAATGATCACTTTTTGCAAAAATTACACCGAGGTCCCAAATCTTTGGGGGCTCATAAAAAATTGATGACTTTGGGCCAAACTGGGAGACTCGGATCTTTTTTGGTCTTTTATCACGTAGTGGTATCCGTATATGATTATACTAGCAGTACCCGCTGCTTCGCACGCGAAAAAGCCAATTATTTATAATTATATCCGTCTTAGTTTTTGGATAGTATTTATTTAATTTTCTTTTGGTGGATATAGACAAATCTAAAATAGTAATTTGGAAACCTCCTATTAGCTAGCACTCACACACGTTGTCTACGTTGTCAGAGAAATTTAAACACAAAATTTCACGACTATAGCTGAAATATTTTAGTTGGTACTATTATTATCCCGCTCATTGTTTATAAGTACAAACTTAGAAAAATTCGTTTAGATTTGCGCTTCTCGTTGTCAGTGGAACTTAAACACACATTTCACGGCTATAGCTCCAATACCTTAGTTGGTACTACTTTTATCCCTTGTTGCTCACCCCCTATAAGAAAATTTCAAAAAATCCAATTAGATTGCGCTTTACAAACAGTTTACACTCCAAATTTCCGACTATAGCTGCAATTCTTAAATTGGAACCCTTTTTGTCCCGCCTACCCCCTAAAAAGTACAAATTTCGAACAATTCAATTATACTGCGCTTCTACATGGTCAGAGGAATTTACATACCAAATTTCACGATTCTAGCTGTAATACTTTAGTTGGTACCATTTTTATCCCTCTCGCCCCCTAAAAATACAAATTTCGAAAAAAACTATTTTACTTCATTTCTATATTGTCAGAGGAATTTCCATACCAAATTTCGCGATTCTAGCTGTAATATTTTAGTTGGTACCATTTTTATCCCTTTTTGTCCCGCTCTCCTCTTAAAAGTACAAATTTCGAAAAATCCAATTTTACTTCGTTTCTATATGGTCAGAAGAATTTACATACCAAATTTCACGATTCTAGCTGTAATACTTTAGTTGGTACCATTTTTATCCCTTTTTGTCCCGCTCTCCCCTTAAAAGTACAAATTTCGAAAAATCCAATTTTACTTCGTTTCTATATGGTCGGAGGAATTTACATACAAAATTTCACGATTCTAGCTGTAATACTTTAGTTGGTACAATTTTTATCCCTTTTTGTCCCGCTCGCCCCTTAAAAGTACAAATTTCGAAAAATCCAATTTTACTTCGTTTCTATATGGTCAGAGGAATTTACATACCAAATTTCACGATTCTAGCTGTAATACTTTAGTTGGTACCATTTTTATCCCTTTTTTTCTCGCTCTCCCCTTAAAAGTACAAATTTCGAAAAATCCAATTTTACTTCGATTCTGTATCGTCAGAGGAATTTACATACTAAATTTCACGATTCTAGCTGTAATACTTTAGTTGGTACCATTTTTATCCCTTTTTGTCCCTCTCTTCCCTTAAAAGTACAAATTTCGAAAAATCCCTATTTGTAGCTCGTCTGCATGGTCATTGCAAGGAACTCACCGAATTTCATGTTTATAGCTACTGCCGTTTATTCAGGACGAAGGTTCGATGTTTATCCCTTTTTGGGCCATTTTATCCCCTAAAAGTACGAATTTCGTAAAACCCTTTCTTAGTCGACGTCTACGTCATATTTGGGAACTACCCTGAAAATTTCATGACCCTGGTTTCAGCCGTTTGGTCTGGGGGCTGGTCAATGATAAGTCAGTCAGTCAGTAACGCAACTCTTTTATATATATAGATTGCTGAATAGCCCTTGACTATATCAAAGCAATTCTTCAGAAAAGCAAATTACAAATATCTAAATTCTATAAACTTTTGGATTCACAATGGAATGTATACACCCAATTTTACGATTGTAGCTACAGCTGATTGCTTGGTACCAGTTTTATCTATTTTATCCCTAAGAGAAGGATTTGGGAGATAGATTTTTTTTATAAATAGATTTTATGATTCTAGCTGCAGCCGTTTGGTTGAGCCGTTTTGTTCTGTTTTCCCTAAAAGTACAAATTTGCAAAAAATGTACGCGCAGAACATTATTATCGCACTTTACGACAATTTTTAAAAAGAGTCGTTACAATTGAAGCGGTAATATACGTATGAATAATTTTCTCATAAAAAATTGGACGAAATATTCTTATAAAAAAATTGGACGAATTTTTCTATACTAAAAAAAATTCGACGAATTATTCTATATAACAAAAATTTAGACGAAATTTTCTATATATAAAAAATGTTCGACGAAATTTTCTTATAAAAAATTCGACGAAATATTCTTATAAAAAAATTGGACGATTTTTTCTATACTAAAAAAATCGAAAAAATATAACAAAAATTTGGACGAAATTTTCTACATAAAAAAATTTTGACGAAATTTTCTACATAAAAAAATTTAAACGAAATTTTCTATATACACAATTTTATCGACGAAATTTTCAATATAAATACAATTTCGACAAAATATTCTATATAAACACAATTTCGATGAAATTTTCTAAAAAAAAATATAATTCAATGATTTTTCTATTTATAAAATGTTCTATAAATATAAGTAAATAATAAATGTAATAAGGTTGTTTTTCTTTAAGCTGAGATAACAAGCTGTATAACAAAAAAGTTAATAATTTATTTTTTTTTGCTCAAAATAAAAAATATTTTTTTTTTCAGTTTCAAAAAAGAATTTTTTATTTTGATTGAAATTTATATATGAAGTTAACTGGCGTTTTTAGTTTTTAGTTTTCTTCATCCTGTTGGCCTTTTAAAGGACTACAATGTTCCAAAGGCTGCACATTTTCAAAAATTATTTTAATCACTTATTAGCTCTTACTTACAGTTTTTTTTGAAAATTTCCTTGATTTTGCACGTCTATACAATCATAGGAATGTACATACCGAATTTCATTATTCTAGTTGCGGCAATTTGGTCGGTACCAATTTTATCCCTCTTTTTACATTCCCCCCTTAAAGGTATGAATTTTGAAAATCACATTATTTTACGTGTACTTGCTGTTAGAAAAAAATTCGGTGTTCACACCATTTTTATACCTCTATTCCCATTTTACCCCCCCCCCCCCCTTAAGTGTACAAATTTGAAACGAAAACTTTATTTCACGTGTCTACTTAATTAGTGTTTCTAGCTGTATTCGTTTGATGGGTACTTTTGTATCCCTTTTTGTCCCATTTCAACTCCCACCAATAAGATATACTCAGACAGCAGATATTTTAAAAAAAATTGTTGCAATACTCGAAATATTAGGGGAATTTCCTGTCCTTGTTAGGGAAACAATTTTCCTCTGGACCGATTTCGCCCACTTTCAATCCCAACCAACCTACAACTATATTCTGGGAAAATTTGTTTAGATTCTAGCGTACTTTTAACAGACGGACGTACGGATATGGTTAGATCGTCATTGAATTTTATGGCGATCAAGAATATATATACTTTATAGGTTCTCACATCGATATTTAAAGGTATTATAAACGGAACAGGATGGAGGTGGAGGTTATACAAATCTTTGCTATTTTTTTTTTCTTATTTTGATTATTATACCCTCCACCTCCAGGATAGGGGTATACTAACTTTGCCATTCCTTTTGTAACACCTTGAAATATCGACCTGAGACCATATAAAGTATATTTATTCTCCATCGCCATAAAATTCTTGATATAGTTATGTCCGTCCGTCTGTCTGTTGAAAGCACGCTAGCAGGAACTAGGACGTCCGAATTGTCCATAAACGTGTCTTATTCGTAGATTGGTTAGTATTGCGACTGGTTGAAATCGGGCCAAGGGGGAAATTTTTCCCCCACAAGGACTGAAAATACCCATAATAACCCGTAATATTGTACAGTATTTAAGCATGTTTTTAGCGTATACACAAAAAAGTTTTTCCAAATCAATGGATACAATGGGAACAGAAGGATACAAATTGTATCCACTAAACGGCCACAGGCAGAATGATGAAGTTCCAAATAAGTAGACGCGTAAAATAAAGATATTTCGAAAGTAGTTTTTAAGGGGTAAACGGGGATGGAATCCGGTGTATACATTCATATGACTGCATAAACACGCACAATATAAAGTTTTTTCCGAATTCGCTCTTTTAATTTGGTCAAACTTTACATATTATATTTCACCTAAAGGGTGATTTTTTAAGAGCTTGATAACTTTTTTTTAAAAAAAAACGCATAAAATTTGCAAAATCTCATCGGTTCTTTATTTGAAACGTTAGATTGGTCCATGACATTTACTTTTTGAAGATAATTTCATTTAAATGTTGACCGCGGCTGCGTCTTAGGTGGTCCATCCGCTTAGTCCAATTTTGGCATTTCCACGTTTTTGAGTAACAGAGACCCAATTGGTGCGAACGGCGACGAATCGAAAATTGGTGGTCATCATTAACACTGGCCGATACAGCTGCGATATTTTCTTCAGTTCGCACTCTACGTAAGCGTGTTGGTGGTTTAATGTCCAACAATGTAAATTTGGTGCGAAATTTAGTCACAATAGCCCGAATAGCCGCTTCAGTGGGTCGATTAAACTGACCATAATATGGAAGCGCGCAATGAACTTTCTTAACAGAGCACGCATTTTGATAATAAAATTCAATAATTTGCAAGCGTTGTTCGTTTGTAAGACGATTCATGATGAAATGTCAAATCATACTGAGCATCTTTCTCTTTGACACCATGTCTGAAATCCCACGTGATCTGTCAAATACTAATGCATGAAAATCCTAACCTCAAAAAAATCACTCTTTATAAACATACATGGTGAAAGCGGGTCACATCATTCCAGGTTTCAATATACCACAATACAAATGTCCTTTCCGATTTTACATTTTTTGTCTTGATTCAAAAATCCTTCCCGATTCCTTTTTTACTGAATTGAATAGTAATGAGATAGAAAGTGGGGAGTATCATATAGTGGCTCCGTCCGTCTTTAGCCTTTCCTTACTTATCGTGAATGAAAACTATGCAGGCCTATATTTCGGCACAGGCCTCAAGTGTTGTTATAGTCCCCTTCAAATGTCCGTCCGATTCATCCTACTACCGCTGTATAATCTGTATTTATCATTAGATCTTGATCAATTTTTCCAGATCATGTTATATTTACGTTACTCGAAATATCTGCTGGAAAGTTGGATCAATTACTTTATTATTTACCATATTCATTAAATTTGACTAAAGATGAATTTATAGTATAATTTATATGAACTACATAAAATTGCTCCCATGAAATACCTGGGTTTAGTAATCAAAGCGAGGTATATACGCAGGGAGTATATTATATAGTCGGCCCCGCCCGACTTTAGCCTATCCTTTCTTGTTTTTTATTGAATATCCACATTTTTTGTCGAAATAGGTCAATCTTAAGTAATTTTGCAATTTACGAGTGAAGAGCACTGAAATTTTCCGACAAATTTTTCGTACAACATATTAATCCTTAAATGTCCTTTTGAAAGGACTTTTTTGATTTTCTCGAAAAAAAAAAAAAACAAATCGACCCATAAAGAGAAGCGCTGGAGAGTTAAGATCTTCCGCAAAAATGATCCTCATAAAATTTCACAATATAGTTCTGACAATAAGAATTCTCTCAGGCATTAACTTACAACACTTTTTTCGCTTAGTATAATGCTCCCTTCGACCAAAAAATGAAAACTTTGACCCGCTATAAAACGAAACTCAGACCTGCTGGTCTATAGCTTTATTCAACAAGAAGTATCTACTTAACATGTCCTTTCAGAATTATAGAGTCACTTCTCTGTTCCAAAAATTACGTTGATCAGTGATATTATTGCGGGTTTTATTCATAAATGTCGCCATAATTATTGGTTTGACACTGCCACTGAATTAAGTCAGACGATCTTAGCTGGAGTTGAACCTCGGTAATCTAAGTGCACACTACTTACCTCGAATTTGTTTCCTATTCAACTATCAGAACTCCCAAAAATAATCAAAAGTACTTTCGATGGGTTTTCAGTGCAGCCCATTTTTGGCAGCTTCTTGCTTACGATCCTCCTAGTTAGCCATGAAATTTAATCAGTTTTTCAAAAATTAGTAAACACTTGCTGATGATTAGTTTCAACGAAATGTATTTAATTGTTATATGAAACTTTAAGGACTTCTGCAAGTGTTCCCTAAGGTATTTGATGGGTGGGTGTAGGAGTACGTGTGTGTGTCTGAAAGGTGGTTAGGAAATATTTTCAATGAATTTCTTTCCTTGCGAAATTGTTTCCCAACTCATAAAAGGGTTTCACTCATAACCAACCTCAGATTACTTTCTCTACCCTTAACGTGTATGTGGGTACTTCTGTCTGAGCTCACAGGTATATGAGAACTTTGGGTGAATGTTCGCCTGTGTGTGTGTGCGTTTCCAGCTAAAATTAGTTGTGGAATGTGTGGAAAGTATGAAAAGTTTAGTTTTACAAGGCAGAGTAGTAGGAGGACGACGAGGTGGTGCAAAGCAAGCTGCAACGGAAGCTGTTGATGACGACGACGACAACGATGCGGACTATGAGATTGCTTGAGTGAGGAGGGGTGGGAGGTGCAACCATAGTTACCATTAATCTAAAACCTAATATGTAAAGTGTTGAAATTCTGTTTAGTTTACACTCTTAAGTAGGTATGTACACAGATCTCTTTCCTCCTCTGTGTGTACTTATGCATGCAAAGGAGTGTGACAGAAGCACTACAGATTTTGGTAAAATAATACTTTTATGTTGGCTTTGAAAAAATGGATCCAATGAGAATGACAATATATTTTTTCCTCCTTTTTAAGAATTTTGGAATTTTTATAATATGTCCCTTGCTCAAAAATGTTTTGTCTATATTTGTGTAGGTATAACTTATACATATAATAACCCTCTGCATATATTTATAAGAATATATGCCCGCCTCTCTTATATATATATATCTATGTGTGTGTTTGTGTTAATATTGTGTAATATGAGGTTTCTTGTGTTACCTTCAATGTTTGTATCTGGGTGGTGTGGTATGTCTTTTTCATTGCACGGTTTCGGTTTTCGGTTGCTAACTCCAGTATTTTAGTTTAGGGAAGTTTGTCGCGTTGTGTGAGTATTTGACAGCGTGTGTCGGTCGGTATGCACGTTTGCATATTCCCGTTCGTACGGGTAAACCTGAAACCGCGGCAATAAAAGTCTTAAGTTATCAGAGCTTAAGATGTTATATCGTATTTAGTTAACACAAAATAATATTAGTTTTCCAAAGCAGTTAAGCAAAAAACGAAAGATGTCTACGAAGAACGGCGAAACATCTCCCAAAATATACAAAGACTTTTTCATTAAGTAGCAAAATATCTTGCGCACGGGGAAAAAGAACAGATTTTCTATTTTTAATAATACTTAATTAATTAAGAGATTATAAGCGTAATATTGAGAAAACTTTCGGAAAATCATGTCGAGATTTGTATATAATATATTGCTATGTATGCTTAAAGTGCAGTATGAGAACTACATATTTGGGAATAGTGTAACACTGATTGGGATTTGGTTATAGTTGCTACAAAGCTGAACAATTCTTTTTGTTCAGTTAAAGCTATGATGGATAAATGGGAATTAAGTTTTTTAATTTATCCATAAAAACATCTGGTGACTTAATTACGCATGGATATCTCATGCGCATAACGAATTTGTTTGTTGCGTAGTGTTACATATTCTTGTGAGAAAAGTATTGATAATAGCTGTCATACTCATAGTTAAAAGTATGTTTTTACATGTAAAACTGTGATAAATCACTATGAATATGGATATAGGTCTATACCAATATCGCGGTTGTAACCTCAATCTACCCTTAGTGTAGTTTACGTGATATTTACGTGATTTTTATCTCAGAAAACTTGTCATAAGTTTTTTTTGGCTCTGTTATAGATCCCGATATGCCTTTCTCGAGTTCCCATATAAAGACCATGTATGCACTCAGAAAAAATCGAACGCTACAATAAAATAAAATGTATAGCGTATAGAGCTACAACAATTTTATCTCATTTAAGTTTCAGTCCATTCTTTTGAACTAGATTATAATTCAAACCAAAATAAATAAATGTAAATAAATCAATGAAATAACCATTTTTTTATGTTAAATTTTCTGAATTTATCGTTAGACAAGTAAATAATTACTAAAACTGTCGAAAACTTTAATGAATTTCTCCTCCAACCGAGGAAAATTATTTTTGATATAAAAAGGGTTTCTAGATTTCCGATTTTTTCCATTTCCAGAATGCAAAGTTTTATTTCCTTAATGACAGATATTGAGACATTTTTACAGACGAATTGGTAGTATTTAACTATTTTTTTTTTAAATTTAAAATAAATCTATATATATATATATGTATATAAAATAATAAAAAAAAGTCCTCTTATATTTTTTAAATTTATTTCTCAGCAAGAAACAACATCTTTGATCAAATTATTGTAAAATTCAGAGTGAGTTTTCAGTTGTTTCTGAGATATCAGCACAAATGTAGAAGAGCCAGAGTGAAAAAATAATAAAAAGACAATATATATGTGTACTTGAAGAGCATAGCCTATATCTCAGAAACTACTAAGAGCATACTCTGAAATTTACAGAGCGTTTGGAACACAAGTGTAGCTATGTATAAAAAATATTTTTGGTTTTAAATGCAATTCCTCTATATTCAAATTTAATAGTTCTAGGAATTGTGTTCAAAATCTTGTAATGGGAAAGAGAGTGGTGTAAAATTGTGGTAATGAACAAAACAATATCGATTAAAAGTAAGAATACACTTAAACATTTATAACGAGCATAAAGCATAAAGTGAATTGGAATATGAAAGCACATATTACCAGCAGATTGTAGGATTTCGACTTTGTGTAGAAGTGTAGTACCATAATATGAAAGAATATTATATTTTTATGAAAATTAAAAAAATAAAGATCACTCTCGCTTATAGGGAGAGGCTACCAAAATGCTTATGTAGTGTAATATTCCTCGATTATACACTCAAAAAAATGGAACCATATAAAGAGTTAAAATAAACTAAAATTTAATCAAATTAAGCTTCGTATAGCTTATATAGCTTGATATATCCTCATATCAAGTTCAAAATTTTCCTTGAAAGTAGTACATGCTTTGAACTTGATTCTAGTTAAATTTTCCTCAGACCAAGTAAATATTTACTCAAACTGAGGAAAATTGTAGTAAGTTTTTCCTCAAACCAAGTATATTTTTACTAAATTTAAGAAAAATTTTGCTGAAATTTTCCTAAATCTAAGTTATTTTTTTCTGAACTTAAAATAAGTTCAATTTAACTAAAAAAATCAAACAAATGGTTTGGCAAAACTAGTAAAAAAGTAGCAACATTAAATATTATTCAAGAGTTTCATGATACCCCTTCTTCACAGTGGTTGTTTAGAATAATACTTGAAGTATTTAAGAGATAAGTCTCGGCAAAACGAACTCGGCTTCTTAGATTAATAATCAAGATTTTTTAAACAATTTCAAGTTGTTTTTAATAACTTCATTAATACTTAAATGTATGAAGAACTCGAAATAAATTTCAGTAAACGCATTAACTTAATTAAAAACAAGTAAGGAAAGGATAAAGTCATGCGGGGCCGACTCTATGATACACTCCACTTTCTATTCGAATACAATTCAATTCGGTGAAAAAGTGAAAACGGGAAGGTTTTTTGTATCCTGTAAATGTATGTGCTTGACAAAAAAATTTTAAATCGGAAAGGACATTTGTATGAGGATATATTGAAACCTGGAACGAAATAGGTGAAATATAAAATGTATAGTTTGGCCAAAATCGGTTAAACTTTTGGGAGCAACATTTGTATTTGGACTATATTTAAATCTGAACCGCTCTTACCCACTTTCACCATAGTTTTGTTTAGTTGGATAAGATGTTGTGCCAATTTTAAAGAAAATCGGGTACAATATGTGGTTTCTATAGCGCAAAAGTCAAATCGGGAGCGACATTTGTATGAGGGCTATGTCTAAATCTAAACCGATTTAACCTATTTCCACCATAGATGCTCCTAGTTTAAATATAAGATGTTCTGCCAAATCTGAAGACAATATGTGGTTTCTAGAGCGGAAAAAGACAAATAGGGAGCGACATTTGTATGGGGCCTATATCTAAATCTGAACCGATTTAATCCATTTTAAACACAGATGATTCTAGTTGAAATATAAGATGTTTTGCCAATTTTAAAGACAATCTGTTGTAATATGTGGTATCTAGAGTGAAAAGGGTCAAATCGGGAGTGAAAATACAATTTATAACTCTATTAAGAGGGTTTGCAAATTCTGCTTTTATCCAAATATATTTCTTATCTTCGTTAGAATGCAAGCTATTATTTATTTTCAATTAGTTTGGCAATTTATTGTTAAATATTTATTATTCGGGAAGTTCTTCTCTCGCGGTATTGCTAGCGTATGAGTAATATTTATTGGGCTGAAATTGTACTCATTCGCTAATTGTACAGCACGGAGCAGCCTTGGGATTTTAAGAAAACATTAAAATTGTACCATTATAAAAATTGAAAATGATTATTACTAAAATAAATCAAAAAAATATTGTACTTTTTGGAAGAAAAAAGCTATTAAAAAATCTAATAACTTAACGTATAACTAGGAACGCATATATTAAACGTTGAAAAGTGGAATATTATTGAAGAATTATAAACAAATAAAAGATAAACAATTTTGATTTAGTTTTTTCGTTTGATTTATTTTGAACTGTAATCAATATTTGATTTGAACTGGGATATTGTCCTGGCTCAAGACCATTATGTATCTATATTTTATAGAATGCAAATGGCATGGTGACATTTATTACGTGGCTACCACTATCATGATTTCCACCCTGTGATTTTATGGAAAATAATGCCTCAATGAAAACGATAATAATTCTAGGTCCCTGAACTTTTCTTAATTGTTGCATTCCAATGTTGACGCTTCGTAGGTTTTTGTCCGAAAATTGTGCTATGTAAAAAATTGTTTTCGTCTTTTCTCATTAAAATTATAATATGATTCATACAATATTATGTAAATGTATAATCTACCATCCAATTAAGGAGTTTCGCCAAAGAAATATTAAATTTGTATGATATTACACTAATCGATTTAAAAATTTATAATTTCCCCATAATTGTGTTAATATTTCCAACATGAAATGTAACTGATAACCCGGCAACCACAAAGCTGTCAAATTGAATGATATCCAACAGCTTTTAAGGATACCACACCAAGCCAGCAAAGCTCGACTGGCCAAGGACCCAGCTGGGCTGGCTTCAATTAATAATACTTTGCAATACAATTAAGTTGATTTCATACACAAATGGCTAATAACGGAGCGAACGTTCGTAGCTGAAGTTGACATTTGAATATTAAATTTACACTTTCCAGCAACAACACGAACAACAACATCAGAAGAGGAGGCGGTGATGTGAAGATTTCACGCTACCCATCTAATTAAATGTGAAATTATGAATCCGACAGGTGGGTCGTGACAGCTCTTCATTGTTAACAGATGAAATTTAAACAGACTCTAAAACGCTCATCATTGGATACTTCCCCATGGCCGGGTACTTCCGTTTTGTAAAAGATAAACATTTCACTCCCTCGTCAGAGTTTGTTATCGTTGTTCATGTTCTTGTTGATGTTGCTGCCGCTGTTGTTCCGTCGCAGGATCTCATATTTTGCCCTGCGTTGTGAGGGCTACAGTTCATTGCATTAGCTACGCCTCATTTGGTTGATTGTGTACGAGCGAGTGTATTTGCAAATATGTATCTACGTCCGTACGCGTGGAATGGAGTGGAGTATCAGTGTGCCTTAGGCACATTTTATTCTGCTTTATTTTGACATCCGCTTCGTCTTCGGTGCACAGTGGACGATTTGGCAAATACTTGGCAATAAACGGAAGGTGTGCTTTCAAAGGCATAGTCAGCATGGTGTCGTATATAGCGTCAACAGATACTGGGTGGCGCAGAATGAGCTCTATGGTTTGAATTGTTTATAACATTTTTATACCCTCCACCTCCAGGATGGGGGTATACTAACTTTGTCATTCCATTTGTAAAACCTTCAAATGTCGAGTCCTAGTGTAGTGTATATATATATTCTTGATCGTCAATAAAAACTAAAACGATCTAGTCCGTTTGTCTGTCGAAAACAAGCTAGTATCTAAACGAAATGAGCCTGGAAGTTCAAACTTTCCAAGAATACCTCTAATAGTTGTAGATCGATTGGGATTGAAAATGAGTGAAATCGGTTCAGAAGGATAAAGTTTTTCCTAGCATGGACAGAAAATACCCCTAATATATCGTCTAATTAAACATGTTTTTCGAATAAGTCTGTTTATATTTATTTGATATGCACATTCCCATTATAGCAAAAACGTGCACGATGAAGTGATTTTCATTTGTAGACGGTGAGATGTTGCAAAAAGGGATGAAAATGATACCTATCGAACGACAACAACTAAAAACACGATATTCGGTGTGTACATTCCTCTAACTGAGTAGACTCGTAAAATAAAGGGATTTTTCAAATTTGAACTTTTAAGGGGGTAAAATGGGAATAGAGGGATAAAAATGGTACCAATAAAATGACTGCAGCTACAATAATGAAGTTCGGTGTGTACATCTCTCTAATAGCACAAACATGAAAAATAAAGCGATTTTCCAAATTCATACTTTTAAAGGGGGAAATGGTGAAAAAGGGATAAAATTGGTACCGACCAAATGGCTGCAACTAGAATAATGTGTGTGTACATCTCTGGAATAGCACAAACAAGAAAAATAAAGTGATTTTCAAATTCATTCTTTTAAGGGGGACATGTGATATAAGGGATAAAATTGGTACCGACCAAACGGCTGCAGCTAGAATAACGAAATTCGGTATGTACAATCGTATCATTGTATAGACGTTCAAAATTAAGGACGTTTTGAAAATTTTTACTTTTAGAGGGAAACGGTGGAAAAGGGATAACAGTACCTATTTAACATCTGCAGTTGGAATAAAGAAAATCGGTATATATTTCGCCCAGGTTGCTTACATTCGAAAATGGATAAAAATGGTGCCGATCAAATGGCTGCAATAGATAACACTGTCCGACAGTCCACATTGAAGCTTTGGGTGAAATAGAGTTAATTGGCATTTTCAGCTTTTCATTTTTTCATCCTGTTGCCCCTTAAACCGACTACAAAATTTCAATGAATACAATTCTTCAAAAATTATTTTGAATACTTATTCGTGCCATATGACACCGGTGTAAATGCCAAATCAAGGCAAAGACTACGTACTAAATATACTTTAAATTTTACTGTTCTATCTGTACTAGTTTAGTATTAACAACCATTTAAAATGTTGTCTCTTAAATAACAAAATATATATAAACTAGAAAAAATAATGGGTAGACTTGAACTATATGTCAATGCTGAACTAATACAGATTGAAGGATTATATTTGAAGTATTTGTGATAGATATTTTCCTCTTTAATTTGACGTTAATTCCATTATCATAGGGTGCAAACAAGTATATAAAACATTTTTTTGAAAAATTTTATCAAGGGTGAGGAAATGAAAAACTAAAAACGCCAGGTAAATCCATTTTGCGTATAGTTTCATCCGGTTCAAGTGTAACGACTTTTTTGAAAGTTGAAGTACGGTGTAATCATATAGTTTGGCGTTTGCATTACTCTGATTGTGCAACGCGCAACATAAAGGTTTTTTTGGAAATTTGTACTTTTAGGGAAAACGGAGCAAAGAGGGATAAAAATGGTAAAAATGGTAATGAAATTCAATTTATAAATTTCTCTGACTTCGTATTCATACTTTTAAGGATAAACTGGGGTAAACGAGATAAAACTGCATCAAACAGCTGTAGCTAGAATCGTAAAATTAAGTGTATGCATTCCATTGTGAACCCGAAAGATAATGTAATTTCGAAACTTGTACTTTGCCTTTCTGAAGAATTACTTTGATATATATTGTAAGGGCTAACAAGAAATAAAAACAAGTAAGGAAAGGCTAAAGTCGGGCGGGGCCGACTATATGATATCAATTCAGTAAAAAAGTGAAAACAGGAAGAATTTTTGTATGTTTCCTAATCACAGGCTAATAAGACCTGGCCCAACTTGTCAAATCGAGAATAATATTTGTATCGCGGCTATATCAAAACATGGAATGAAGTGACTAACTTTTACAATAAGTTCTTCCAGTTGAAGTAAAGGGCTTTAAGAGCTTGATAACTTTTTTAAAAAAAAAAACGCATAAAATTTGCAAAATCTCATCGGTTCTTTATTTGAAACGTTAGATTGGTCCATGACATTTACTTTTTGAAGATAATTTCATTTAAATGTTGACCGCGGCTGCGTCTTAGGTGGTCCATTCGGAAAGTCCAATTTTGGGCAACTTTTTCGAGCATTTCGGCCGGAATAGCCCGAATTTCTTCGGAAATGTTGTCTTCCAAAGCTGGAATAGTTGCTGGCTTATTTCTGTAGACTTTAGACTTGACGTAGCCCCACAAAAAATAGTCTAAAGGCGTCAAATCGCATGATCTTGGTGGCAAACTTACCGGTCCATTTCTTGAGATGAATTGTTCTCCGAAGTTTTCCCTCAAAATGGCCATAGAATCGCGAGCTGTGTGGCATGTAGCGCCTTCTTGTTGAAACCACATGTCAACCAAGTTCAGTTCTTCCATTTTGGGCAAAAAAAAGTTGGATATCATCTCACGGTAGCGCTCACCATTCACAGTTACGTTACGATTCGCATCATCTTTGAAGAAGTACGGTCCAATGATGCCACCAGCCCATAAACCGCACCAAACTGTGACTTTTTCTGGATGCATTGGTAGCTCTTGCAATGCTTCTGGCTGATATTCACTCCAAAATCGACAATTCTGCCTATTTACGTACCCATTGAGCCAAAAATGAGCTTCGTCGCTGAACACAATTTCTTTCTTTCTGAACTTTCTTAACAGAGCACGCATTTTGATAATAAAATTCAATGATTTGCAAGCGTTGCTCGTTAGTAAGTCTATTCATGATGAAATGTCAAAGCATACTGAGCATCTTTCTCTTTGACACCATGTCTGAAATCCCACGTGATCTGTCAAATACTAATGCATGAAAATCCTAACCTCAAAAAAATCACTCTTTATAACGTGTTATGCTCAATTTTAAGAAATTCTCTGAAAATACGCGGTTTCTGGGGGAACGAAATTTGTATGAGAGCTATATGAAAATTTGAACCGATGTGACCCATAGTGACCATAGGTGTTCCTAGTTTAAATATAAGATGTTCTGCCAATTTTGAAGAAAATCTGGTAAAATATGTAGATTCTGGAGCGGAAAAATTCAAATTGGGAGCGAAATATATATGGAAAATATGTATATATAAATCTGAACCGAAAAATTGGTTCAGATTTTGAATTGGGTACGAAATTTGAATGGGAGCTATATATAAATCTGAACCGATCTAACACATTTTTACAACAGGTGTTTCTAGTTGCACTATAAGATGTTTTGCCAATTTTGAAGAAAATCTGTTAAAATATGTGGATTCTAGAGCGGAAAAATTCAAATTGGGAACGACATTTGTATGGGAGCTATATATAAATCTGAACCGATCTAACACATTTTTACAGCAGGTGTTTCCAGTTGAAATATAAGGGGTTTTGCGAATTTAGAGGGAAATCTGTTAAAATATGTGAATTCTAAAACGGAAAAATTTAAATTGGGAATGAAATTTGTATGGGAGCTATATATAAATCTGAACCGATCTAACACATTTTTATCACAGGTGTTTCTAGTTGCACTATAAGATGTTTTCCCAATTTGAAGAAAATCTGTTGAAATATGTAGTATCTAAAGTGAAAAGGGTCAAATCGGGAGTGAAATTCGTATGGGGCTATATCTAAATCTGAATCGATTTTCTTCAAATTAAATAGCGTTCGTCGTTGTCGCGAAAAACTTCGTTGTGCAAACTTTCGTTTAGTTCTGCCTACAATTGCGACCTGTATCGTGATTGCAACAATAGATGGACAGACAGACGGACATTGCTAAATCTATTCAGAAAGTGATTCTAAGCCGATCGGTATAATTAACAATGGGTCTATCTCCCTTCCTTTTTGGGTGTTACAAATAAATGCACAAAGACATAATACTCTCGTGGAGTGTATAAAAATGTTATCATAGTAGAGGTTATTTTAATGGAATGTATATGAATCAAACCATTTATCGTATCGGAATTTGGTTAGTTCGTAGAAAACAGGAGCTCTTGAGGTATTTTTATGGATTTAAAAAAATTTTTATTACGTTTTCGCTTTCCTTTTCAGACAGTGGGTTACCTGAAGGTTGTATTTATTTAGTATTATTATTTTTCTGCAGTATAAAACTATATTCGCGAGGCCAATTGATGCCTCGGCATTTACAAATATCGTTTAACTATTGTCTTATTTCGTCATTTTAAAAAGAATATTCTGCTTATAGTTGCAAACATCGATTTAATTACTGAAATGGTAAAACCTTGAAAGCCAAAAATGAAGCAATATTTTCTTCGTTGTTCTCTGTTAACGTATTTTAGGCATACTTTAGGTGTAATGTAAGGTTTTATGGGATGCGAGTGCATGTAAATATTGAACCGATATGTTAATCTTAAGATATAATAGACGTTTGTCATTAATAAAAAAGAACATAATTTTTATCAAAAACTTCGAAAATCGTAAAAAACAAAAATGTAAATGTGGACGTTGGGCGTAGGACGGACAATTTTCATTTATTTGTGTTCTCAAATGAAATTGCTGGTAACGATTTGCATTAACATATATGTTAATAAAGCGTGATTTTTTAAAAGCTATAGGAAAGTTTTTCAAAAAAACACATAAAATTCAGAAAAATGCATGAAATTTTTATTTGAATCGATAGTATGGTCCATATAATTTAATGTTTGAAGATTATTTCATGCAAATGTTGACCTTGACTGCGCCTCAAATGGTCCATCCGCTTAGTCCAATTTTGGCATTTCCACGATTTTGAGTAACAGAGGCCCAATTGCTGCGAACGGCGATGAATCGATAATTGATGGTCATCATTAACACTGTCCGATACAGCTGCGATATATTCTACAGTTCGCACTCGACGTAAGCGTGTTGGTGGTTTTATGTCCAACAATGTAAATTTGGTGCGAAATTTAGTCACAATAGCCCGAATAGCCGATTCAGTGGGTCGCTTAAACTGACCATAAAATGGAAGAGGCGCGCGATGAACTTTCTTAACAGAGCACGCATTTTGATAATAAAATTCAATAATTTGCAAGCGTTGTTCGTTTGTAAGACGATTCATGGTTAATTTATAGACCAAACTGAAGATGTTTGATAGTGAAACCAAACACGATACGTGCGTCAGCTGTTTAAACCTGTGTTGCAAAAAAGATAATAGCTAAAAAATCACCCTTTATAAGAAATTTATGACGGGTTTTCATTTTACATTACATGGGAGGTAGGCGTCGTTGTGGGCGGATTTAAACAAATATTTGTTTTTGATTTTAAAATACAAAACAAAGACCTCGAGCTCGTTTTTAGTTTGATAAAAATTTTAATTAATTAATTAATTTTATTTCAAAACTAGCAATACTCGCTGCTTCGCACGCGAGAAAGCAAGTTATTTGTTAATTTTATCCGTCTCTGTTTTTTAATTTAATTTTCGTTTGGTGCATATATTCCTTATTGTACCGTATCCCCCTTTTAAGTATAAATTTTGAAATATCCATTTATGTTCCGCGTTTACGTAAGGTTTGTACAGCATATTTATCCCTTTTTTCGTCCCGCGCACCCCTTAAAAGTACAAATTTCGAAAAATCAAACTACTGAGCTTATATATGGTCAGAGGAATTTACACACTAAATTTCACGATTCTAGCTTTAATACTTTAGTTGGTACCATTTTCATCCCTTTTTGTCCTGCTCGCCCCTTAAAATTCAAATTTCGAAAAATCCCTATTTGTAGCTCGTCTACATGGCCATTGCAAGGAACTCACCGAATTTCATGTTTATAGCTACTGCCGTTTATCCAGGACGAAGGTTCGATGTTTATCCCTTTTTGGCCCATTTCACCTCCTAAAAGTACGAATTTCGTAAAACTTTCTTAGTCGACGTCTACGTCATATTTGGGAACTACCCTGAAAATTTCATGACCCTGGCTTCAGCCGTTTGGTCTGGGGGCTGGTCAATGATAAGTCAGTCAGTCAGTCATTAATGCAACTCTTTTATATATATAGATTACAATAATGAAACATCACATTTTATTTAGCAAATATTGCAAAAAATCATAATTATCTTAATATTCTATTGCACTATACGTGAAGTCTACAGCCTATATTCTGCCGGTAATATGGAGGAATGCAATTCATGGTGTAGGGTATGTAAGATTCGGCCCGGCCGAATTTATAGCTTTTCTACTTGTTTTAAATACTACTGTATTAGTGGAGGATTTAATGATTGGCTTTGATAAATAACATTCTGATATATTTTCCATAACTTTTCTCAAAATTTCGTATTAAAAAATAAAATCCAATTGATTTTGTACTTTGTTCGATTGTATAGTTATTCGTATTAACCGAATTGACAAGAAGGTTGGCAGATCTGACCAATAATCGTTAGCGGAAAATGGGACTTCGAAAAAAAAACATGAAAATATACCCAGAATATTCTGCTCATAATTTTTCTCTGGTAAATTTCCCTTTATTTAGACCCAAGGTTGTGATTATTTTAACTGATTTTGGCAGAACTTTTCCAAATAGTTCCTACTGTGCCGCTGTATATTTTCTTGATATCGTTGTTGACTTTAAAGAGCATCAGGGTGATTCTGGAAAACAGTGCGGATGTGTCGTTTTCAACGTACAACAATCATTTTTCAATAAGCAAACAATTTAAAGGCTGCTTTGTCTAAGTAACAGCGAGGGCGACAGCAGCGAGAACGGCTCCAAAATCAAGCAGGGTGAGCAGCAGAGCCAGCAAATCTCATGGAAATCTTCTCAAGTTTTCGTTTTTCTTTTTGTCAAGCACAAACAACAACAAGGTTGCCATGACCAGGAACTGGAGGGAAAACTTTATGCCTTGTTGCGTTCTCACTTTATGGGGTTCGCCTCATGGATTTGTGTACCAGAACGTCTCTCACTCTCTCCTCTCCCTGTATGTGCTGCTTCCAGTGGCACTGCCGGTGCTGGTGTTGGCCATGGCTTTATTTAGTAGCGGCGTTAGGACCGTTGGGATGGGGCTGACATCCTGTTTTCCTTGTTTACGGATATTTCAAGTTTGTCATCTTTATTGTAAGATTTTGCTGTTTACGTTTGAGTTGAAATCGTTTTTTTCTTTTGCGCGCCCACTGCTGCCATTGTCGTTCCCCCTTAACATCTATATTTATCTCGTCGATTATGAACACTTGTTAAGCCATTGGGTCTATAGATTTATTTCATGTTGACAAATGTTTTGATTGATTTGTTGCCATCGAACGGAAGGGGAGGGGGCCCAGTTAGCTAGCTAGCCTTTGGTTAATGGAGTGTGTGCCAAAAGATTATTGGCCAAAATTGCGGAGGGAAATGTGTAGTTAAAAGGCCTGTGGTCAATTTGGCATCTTCCCACGAACACTCGTATCTATAGGGAAAGGAAGATCTTTGTGGGAGAAAGGGCGGTTTAGAATCCCTAGAAATCCAAGGTATTTATAGAATGTGATGTGGATATTTTTAAAAATTAAGTCAGACATGTGAAATATGAGAAGGGGAGAGGGATATGTATTAAAGTATCAGAGACATAATTCCTAAAAGGAAAACAATGCCAAATTACATATGAAAAGAACAAAATGTTTTAGCTTTAGCCTTTGTGGAAAAATTGCGTAGCCACTGAGGTATGAGTAAAATGGGATATATAAAGGGTGATTTTTTAAGAGCTTGATAACTTTTTTTTAAAAAAAAACGCATAAAATTTGCAAAATCTCATCGGTTCTTTATTTGAAACGTTAGATTGGTCCATGACATTTACTTTTTGAATATAATTTCATTTAAATGTTGACCGCGGCTGCGTCTTAGGTGGTCCATCCGCTTAGTCCAATTTTGGCATTTCCACGTTTTTGAGTAACAGAGACCCAATTGGTGCGAACGGCGACGAATCGAAAATTGGTGGTCATCATTAACACTGGCCGATACAGCTGCGATATTTTCTTCAGTTCGCACTCTACGTAAGCGTGTTGGTGGTTTAATGTCCAACAATGTAAATTTGGTGCGAAATTTAGTCACAATAGCCCGAATAGCCGCTTCAGTGGGTCGATTAAACTGACCATAAAATGGAAGCGCGCAATGAACTTTCTTAACAGAGCACGCATTTTGATAATAAAATTCAATAATTTGCAAGCGTTGTTCGTTTGTAAGACGATTCATGATGAAATGTCAAAGCATACTGAGCATCTTTCTCTTTGACACCATGTCTGAAATCCCACGTGATCTGTCAAATACTAATGCATGAAAATCCTAACCTCAAAAAAATCACTCTTTATTTTGTCGCGATAAAAACCAATGGTGTTATTTCAAATTTGATCAAACTCAGCTAAAGTTTGTGGGTTATAGAGCGATGTGACCATGTGGACCGTTTAAACATATTGTATATATCTTAATGAATTGAAGAACTATCAGAGACAAAGTCTGTTGAAATACAAGGAAAAATATGGGAATTTAATTAATTTGTCACCCTAAAAACCACAATTTTCATCCAATCCTAATGAAATTTGGCACATCATTATTGTGCTCTAATTATTTGGTGCGAAAATGGACAGACAGTGTAAGATTTTGATATAGCCGTCATACATACGTGTGGCAAATTTTAGTATAAGTATGAAGCATTTTCGCCACGGCAGAACAAGGGCTTTAATTATGAGTAACAGACAATAAATAAGGTATCATTTTTTGGACTGCATGTTTGCGAAAATAAGACTGTGTGTAATTTTATAAGTTATAAATACGTGGGCGTATACTTACCATTATTGCATTATATTTTCATTAAGTATACGTATTGCAAACAAATTTACATTGCACTGTGTGTAACGTTTTTAAGTCATGGAAATATAACCATATAATACGCCACTACGTGATAAAGTTCCAAAAAGACCAGTTTTTTTATTTTATATAGATAGCAGAGTAGCAGTGGCAATACAAATTCCAAACGGTTTGACCTCGGTGTCATTCTTTTTAAAAAGTGAATGACTTTAGGCAAAACTGGGAGACACGGGTAATTTTTTCTTCATCTTTTATCACGTAGTGGTGTCCGTTTGCGAATGCGGTAATATTTAAATCTACACAAGTAAGATTTAAGAATTGATAATAAAAATTTTGAAACGCAAATTCGTCAAGTGAGTTATGATTCTCGTTCGTTTGTGATAATCATCTCCTTATAGAGGCCGGGTTTAATGTTGAAAAGTCGCTGCGAAGCCACTTGAAAAGACTTTTGACATGGTCGAAATCATGATCGTGATAGTCTGCAGCCAAGTAATAAATGTCACCATGCCATTTGTAAATAAATTTGCATTCTATTAAATATAGAAGCAAAATGGTCTTGAGCCAGAACAATATCCCAGTTCAAATCAAATATTGATTACAGACCAAAAAAATGCAAACGAAAAAACTAAAAAAAAAATGAAAAAAAATAAAATTTTGGAGTCGTTGGTCCGTTGGATTGAAGAAGGGTATTAAACGCTTTATTGAATCTTCTTTTCGATAAAAAAACAGAAATTATAAAAAAAGCTATTATTGGTAGTGGAGATTATTCTATTGGGTTGGCAAATTTACTTTGACTTTGAAAGGTAGAATAACATTCATTTTTATTTTTATTTTCAGGTATATGTTTGACATTTGGAAAATTGGACGCTATACGCTGGAATAAAATTGGGAAATATAAAAAACTTACTTTCATAGTATTGAGTCTTTAACGAAAAATGTAAGAAATTTACGAAGAACATTTTCGAGAAGACATCGGCCTTCAATTCAGCCTTTATGAAGCTCATTTTCATCTCGGTGGCTATGCCAATAAGCAAAATTGTCGCATATGGGGTTCAGAGTTCACTGTTTGTTGCAGATTTTGGGCTGTAGTGAAAAATTAGGTTGATCGGATGAGGTACTGCCGAGCCAGTCGTGGTAGTCATATGTCATAGTCATAATGTGACCTTGATCTCGACTTTCTCTACTACTAAGTTGTAAAAAAGTTTTAATTTCACAGTTTGCCAGTATAAAAGATATTACGAATTTTTGTCCAAGAACACGAACGTTTGATTGAATGGAGAAAAGCCGGGTTTTTGCCTCAGTTTAAAACATGTCTTTTAGAATATAAATTTACTTCTGATAATTCATTAAATTTATTTTTAGAGTTTATGCCACAAGAACAGGATTTGAGACATAAAGTTCTCTGCTGTATAAAGACCCACAAAATCGAACTGCGTTTTCGAATATTTTCTCCACTATTTTAAAATATTTAGAAATTGCCGTAAAAACCTAGTAAGGGGGTAGTCATTTCCTACTTGTGTTCAATAGAGGGGCGTGGCAAACTCCATTATTTGCAATAAAGTCTTAAGCTTCTTTTAAAAGATAACACATAAACCAGTCAACCTGACAGATGGGCTAAAGCAGCATTGGAATTTAACACTTTGCGTTACCCTTTTTCTCAGTATCAAAATACATCCTCCTACCTTTTAGGAAGAGGGTGTGAAAATAATATTGAGACTGCAAAATTTGGAAAAACATGCAGAAAGATGTGCCATGATTTATTTGCCAAGCTATAATTTCCCTTCGATTTGCCGTGGATAAAAATATCATCTGTAGCCCTTTTCTAACGTTTGAACAACGCGTGAAACCAATAAAATCAAAACGTTTCTCAGCTTAACAAGATTTCGCATAAAATTTAATAATTCATCTTAATGTGAATGCGATTTATTCTATAAATTGCCGTATACGATTCCCCCATCAATAATATCATTTCATTCTAATATGCCTCACAAGGATTGGAAAATCTCTTCCTATGACTTTGTTTCGTTAACATTATTACCAACCACCCCCACCACCTACCCACATTGCCATGGTCATGGCAAAGTGGAAGCAAAACTTTGTGTTGATGGCATCGCCATGCACTTGTTGCCGTGGCCGTTGCCATTGCTGCTGCTGGCAAATGCTATCGTTCTTTTTTAGTATCCTCCAGATAGCACTGCAATAGGATTTCTTTTTGTGTTGCTTGTAATTCTTAACATGCTTGGGATTCTTTTTAATGGCTTTTATTGTATGATTTTTCTATATGGCAGAAATCAGGCGAAGGGCTTAGCCTGTAGAGGTTGTGTGTGTGTGAGTGCGCGCCTGGGAATGTGTTTGAGCAGCATTGTTTTGCTTTGAACTCACATTAAAGGCTATTGTTGAGCGTAATTAGAGCTATTTGAGGAGAAAAATCAGATAATGATGTACACATTCATGTAAGTATTGAGGAGCAACGAGAAACTGCAGCGGACTACAATAGTGATAATGTTGAGTGGAAGACGTGACTTGTTACATTGCAACTGTGATGCTGATGGTGATATTTATTATATTTTTCAATAATCGTACGTACGTCCACTCATAGCCCATAACATTAATTTACAACCATTTGGTCGAAGGACTTTATATAATATTTTTGTCCTAAAATCGAAAACGATACAAAAATTTTATATAACACATATGTATTATTGGTTTTATGTTTTCAAAATAAGATTCAAAATGAAATGTATATGTAATTCTCAATGCTGACACGAAACATTCCAAAACTTTAGTCTTAGTTTTTCATTGTCAGGTCGAATTTGCAACAATCCTAGAAACATATTATTAGCAGCGAATGAAAGAGGACACTTTGGACAGTCTGAGATTTTTTTGTGGTTTTAGAAAGTGGAACAAAAAGTCGAAACAGATCCTTCAAAATTTTAATCCTTCATTATACTTAAAGGTATATGGTAGACATTTTAGAAAAATATATATTTAAAAAAACGCTAGAAATTAAAATCCGACCCGATCCTTATCAACCCATATTAAAAACTTGCTATATGACCCAGTATAAAGGACAGATTTATATTATTTGAGTGCAGTTTTTGGTGCATTTTATATAAAAACCGCAATAACTTCCACATTTTTAGTTCGATTTATGTTTTTAGGTGCTCGTTGAAGAGGTATTGATAACCAATGCAATTTTTAGAATTTTCTAACCCATTAAGGGCCGCAAATTGTTTTCTTACGGTTAATGTTTAGACGCGTTAGAGGTGGTAGATGGGGTTATCTAATTTACCTTTCCTTCTTAGAATAATAACACTGTGTATTTTCTGTAAACGTTATAACTAATGTTCCGTGTAGGGTATTTTATTGGCACGTGTGTATGTATGTGTTACAATGTAAGTGTTGGGTTTAATATGTATTGAACTTATGTTGTGTGATTTAATAATTCATTTGTTGAGTTACGTTACAAGTAAACTTTAGTTTAAGTAGGTATGTTTCACTGTGGTATATAATGTGTGTTGTGAGGATCACTATGTAGGTTGGGTAAAAGTTGTTCTCATTCGTATCCACTTATATGTTGAGTATGGATTGTTCGAGGAACTTTTTATGGCTGCTGTTGACGTGTGTTGATGTTTTATGTTGTTCCCGTGATGGGTATGTAGATCGCACTGCCTGCTCTTTTAGCGTTAGGTTGACAACAGAACTAAGCACACATAGTGAGAAGGGGGAGAGCCAAGTCGATCTTACAATCGCATGGAAATGGAGAGAGACGCTA